>CAXHSM010000349.1:8638821-9127803 GCA_964019185.1 Maratus speculifer | reverse complement strand
AAATCTACCTCCGCCTATAGGCCATGCCGAAAGGGATTTTTTAAATTCTGTTATCATATTATGGCAGATATCAGAATTTAGGAGTTTTTTAAGAAAAGAACTTTTGTAGTTGCATTTCATGCTGTTTATGACACCCTGATCTTGAGGCTGGATTAGGGATGTAGTATTGGGCGGCAAAATTTTTTTATGACATTAGGAGCAGCAAGTTCTGGGTGGGCACAACAGTTATCAAATAATAGCAAAATTTTGCTATCTTTAGGCAGGCCAACTTTTGAGCAGTGCTCCCGAGCTTTCTTCACAAAATTGTTATTGAACCATTCTGCACACAATTCCTTTGTGATCCACGCCTTCTTGTTGCTTCTATAGATAACAGAAAGTAGACCACTTTTTTTTTAAACCCGTTTAGAGGACAAGGATTTTTACTTTTTCCTGTAGCTAATAGTCTACACGTATGTGTACCTGCAGCATTGCTGCAAAGAACTACTGTTAACCTTCTTTTGTCATCTTTAACCATTGAAGGGTCAAGTTCTTGCTCACACACAAAAGTTTTGTGCGGTAAATTGCACCAATATAGGGCTGTTTCATCCATATTATAAATTAGTTCAAGCGAAATTTTTTCATCATCCACAATTTTTTTAAAATTCTTTAACAAACTGATCAGCAGCTTCTGCAACTTCTGTACCGTATACTGTGCCGATTTTTGAATTTCATCAACCAACCGGTTGAATAATCACATGGAACTTCAATATTAAGTTCTTTATGAAACTCCTTTTCTTTCATACACAGAATCGGTCCGGTAATTGGAATGTTATCTGATCGCCTTTGGCGAAACCATTCGAACAAAACGGCATCTAAATTGGCTGATTGTGCACCTTTTCATTCGTTTCCTTTCAGCAATGCCTTTCTTGCTGTTGGTATTTGAATAATATTTCCTGGCTGTTGTAAACAGTCCGATTACCAATACCATATGCATTTGCAATGTATTTTGCCGTTGATCCCTTGTCCAATTCTTTCAATATTTCTACTTTTTGCAAAATAGTCAAAATCTTACGTTTTTTTTTGTTTGTTTGTTTTTGATGACTCAATGACTTTTTTATCCATAATTTGTTTTTTTTTACAAAACAACTCAAAGAAACAAGTAAATATATATCTTCTGATTTAAAAAAAATAGAACGTAATAAATGTGTTGTTAAAAAAGAAAAAACGTGGGTGAGAGTAATAACCGAGCTAATAACATTAAACATCAAAATAAACTGGCATTGCCATTTTATCGCAAGTAATTGTGATTTCTTGCCGCTAAAATTTCTGTTTTTCATCTCGTTTTTCACTAGCTCTGTGACTTGCTAACTCCGTTTTTAATTTTTCCCATGGTTTACAAGCTAATTTTTCTATGGACGTTTGGTGTATTTACCTTACTATCGCGATGCTAACTTCTCATTTTCAAAATTATTTCACATTAATGATGGCAATATTTTATTTAAAAATGGGAGAAAAAGATAAAATTATATGCTGAAATTTAATGCGCTAGAGGGCGTCATGTTTTCAATACAGAATGTAGGATTTTCTTAACTGTGAATTTCACTGTTTACATCCAAGAAGCAGTGCGGTTTATGGAGAATTGTGGTTTATAGAATTGCTTTATATCGATCTTCTACTGTAGTAATTTTTGCAAAAATCTTAAGTTCTTGCTTTAAATCGCCACCACCTCGAATAATATATGATGAGATATTTTTAACATTAAGCAGTGCATTTATGTTCTAAACGTATAAAAAAGAATGCCACAGGAAATAGTCACACTCCACTATCATCGTTCCCCTCTGTTACCGTCAATTTAAGTTGGGTTATTTCACTAAAAAATTTATCAAGCATCATTTTGAATTATTAATTGTGCAACTTTAGCTAATATCTTATTTATGCAAAAAAAATTTTCATAAATTAGCGGAGAAAATGTGAATCCACATTTAATTGAAACTTATGATTTTTCCATAAAAAGTAACAGAGGAGAAATCCTTTGTATTTTACAATAATAAAAATAATCATAACAAAACAACAATTAGCATTTTCTAAAAGAAGCAATCATCTGATTACAGAAAATGTAATTTTTACTGTTTCAGGTGTCTTATTTTGTTTGAATAAAAATGTTTGACTGTTGGTAACAGAAGGGACTTTTTACTGTTGCAAGTTTATACTTTATTTTTTATTTAACGTAACAAATCAAAAAGTGAACTGCTGTTCTCAGTTTTATATACAAGAAATGTTTTAATATCATCTAACATTTTTACAATTTGTATTTTAAAGATTTTTTTTTTTTTTTTTTTTTTTTTTTTTATAATTTTCCAAATGTACAAGTATTTTGAAAATCACTCATATATAATAAAGAATAGACATCTTACCAAAATTAAGAATTTTTTAATTTATTTTAATCTATTTTATTTTTATTTTACTTATATATTTTATTTTTAATTCAGTTATTTTTATATCTGTATTCAAAACATGAATCATTCACATGTGTGAACCTCTGATATCAATCGCAGATCTCAGAGATCCATTATATCATATCTGGTGCCATGACTGTAAGATGAATTTGAAATAAGCATAAGATTATCCCATCTGATGTCTATTTTGTGCATAAAATTTCATATCCTACTGCTGATTTTTTTCTAGTGATAATCAATATTAGAAAGTTTTATTCATTATCTCTTTTTTGGCTTTATTAGATTGACTTGTTTAGTCCAATGCTGATAATAAACTGCTTCTATGATCACTTTTGCTCAGATCAAAGTCAAAGAGAGCGAATTTTATGATATCCTTTTAAAGTTTGTTTTATTTTAGTTGGGGAAAATATTGGAGCATTGTCGAATATCACCTACTCAAGTAATTGGCTGGGTATGCGAGTATAAGATAAGTAATCATATACTTGCATGAGGGAAAATCGATGAAATGGATTTGCAATATGACTACATCTAGAGTGAAACAAATATAAACTGAATCATAACAGAAGATTGTTAGAATTAATGCATTTAGTGCTATGAGGAAATGACACAGAACTTTCAATTTAGGCTGCATCAGTCACTGGTGACAGGCAGTATAAAATATATTGTATAAATTTTAAATAAATTTTCAATAATCATTTAAAACAATGTAAATATTTTAATTTTATATCATATTTTAGACTGCCAGTCATCAATGACTGACACAGCACTCAACTTATGTTCAAACTTGCAGGGTTTTGTAAATTTGATGATGTTTTCAAAAATATGTGATATTTTGGTATAAATCAGATATTTTCAAACTACCCAAATTACTGTTGATAACAAATGTTTTCAAGCATAACATGAATTAGAAACTAAAATATTTTACTCAATTTGAAAATTTAATCAAAAATTATTCAAAAAAAAAAAAAAAAAATTGTTTTTCTTTTTTTACTTTCTTCTATCTTTACAAGAAGAAAGTATTGGATTCATGAAAATTTTCGACTTCCGGTTTTCGACGGATTTATATGTTTTAGAATGTCCTGAAGTCGTTTTGACTATTTTTAGAAAATGTCTGTCTGTGAGTCTGTCCGTCTGTCTGTCTGTCTGTCTGTCTGTCTGTCTGTCTGTCTGTCTGTCTGTGTGTCTGTCTGTATGTGACAAAAAATTTGTGGGCGCTCTATCTCAAGAACTAATGCTCGAAATTTAATAAAATTTTATATTCAGTTAGACCTTGATATGAATTAGTGCCTATTGGTTTTTGGTGAAAATTGGCCCGCAGGTGGCGCTGCTATACTACGTTTTTCATGATTTTCAAGATTGCTATATCTCAAGAACTAATGCACAGAATTTCACCAAACTTCAGATTCTGTGACCCCTTGATATACATAGACGCTGATTAAGTTTTGGTGTAAATTGGCCTGCAGGTGGCGCTGCTATGGCACGTTTTTCATGATTTTCAAGATTGCTATATCTCAATAACTAATGCACAGAATTTCACCAAACTTCAGATTATGTGACCCCTTGATACAAATAGACGCTGATTAAGTTTTGGTGTAAATTGGCCAGCAGGTGGCGCTGCTATGCCACGTTTTTCATGATTTTCATGATAGCTATATCTCAAGAACTAATGCACAGAATTTCACCAAACTTCAGATTCCGTGATACCTTGAGATACATAGCTGCTGATAAGATTTTGGTGTGAACTGCCCTATAGGTGGCGCTGCTATGCTACATTTTGCACGATTTTGCGATAGCTATATCTCAAGAACTAATGCAGAGAACTTCATCAAATTTTAGATTCTGTTACCCTAGAATATATAACATAATTAGACGCTGATTACATTTTGGTATTAACCTTGTAACAGGTGGTGCAGCTCTGCTGCATTTTGCACAATTTTTCCGATAGCTATATCTCAACAACCAACGCACAGAATTTCATCAAACATACATTGTTACAAAATGACATATAACATAATTACACGATGATTACGTTTTGTTATAAATTCTTTAACTGATGGTGCTGCTGTGCTATATTTTACATGGTTTTTTTTAAACTAGCTATATCTCAAGAACTAATGCACAGAATTTCATCAAACTTCAGATTCTTTTACACCATAACATAATTAGACGCTTTTTTACGTTTTGGCATAAATTGTTTAAGATATGGTGTTGCTGTGCTACGTTTTGCAAATTTTTTGTTATAACTCAAGAACTAATGGACGAAATTCCATCAAATTTCAGATTCTGTTAGGTCTTGACATAAATAGATGCTTATTAGGTTTTATTATAAATTACCCAATATGAGGCACTACTAAGCTCATTTTCTCAGAATATTAATTAAATTTTGCGTTTTAGGATTTCGGATACCAGAATCTCATTAGGCTAGGTCAAATGTTCGAGGAAATTCGATAGTGGGTAACTTTGGCGTCACCACGTTTTTTTTTTTTTTTTTTTTTTTTTTATGTTAAAATGTACTTATGAGATAGAAGAAAGTTTTGGGATTGACACATCCAACTAGTTTTTTTTTTCCCCTTGAACAAAATTGAAAATCAACTAATTGAAAACAAAGAATTTGCTTTATACATTTATATATATATATAATTAGGATTCAATTAAAAATATATATAAGGTACCTGTACCCAATATGCACAAGGAAAATGTACTTTTTTCACCCCCATGTACAAGTCATAGGGCTCCAAAAATATGTAACCACTATCCTTGGACTATTGGCTATCATTATTAAAATTAGCGACCTTGTAATTATTCTGGTTTAATTTAAATGATAAAAACAAAAAAATATTTACAAGTGTCCATATAAGGAACTACCTGTCCCTATTATGGACAGGTGCTTTGTTATTGACTTTCTACACAGTGTGTATGGAAGAGCCACTTTTCCAAGGGATTTTAGAGGAGAGGAAATAAAAAAATATATCTTAAAGTATTCCGAGGAGGAGGGGGGACAGTAAATATCTTCAGAACATGCATTTTAAAAAGGGGGGGGATTCTCAGTTTTTACCCTTCGAAGACCCATGCAAAGCCCCTTAGTTACTGGTAAATATTATGAAGTTATATTGTAGGTTTTGCTTAGCTTTATTGCATTTGTCTGCGAATTTACATCTGTTATTACTCAGTGCTTACAGCATGGACAAATAGAAACTTTTTCACCATGGGCAGTAGCTCCCACATAATCCTCATGAACATATCTGCCACATGTGATGCATTGCCGCATGTTTGAAAAAAGCATCACTACTGCAAAAGAAGCAGTACCAACTCTCTTTTGTTGAGGAAGTCATACCATTGGTACCTATGATTTCGCCAACAGATATCCTACTGGAGGGGGGGGGGGCTTCTTTTTATTTTTCTGCAAGGGTTTTTTGGAGGAAGGTTTTTGGGGGATTGTTCAAATAGCATCTTGTTGAACAAAGATTTTACCACTTTGATGACTTTTCAAGTTATTGCTTGGCAATGTTGAATTTTCTTTCTTACAGTCGTAGTTGATGGGGACATAAGCTGTCCATATTGGGAACCGGGCGTAGTTTTACTAAATCTTGTACCAAATGAATAATTATTTTAAGCAAAATATGCAATAGTAATCGAAAATATGTTTTATTAGCTTTCTAAAATACTCCACATTTCAACATTTAATGTAATTTTACCATATCTAATAAGAATTTAAGCTTACAAGTAATTAAGATCAGCACATCTCGAAGTAACAAGTTTCCTCCTGAATGGTGAACAGAGCACTTTTTTACACTTTCCAGACTTAATTATCTTTTCAACTGCTTTTCTTGGTGAAAATGTTTAGCCATCTCTCGATCAAAATTATTACCTTTAAAAATATTAGGAGTGTCCATATTGAGAACCCTGTCCATATAGGGTACAGATACCTTATATAAAAAATTAACATAAAAGAAAGCTTTCTCATTTTATATTCCCTAACATTTTGTGCAGTTTAGATTAAAAAATAACTAAAACCAGAAAATATTATTTTCTAATAAAACTGTATATATAATTGATTATTTAAATTAGAAAGTTTATATATTTCAATGGCTGTTTTGAATTATGTTCTGTGTATTACTTTTAGAATTAAAAATAAATTATCAAATCTAAAGCTTTCAAAAGATGTTTTCTTCTTCGGTTAAAAAAAAAGTCATTGCCAAAGACAAAAATTCTGCATCAATATTATGACACATTCAACAACAGTTGAAAGTTTTGTTTATACTTCTTATGACTGAAAATATCAAATCTCGCACAGTGATACTTTGAAAATAAATATTAACCCTTAGTGCTCTGCAGGCTTTTGCACTTTATGACGGACGGCTCCATAGCAGAGCCAACAGAGTGCCAAGGGTTAAATCTGATAAAATATAAAAAGTATCAAACCTTCAAATATTTTGAAAATATTAAAAATTTTGATATTTTAAAAATAAATATCTGATATATATCACAATATATATCCATTGATATATATCAACAAACTCTGGTGTTAAGGTTACTTTGTAGTTTATGAAATATTAGAATTTTTTAGAAATAAATGAATTCAAAGTTATTTAATAAGGATATGATTCTGAAAAAGGATTCCTGGCGATTTTATAGAAATATTTGTGAATTTTAATAATGGGGAAATTACACGTTTTTCAATTTAACTTGCATTTTATAGAGTACAAACATACGAGCATTTTGATACCATTTTTATGTTTTTTTTAAACTCGGAAAGTCCATTAAATTACCTTAAAAATGCAGATTTTGTTTCGGTGGGAAAAAGCCGTGTCACATGACGAAAGCGGTTTTGACGTCACTACACATGAAAACAAACCTATGCGGTATTTTCCCCTGTACTTTTCTATGAGGATAGATTGGATTACGCTGAATGATTTCTTTCTTTTCTTAAAAATAGTTCGTAGAACAAACTAAAGACCTTGTAAATTGCTGAAATAAATAAATAATATTGTGAATTCGAGAGATTTTTTTTCCCCTAAGGATTTTCATTTTAAAATATCGATACATGTTTATACTACAATTGTATTTTATACAGTAACATATATTTCTCCTTATTAATATTTCTCAATACTTAATTTTAAAAAATGGTTCAAATAGTATTCTTTCATTATCAAGTAAGTCTGGGCAACTTATAAAAAAGTTCTCGTCTTTATATTTTATATTTGAAATGAGAATTTGTCCTGCTTTCGTTAAACGTTGTATCTTTTCAATTGTTAAATAAGCTATTTTTGAATCGGAAAACAGATAAATTCAGAATGAAACCAATTTTTTCAGGTGGCTTTAAGGTAGCCTTACAGAATCTTTATATAATTATACACAAAAAAAGAAAAGAAAATAATTTTTCGAAAATCTTTTACGTACACAAAAAATAACAAGTAATTATTTTAAATACTGTCATTTTTGTGAACTCCATCAGACTTTGGGATTGAAAATTTTATGCTTTATAAACCTGCAGATTACAACTGAGTATTTGGTTTATGAATTCTATTTTTTATGTTTGTTATAAATTAACAGTATTTTAACGGAAGTTAAAAGATCCAAAAGAGAGAAACAGGAATCCCCCGACATACATAAGCAATGCGCTCTGTAAACTTTTACGTAAATTTACATACTGAAGTTTTATATAGTACAATGCTTATTTTCAAAATAAAAATACTATTTTCTTTAACAAGATAATAAAAAAATTTTCATTATTATTATTATTATTTAATGAAAGTTAGAGCATTGAGAAAAAGACTTATGCGTTTAGAGTCTGATAAATGTTAAGCAGAACATTCTGAGAAACTACATTTCAAACAAATAAAGAGTACTACATGGATTCAAAAATTATTCGTAAGCAAACAATATTAAAATGCCAATTAAATTATTTGTACACTTTTTTATTTAACTTAACTTGGTTTTCGCATGTAAGGATAGGATTGTGCATTTGATTTTTCACCCACTTTCAGATAAATTAAGAAATGTAAAAAATATGCAATAAGGTATGCTTCCAGTGGCAATACATCGTTTTAATAGTTTTAGAAGCTAATTATAAATCAATACATTAATTTTAACGGGATTTTCATTAGCCCAAAACAGTTGATAAATTGTCGAATTATTTTTGTTGTTACAAGTTGCAACAACATTAAATTTATTATACTCTAAACCATAGTTGCTTCCCTTCCCCCCCCCCCCCCCAAAAAAAAAAAAATAAATAAATAAATAAAAAAATCCAAATGGTTGTGAAGCTGCAAATAGTTTATAGAGTATAAAGTAGAAAATATAAGTAAAAAATAAAGAGTCCCTTCTTTATAATCCCTTTTTTATATACAATTCGTATCAATGATTTCAATTGACAAAAGTGTACATATTCTTTGATAAAGATCAAATAAATACATATTTTTAATATTGCTATCTTTGCATATTCGGCTACATTTGAATGGATTCCCCCACCCCACCTCCATTTCTCTCACACATCACACATTTCATTAAAAAAAAAAGTGAAATGTTAACATGTGAAAACAAAATTTTACATGTATACATATAGAATGGTATCTGAATCTGAGTAATACATATGCATTATAAGCTGTGTTGAATTCAGGGGTTGTCCGAGGTGGACATATTTAAGAAATATGCTTGAATAAATTAACACTTTCATAATAAATGAACAATGATTATAAGTTGAAAATTCAATTTAGAAATTCTAAATGATAGTTGAAATAATGTTTTTCTTTTCTTTCTATATATTAAAACAGAAATCGAGCAAATATTATTATTTTTCTAAAATAAATTCTCAAGCTTACATTTTCTACCAAATGTGATTGGGAAAAAAAAAAAAAAAAAAAAAGGGTGGTGAATTTTTTATAATTAAGTTCGATAACCATGCCAAATTATCGTATTATATTGGACATTTTATGAAAATAAAAAGTAAAAAATGAACTACAATCATAAGTTTTTGCTTTAATACTTATTTTTAAGTAAGCACATAAAAAAAAATAAAAGACCAATACTCATAATTTAGTCATGTATGTTGTAGTAATTTGTTTCTGATCTATGAATACGCAATTATTATTGACAGTAGTTAATTAAAAATTTTATTCGATAAGTCAGTATTAAATTTTTTCTTGTTTTTTTACGCAATAGTTCAAAATTTAACTTTCTCATAACAACTTTGAGTTAATTTTTTATCTGTAATATAACTTGCACAACACAAAATTTTATTCATAACAAAACGAATTACTAAGCATTACAATGAATTAAGGAAACAATACATTTCAAAAATTAGATAAAGACGATTTTACTTACGATTTATTTTTTAATAAAATTATTCATTAAATTATTCATTCATGAAATTAATTCATTCTTTATTTTTTTAAGTAAATCAGAGTAAGTAAAAAATAATTGTGCCTTTTAGCTTTAGTTCCTTGTATCTTTACCCACACGAAATGCATTTTTTATATCCTTAAAATAAATTTGAGAGAGGAAAAAAAAAAAAAAAAGCTATTTCAAGAAGGTATAATTTTGTGTCTTATAACCCAACTACCTACGGCACTTTCCTAAATGAAAATTAATACAAATGTATAAATCAATAATACATTATATTTGGATATGTTAAATAAAATAATGTTTTGACTCTAATTTGATTTTGTTTTTGAGTAAATGAGTTTTTAAAAGATGTTTCTAGTAGATAACAAACAGAAAGCAATGGAAAACAGCCTTCAATCACAATGCAGACGGCTAAGGAAGAATCCGCGTTTCATGTGTAGTGACGTCAAACCAATCCCATCCCGTTTTTACTTCACGTGGTTTTGTTTTGCTTTTAACGGAGTTTAAAACTGCAATAACTAGTTATTTTAAATTATTTTTACAATTCTGAGTTGATTTTCAGGGAATGTAAGATGGTCTTCATCAATTAAACATAAAAAAATGCATAATTTAAGATGAGTGCAACTTCCCCATTGTCCATTTTGAGAATATTAATAAGCTATATTAAAAATTTTGAAATTATGATAAAAAAAAAATTAAATTTTATTTAAAGGTAAATTATCACAGACTACATTTATAAAGTTATCAATTTCTATCTGCCAAGGGAGCCATTTTTGAAAACTTAATTTTTTAGCTAAGGCATCATAGAATATCCTTCATCATAGCATATTCTTATAAAAATATTAGTCTATTAAATGTTCAAAGAAATCTCTGATAAGGCAAGTTTCTTTATTTAAGGACCTATATTAGCATGAAAGATAGTATATGCAAATGCATCAATTTAAAAACTAGCCTATCAAAATTATTGACAATTATTGGCTTGTAATCCTTATAGCCATTTGTAATTTATTGTGCTGAAGCTGCTTTAGAATATGAAATCAATATTTGATATAAATGTTTAAAAAAGAAGTGTTTTCACTTAATTAAAATGGAGATAGTTGAAAAATAAGGAACAAGTTGAAGACTCCTCATTTATAAAATTTCTGAATTTTGATGACAATTTAAACATTTTTGATTATTCATTAGGTAGTTTTTAATTACATTTTTGTAGCATTTAATTAACACTGAATAAAAGTGCTTTATTGTAGATTCTGTAAGCTGCAAAAAATGCGAAAATTTGTAAGTAATTTCAGTCTTGATTTAGTGAAAAATATAATAAGCATATAAATTATAGGAATCAGAAATTACCCTTTAAAATGTAATTAAAATAAAGCTAAAAACATGTGCTTTCTATTTAAAAAAATGCAACTATGAAATTTCCATTTAATAAATTTTTTGTAATTTTGTTAAGGAACTGCATGTTTTGAATAATAAAATTTTAGCTTTGTTAATGTTTCTTTTATTAGGTACATTCGTAATTATGTAAATATGTAGCACCTATTGTTATAGCTCAGTCTGTCTGTCTGCCTAAAACTACCAATGCAAACTACCAATACAAACTTTCCAATGCAAAAACTACCCAACCGAATCATTTGAAATTTAAAATACATAATTATACCATAATTTTGTCAAGTCATTTCAAATGTTATGAAAATCAGATGCATAGATCAATTACAGGGACAATCAAAAGAATTTCGTTACATTACGGTCAATGGGGAAAAAAATTTCAAATGCATTTTAATCATTTGAAATTTAAAACACATAATTATTATGTAATTTTATCGAGTCATTTCAAATGTTATGAAAGTCGGATGCATAAGTCATTTACAGGGACAATGAAAGGTATTCCATTACATTATGGTCAATTGGAAAAAAGTTTCAAATGCATTTTTATGATGTTACACTCATTTGAACATAATAGAATTGGCATGAATCTATGAAATATATACTAAAATATGCATTCTGTACAATCTGTGATGCAAAGAATTTTTATTATTAAATTACAGGGTCACACAAAAGTGTTCCACTATATAATGCTACATGGGGAAACATTGTTTGGGGCGTGTTTTAGTTATATTAAACTATTTCACATTTTATGAATAAGATATATGTTGCTGAGGTGTAATAAAAATTACTTCCTGCATATTTACAGAAACGCAAAGATTTTGACTACTATACTGTATCCGAAGTACGCTCTACTATATCAGCAAGATCTGAATATTTTTAAAACTTCGTTATCGTACGAACGCACATCATTTGCTACGTTCACGTGCAATTTCCAACTTGTTTTTTTTTCACCTGTTTTTGTCATCCGGAGAAATGTCTGTCATTGTTATGTGTATTATGTATTCTACATTCCTAATACTTGTGTCTACAGATCAAGCGATATAAATTATTTGAAAAATGCCAAGCTTTACATTACTTCAGTAGTTAAAATATGTGTTTACTACAAGCTTACAAGTGCTACCAAGAGAAAGTAAGAAAAACTTCATTAACATTTAAAAAAAAAAAACAAGCAAGGGGCCGTTCATAAATAATGTCACACATTTTTTTCCATATTTTTTGACTCCCCTCCCCCCGGTACTTGTTGTCACATGTCACACTATATTACTTAAACATATACTTGCAGTTCAGAAACCAGGCACTACGTTTTAGATCACATTTCAAATTTTATTTTTAATGTGTTTCAATGACATTTGTGAGTTGAACAATAAAAGTGATTTGTATTTTGCATGAAATAAGGTTTACAACAACAAAGTAATTAATATAGAGTAGTAAAACAAATATTAATTTGAAAGAGCAATCAAAAATGGTAATATTTTGGAATTTGAAATAAAATTTAACATATTTGGCTTTAAATATAATCTTCAAAAGGATTCCGATACATTACGGTCAGTGGATAAAAAAGTTTCAAATGCATTTTAATCCTTTGAAATTTAAAATACATAATTATTACATAATTTTGTCGAGTTTTTTCAAATTTTATGAAAATCGAATGCATAGTTCAATTACAGGGACAATCAAAAGTATTCCATTATATTACAGTCAATGGGAAAAAAAATGTTTCAAACGCTTCTTAATGGTGTTACTCATTGGAACATAATAAAATTGATATACATCTATGAAGTACATATTATAATATACATTCTGCACAATCTGTGGTGTAAAAGACATTTGTTATTGATTTACAAGGCCACACAAAAGTATTGCATTACATAGTGGAATAGGGAGAACAAAGTTTGGTGCGCATTTTAATTGTAATTAACTATTTACAATTTTATGAGATTGATATGCGAAAGTGATATATTTAAATCTTTGTTATCGTACGAACGCACATCATTTGCTACACTTCACGTGCAATTTCCAACTTGTTATACTTTGTGCAAGTCTTTTTTCTTTATTTTTAGCAATGTTGGAACTTTTAGTGTCATAAAGCAAGGTGTTAAAGCCATTTTTGCTTTAAATGATAAAATTTCTCTTTATATGAAACATGTTTTATTTATTGCAGGGTGAAGATTCTTTTGTAGATGTCATCCAAGAAATGGGTTACAGTTTTACTTCAAGGTATTTTTTTTTTAAATTCTTTTAATGGTGGATTCTTTCACAGCGATGTTGCATATGTGGTATAGCGCGTAAATTATGCAAACAATCGGAGACACACACACACAAAAAAAAGTGTGTCATGGGACAAGTAATTTTGCCGAAATATTTCATAAAAGGCCAGAATTTCATAGGAAAAAATGCAAATTTCATCAAAAAATCACACAAAAGATTGGCAGATTTTATTAAAAAACAGATTTTGTCAAAGTTGCAAAAAACGGCAGATTTTGTCTAAAGTTTGCTATAAAACTGTAGACTTCATCAAATAATTGCAAATAAAAACTGACAAATTTCCTTTAAAAAATAGTGATAAAACAGTAAATTTCTTTCAAAAAAAAAAAAAAAAAAAAGCCCTAAAAAAGGCAATTTTTTTTCACCTCTTTTTTTTTCTTTTCTTCAAAAACTAATTTTCCTGCTTCACAACCAGTTTTTGAATGCTCTAAATCATTCTGAGTGAATGTGACTCCTGAAAGCATCCATGCATTCATTTAAAAAAAGTATTCCCTTACTCAATGAAAGCATTCTTGTTTTGAGCAAAAATGTCTTTTTCATTAAATCCTTTTTTTTAAAAGAAATGCAAACATTGTGACACTAACTTGTTATTTTCTACACCACTCAAATAAGCATTATTTTATAATTAAATTTGTATCTGTTTTCCATATTTATTTTTTAAAAAGTAATATTTATTTTAATTATTCATTAATTATTACTAAAACAATGATTTGTGCATCTCATTTTTCTTTTCCAAATAAACAGTTCAATTTTTGCTTCTGAAATATGACTTATTAGTGGGGACTCGCTTTTGTAAAAAAGAGACCTAGAACTTTAGAAGTCTTGGGTTCCAGGGACCCAGGATTTTTCAAGCCCACCGACATCACTGCTTTCATTATATTTAAATAGAATTGTGTGTTCAGTTATTTTAATAAATTTAATTTTGCATACTTAAATTTTTGATGTTTTTGTGTATGCAGTTTGCTTTTACAGTATTTTTTTTTTCTCTCTGAATAACACATTTCTTTATTAATATTTCCCAGAGATTGTTCTAGAATTTTTATATTGCCTAGTAATGATGTAACTAAGTTAATTAAAGATGAGTTAAATAGGGCTGGAAAACAGGGTTGGTAAAAAACCGGGTTTTTTTGAAAAAAACCAAAAACCATGGTTTTTTTGGTTTAAACCAGGTTTTTTTGGTTTAAACCGGGTTTTTTTAAATATGTTTTCCTGTTACATATACATGCAAATTTATGAACAAAAGTAAACATTTTTGAATATATAAGTAATAATTTGATTTAAAGGTAATTCTAATCAATATAATTATTTAATATACAATCAATTATGTATAAAATTGAAATCTTTAAAATCTAAACATTTTTAGAAAAAGCTGTGTCTTATATTTCATAAATAAAATGTGCTACATAATGAAACATTGATACCCTGAAAATCTTAATGAACAATCTTTTGATTACTAGCACTATAAATAAATATATGATATAGATTCATATATAAAACTTCATATATATTATTTTCAAATGGTTATTCAAAATAATTAATTTGAAATACTTGTTATATGTGATGTCTGATTTTTTTTTGTTAGAAGACTGCATGAGTTAATTATCTTTTATTGAAAAATAAAGCTTTTTATAAAGAATTTTTGGAAGGATTTGAATTTAGCAGTAGAGTCTTTACACACTTCAAGTATTGTGTTTTCCAAAACTACCATTTAAAAGATGACTGTTAAATAGACAAAAATATCTATTTAACAGCTTTTTAGACTATTGAAAAACATTGATGTTAAAATATACAGTAGCTTTATAAATGCTGTCATCTACCAAAGAATTTAAACAGCCATCAGACTGCATGCTCTATTATAACACTTAGTATTTTTAAACATCTAAACTAAAAATTGCATCTTTTAGACATTTTTATGAGACATTTTTTCTATTACGTCTCAAGCAAACCTTGTCTTGCCCCCCCCCACACCCTTTTCTGCCAATTTTCTTAACTGATCTAAGTAATGGGTTTGGTTATGCAATAGAAGATTTAAATACATCTTTTGCATATTTTAGTTAAATGTAAACAGGTGCTTTACTAGTGCCTAATTTTTCAATGTCTTCTTATTCGACTTCATATCTTGAGTTTTTTTTTTTATTCTTAAAAAATAATCCCTCCAATCAAGAAAAATTTCTGTTAGAGCTTGACTGAAATTTTAAAGATCATTTATGTCATTATCTGTACATCTGCGTTTCTCAAAGGAAAATATTTTTTAAATCTAAATATTGCATATTTTTCATCTATTTTATTTTTGCTAAATTTACATGATTTAAGTGTTTTCTGTAGAGTTTCAGATGTGTTCATCAGTGCATGAAATATGCATTCTACATGTATACTAACATAACCTTGACTAGACTCACTATGTCTTATGGTGGGCCGGATTAAGCACTTCTGGGGCTTGGGACTACTGGGAATTTTCGGGGGCCCCCTTACGCTATTGGAAATCTTAAGCCTCCTACCACGATACTGAATGTCACCCCCTCCTCAAATACACACACCTTTGTTTTGTTTTTTTAATCCTAAAATACAAATCTTAGATTTTGAATATGTATAAAGTTAATCAATTTTTTTTTCTTTGTTATCTTTAATGGTGTTTTTAAATTCGCCTTTTTTCCACGACCCTTTGACAAAATTTGCACTTTTCCTGTGATTTTTTTCTGAAATTTGCGTTTTTCCTGCCACACTCTGACGAAATTCGTGTCTTTTCAGCGATTCTCTGCCAAAATTCATGTTTTTTCAGCGATTCTTTGATGAAATTCGCGTTATTTCAAGCGATCCTCTGTAGAAATTTACACTTTTTCCGCGTCTCTTTGACAAACTTCGCTCTTTTCCCACAATCTTTTGACTAAATTTGTGCTTTTCCCGCAATCTTTTCAAGAAATTCACACTTTTTCTGCCATCCTTTGGCGAAATTTGTGCTTTTTCTCGGTTCTTTGTCAAAATTCCCTTATTTTCGATGGCAACACTTTTGGCTCTTTTGATTAAATTTGCGCTTTTCTCGCAATTTTTGTTATGAAAATTGCGCTTTTTCTGCGACCTTTTGGGCAAAATTCGCGCGTTCTCTTCGCGGTTCTTTCTCAAAATTCGCATTTTTTGAGCAATCCTTTGATGAAATTTGCGTTTTTTAGCGGTTCTTTGTCAAAATTCGCTCTTTTTCTACGATCTTTTGACTAAATTTGCGCTTTTTCCCCACGAACTTTTCAAAAAATTCTCACTTTTCTGCCGCACTTTCACAAAATTTGTTTTTTTGCCATTGTTTCGCAAAGTTCACTTTTTTTGGCAAACCTTTGAAGAAATTCACAATTTTCCGAGGTTCTTTGTCAAAATTCACGTTTTTTCGCGATCCTTTGAAAAAATTTGCGCTTTTTCCCGAGAACTTTTCAAGAAATTCTCTCTTTTCCTGCCACACTTTGACAAAATTCATGTTTTTTTTTTTTTCGCTATTCTTTCGCAAAAGTTGCGTTTTTTTCACGACCCTTTGATGAAATTCGCGTTTTTCTGCTGTCCTCTGTCGAAATTCGCGTTTTTTCCCCGATGATTTGACAAATTTTGCTCTTTTTCCGCGAACTCTTGATTATATTTGCACTTTTTCTGCGATCTTTTAAAGAAAATCGTGTTTTTCCTTCCTCCCTTTGATGAAATTAGTGTTTTTTTTACGATTCTTTGCCAAAATCACGGTTTTTTGGGCCATCCTTTGACGAAATTCGCATTTTTTCCGCGACCGTTCGACAAAATTCGTGCTATTTTCATGACCTTTTTGCAGAATTCGTGCTTTTTTCACAGCCTTTTGAAGAAAATTGCGCTTTTCCGCGATCCTGATTAAATCCGTTCTTTTTTTGACGAAATTCGCGCTTTTTTACGCGACCCTTTTCGTTTTGTTTTCTTCGCCACTTTTGTTAAACCTGGAAATTTTGGAGATACAGACAGCAATGACGTCAAATGGCAATTCAAGTTAAGTTGCAAAAAAAAAAAAAAAAAAGCAATTTTGCGCAGCTCTTACACTCCTGTAATTGTTTTAAACGAAACTTTGGTACAACTTAAGCCTCTGCTGAGGGCCCCTGACTGGTTGGGGCCCGGGGCTGCAGCCCCCTTAGCCTCCCCTTTAATCCGGCTATGGTGACTATTGAGATGAGACTTAAAAATAGAAATTACTTTCATCCAATAATTTGAAACACTGAAATTACAAAAATAAGAAAATATTATATTAGATTTGTTCTAAAAAACCAATTGGTTTGAACTGTGCCAACCTAGCTGGCAAAAGAATAAAATTATAATGCAAAAAAACCCAATCCCAATGCAAGAAAAACAAAGGCTTGTTAAAATCACTAATCACAGAGGAAATAAAAAGCTCATTGTCAATTATTCAATAGCATACATAACAAAAAGAATTTCTGAAATGATGAAATCCTTAGTAAATCTTAACTAATCAAGCAATTTAAATAATAAAAGTGCATTTTTAACTCGAGTCTGCCCTTCTGGCTATATATATATGTTTTACAAATAATGGCTATATATATATATATACAGTACAGAACCATTTATCCGGAATGGTTGGGGTCAGATGCATTCCGAATAACTGGTTTTTCCGATTAACTGGTTGGGCATTAAAGCAGCATCCATTTGATAAGTTTTATGGAATATATGTGGTTGTGGTATTACTTCTAATCTTAAATTAATTATTAGATTACTTGAATTAAGAATAAGATTCAAGTAAGATTAAAAAATAAAATTTGATAGAATGTAATTTATGGGAATGCTTTAGAAACAAAAATTCTTGTTTCCTCTGCATGAAAATAGAAAACATCTAAAGTATAACTAAATACATTTCCATCTCAAATACTAGATGCAATCATCAAATTATACAATTGTTTCAAGCAATATTTATGTAAAATTAGAAGTGTATGACACTTTTTTCTGCAAAGATTCCATCATCATAGATTAGAAATATCATTCCAGATAACTGGTTTTCCGGTTAACTGGTTTCCGGATAAATGGTTCCATACTGTATACATATAGGTTTTAAAAAAGAAAGAAAGAAAACTGATTAGTTTTTTCTAACCAGCTAATTTTAGAAAAAATAATTACTCTGCCATATAGATTTACAGCTTACACGAAAAGTTGAGTTGATTACAATTTTTTGTCCTTTTAGAAACTTATTAATTTATCATTTTTCTACAGCTTTGCTTATAGCTTCTTCATAATTTGGATTTTGCATTTTTCAATAATGTGTAAAATAAAACATTTGGGTAAAAGAATAAAAAAAACCAGGTGAAAAAAAAAAAAACCAATTGGTTTAAACCATGGTTTTAACCATGGTTTAAACCAACTTGGTTTAAACCAAACAACTCTGCTGGAAAATATGGAAATTTTTCTAATCCAATAACATTTTGAAAATATCAGAGAAATTCAAACTAAACCTTGAAATTTATTGAAACAAATGTTAATTTACGTTACGATTATGATATGATTATATATTGTGAAGAGAGATGAAAATTAAACTATTTTGAAAAACTGACGTTGAGGCTTCTGATTTGAAGATTTGGTAATTTAAGAATTTATGTAGAATTCTTAAAATTGAGCACAATCTTTTTTTGTGCTTGCATTTGTAGATGAAATACAATTGTTTTTATTTCTCATATTTAAAGTGATACTTATAAAAAAGTTAGTTAGTATGAGCAGTAAAAAATTCTGTTTTAATGCACATTTCATTCATATTAGAAAAAATATTAATGAATAATGAAATATTAATGAATCATAAACATTACAACTTAAAATTATTTAAAAAAAAAATGCACTAATTATTTCAGAAAACAAAAATCTCTATTTCCATTCAAAATATCTACACTGTAAAAAAAAAACTGAAAAAGTTTCCGGTAGGAAATGGAATTCCAGTTGCCCTTTAGGGTAAGGAAATTTTTCCGAATCAATACGAAATAAAATCCGAAGAAAAAGAAGTCTTTTCTTTTCTGCCAGGAAAGTTTTCCTACCTGATTCGGAAACTATTATCTAAACACAGAATAAATTCCTGTTTCTTATGAAAATCTTTTCTTGTCTATAAATAAAAGTTTCTGTGGAGACAAAAAGAATTCCTTTTCAAAACGGAAAGTTTTTCGGATCAATCAGTAAACTTATCTGTAATAACAGAATATATTCCTGTAAAATAAGGAAAACTTTCCATTCACACAAAGAAATTTTTCGGTAGATTGGTAGAATATACAGAAAGTATTCCTTTTTAAATTGGAAACTTTTCCGAATCAATACGTACACTTTTCTCTCATGATAGAATATATTCCTATAAATTAAAGAAGACTTTCCCGTTACACTAAGAATAGTTTCGGTAGAACGGAAGTATAGATGGAAATCTTTCTTTATTAAAACGGAAACTTTTCCGCATCGTTTATAAAACTAATCTTGAAAAAAGTAAAAATTCCCCTGTAGAGCAAAAACTTTTTCTTTTCTTTACGGAAATGTATTTTTTTTAATCAGAAAATATTCCAGTATAATAAAGAAACTTTTTTTATGA
This sequence comes from Maratus speculifer, assembly GCA_964019185.1. NCBI lineage: Eukaryota > Metazoa > Arthropoda > Arachnida > Araneae > Salticidae > Maratus > Maratus speculifer. The sequence goes on along the minus strand of CAXHSM010000349.1, from coordinate 9,107,811 downwards.
GGAGTGGATTACATAAGACTGCATAAAAATCGTTTTCTGTTTTAGATGCACAAAAAACTTAATGCTTTTTAAGAATCTAAATCTTTACTGAACATATTCTGAAACCTTTTATGAGTCTGGTAACTTTTAATGTATTAAAGATTTAAAATTATGCTTAATAAATATTGCTTATTAAGTTAAATGTTGAATAATTTTAAATCTTTACAATCTTATGCTTAATAAATATTGCTTATTAAGTTAAATGTTGAATAATTTTAAATCTTTAATACACTAAATGTTACCAGACTCATAAAAGGTTTTCAGTAAAGATTTGGATTCTTAAAAAGCATAAAGTGTTTTGTGCATCTAAAAGGGAAAACGATTTTTATGCAGTCTTATATAATCCCAGAAAGACTAACTCTGTTAGAAATTTGCAACAAGCAGTCCAGCAATTTGATCCTTTTTACAGAAAAAAGTTCCATAATTGTAATTTAACTTTATACTTATCACAATATGATCAAAATAGAGTTAAATTACTGTTGTTTAATTGTCTTTTGTAAAAACGGTCAAATTTCATGAGTAGTTTATTACAAGCTTTCAACAGTGTAAAAACATTGTACAGAAGAAATTTTCACTTGATTCGTTTCTTTTGATTTCCTTTTATCTCACTTTTAATGCTATGAAATACAAGGTGATTAAAAATAAATACCCCATCTCAATTTTACAGGGATATAACAGAAAATAGATCATCATGTTTTTCATCTGAAATAAAAAATAGTAGTTGAAAGTTTAAATTTAATTGATTTGAAATTTCCAATTTAAACACTCTAGTCACACCTGATAGGCTGAAAATGTGTGGGATGAGATCGTACGGTCTCTATACCATTCGTGTTTCTGGAGGGTGTCGAACACTTATAACTGTGTTGAATTTAAACTTCCAACTGTTATCTTTTATTTCGGTTGAAGGTTGAAGAACAAAATATTGTATACTTTCTTTTTTTTTTTAACAAACTTGCAAAGTTTGCATATTCATTTGTAATCAACCTGTATTTTTAATACATATACACACAATCGTATACAAATAAATGTCAAACAAAATCTAATATTTTAAATCTTTTGAGACAATAAAATATTGGTACATTTTGCATTACAATGGTCCAATTTGTCAATGTATTATCATATTGAAATTTTATTTTGTCACAAGTATAAGAAGAATCAGTTTAATTTAAATATAACTATTTTATTTAGGACATAAGGATTTTTATACATAAATTGTTAGTGCTTTTTTAATTTGTTTTTCAAAAAATATAATTATGCTAAAATGTATAACAAATAATAAATTCAGCTCATCAGTGTATACTAGATGTTAATTTTTTTTTTTTTTTTTAATTAAAATTCATGTACTACTTACAACTAAAGTAGAATTGATTTCCTACAGTTTCGAACAATAAAACTTGTTCATCATCAGGGAAACATTATAAGATAAAAACTAACACTTACACAGTTCACATAATACAATACTAAAAGCAAAAAAATATTTTGGTTTTAGTATTGTATTATGTGAACTGTGTAACATGTTAGTTTTTATCTTATAATGTTTATTATATTTTTATAATGTTTATTATATAATCATATAATGTTTATTATATGTTTAATATAGTTTGTTATATTATCAAACAGTGTAATTGGTCCTCCTATATTAAATGCTAAAATGTATTTTGATTTTATTATTAATTTAATAGATTATATAGATTATAAGTAATTTTATAAAGAAGGATAATTAATTCAAGTGATACATTAAACAATTTTCTAAAAAGGTTTACAAACATAATTACAAATACATTAGTGAAACGGATTTTATGCTTGTAAAACGCATAATATGCATTTTTTTCTTTTTGTAATTCTGAATGAATGTATATGTATCATGAATATGTATGTATATATATATATATATATATACACATTCAAATAAGAAAAAAGGAAATCAAAATCGTGTCCAAAACAAACTTTTTCGTCTCTGGCATGTTCTTACTTGCCTAAAAATACAAAATAAGTTTTGTGCACCTATCGATATTTTTTTACTTTTTTTGGTAAATTTTACTCTAACATTCCAAATGGGAAGTCACTTGATTCCAAATAGTTTAAAGATTATGGAGAAAATTTAGAACTCAAAATGTTAAATTAATTTTTAATTGATTCTAAATCGATTGCAATTTGGATCGTTTTTTCAGTATAATTCAAAAACCACTAGACAGAATAACTAGTAACTCAGGATTTATAAAAGAGAGATTACAGTTAATATATATATATATATATAATCTCATTGTTAATTTTATTTTTAGAGAAAAAAAACCCACATTTTTTAAATAAATCGCGAAAAAAAAATAGTAATATGAAGATTTTAAATCTGCAAGTTTATAATAGAAATAGATTTCTAGAAACTTGAAAAATGCACATTCCAAGTAAGTAGTGTATGAGTTATGGGGGAGTCCGCAAATAAGTTTCCCCTGGTGTCTGTGGACAGAGGTGTGCATGAAAGTCAAACAATATAAATAAACATGAAAGATATGACGCAGCTTTACTTGTTAACATAAGTACCAAGCACGTTGAGACATTTGCATACCGCTTGATAAGCTGCAAAATACCCTCCAGAATAACATCAGGGCTTTGCAAACGGACAAGCCATTAAAGTTTTCTTCCGTACATGAAACCTTTAGTTTTTCCTCGAGGGCTTTTTGAAGCTTATCAAGCGGTATGACAAATGTCTGAATGTACTTGGTAATTATGAAAAAAATAAATATAGGTCTTATATTTAATGTCACATTCTATTTTTTGACTTTCATACACAACTTTGACCACAGTTGACATGGGAAACTTAGTTTCAGACTCCTCCTCGTATAATTATTCAAATTGCAGTTCGTTTTACATTGATTACAAATAAATGTAACAGTAGTTGCAAATGTGCATAGTTCCTAAACTACTAAACAGAGTGACTTCCTGCTTCTATGGTATCATAGAGAGCATTTATGTAGAAAAAGGCCAAATATGATGGCATAATTAGGTGTTATATCGAAAATTTTGACGTTTGTTACAATTTCAGAATAAATATGACTTTCTTTTTCACCACTGAATGAAAAAAGACAATTCTCGGAAGAATGGGAATTTCAATTTTCCCCCCTCATATTCCAAGAGCCGACCGCACAAAACCCTGCGTCATCGAGCACCCGAAATAATCCTTTAGTTTATGGAAGAGTAGTAATAGAGGAATCTAATGATCCATGTCTGCCGGACGTGAAGTTGTGCATAAGCCAAAAATTGATACCACTAGTGGTTGACTCGTAGGTTTAGCATTGTGTTTGTCCTACAGTCAAAAATGTAAAAACATAGAAAACTGGGTGTAGGAAAACACAATGCTAAGCCTAAGAGCCAAGCACTAGTGGTATTAATTTTCGGCTTATGCACCACTTCGCAACCGGCAGACATGGATGATTAGATTCCTCTATTACTACTCTTCCATAAAATAAAAGAATTTTTTATTGTTCTTGATAACATACGGTTTTTTGCGGTCGGTTCTTGTATTGTCATGCTTTATTGAAATTTCAAATTGGTGCATTTTTTAATTTTATTTTCAATTTACTGAAACAAGTTAGGTTATTAATGGTAAAATTGAAATCTTATTATAAAACCTTTGGTTTTTAAATTTTCAGAATTTTTTTAATACAACCACCTTGTATTTAAATAATTTTTAACGTCCTAAAGAATGATAATGTCAAAGGAGAGGATGCATTAGACTTTTAGATGTCTGACATACATATTCGCTCTTTTAATGTGCTTGCCTCCAGTTGTTTGTATTTCAGCAGTCATCGTATAAATAAGTCACTTTATGGAGTAAATTATTTTGTGGTAAAAACATTTTCGTTAATGAAAATGGTTTAAATAAAATTCTGAGCTTTTTCATTTCAGTTCTATAAATCATCTTAACTTATATTTTCTGAATTTGCATCATAATTTTAATACATATTTGTTTTAGATGAGAATTTTTTCATGTAATAAAGTGAAATTTAATTACACATACAAATACAAATGTTATTAAAATAGAATATGATGCAGCTGAAAGAAACAAATCTTCAATTGTTAATTTTTAATTAACTAACCTTTAAAATGAACGTAAATGCATTTGATTATAATTTAATTAAATAACTGAACACAAAAAATGCTTTTTTGTATAAAATTTAATTAAAAATCTATGGATACCCTGTTAACTTTTATGCAAGAATTAAGATTAAAACTTATTTGCTGCACGGTAAATCTAAGTTAAACGTTTACATGTCTTCATCAAAACATATGCGATTATTAATATTATTATTATTATTATTATTATTATTTCAAAATGTGCTTCACACATGGTTTTTTTATTTTTTAAATTTTATCTATGTGTGATTTTTTAGTTTAAAAAAATCATATTTCCTAAGTATAGAAAAATATTGTTATGCAAATAATAATACTTTGAAATTCACAAAAAATGTCATCATTGAAGCTTTTTTATCACTAATGTTCTAAAATAAGACTTAATTATTTATAAAATTTATACATCCAATTATGTAAATGAGAAAATACATTAGGCTTTTCCGAAATATAATAGTTATATAGAGTCCTTTGCAAATTTATCAAAATGCTATACCATTTCAAATTAAAAAATTCTGTAATGAGCAGAATTGTAAAGATGAGCAATTAATTTTTACACCATTTTTTCTTTGCAAATTCTTGCATCTGATTAACACTTTCCGGCACGGATTAAAATGAGATATTATCAACTGTCACCCAAATTTGAAAACGATTTTTTTTAGAAATTAAGAATTCCTTAATTTAAGCTTTCATTGCAAAAGCAAAATTTTGTTCAAATATTTATTGGTGCCGTTTGCAAGTTTGGAATTAAAATTAGGTGCCCCGGACTGGGCACACTGTGCCGGAAAGGGTTAAATAATAAGTGGAATCACAGAATTAAGAGAAAGAATACAGATTCAGAATGCCGTAAAAACAGTTTGCCATGCAAAGTAGATTATCGCTCAAATTTTAATGCCTCATTTGGTCCAAACAAAACAAACATTTTGAAAAGGCATTGGATTCCTTGATTTGTGCATTTCTCTAAATTCAAAAGTGTCCTTATTATGCTTAAACATTTTAAACGATAATAATTTCTAATGATAAAATCAAAAACAAAGAAATACGAGTTCGAATTGACAGACGCATCTAATCACATAGTTGCATTCAGCCAGATGTGTCGAATTTTAGGGTTACTTTTTTGATGTCACATCCAGCCACCATACGTCATCTAAATTATATTTTTTTTCCCTGTGAAATGAAAGAATGTATGAATATATGATTTTTCTACCCTCTTTTGAATCTGTTAGGATCACATTAATTTCTTCCATTCTAATATCTACTGCATTTTATCCTTAAATTGCACACAATTTTATTTTAGAATACGGATAATTTTACAGCGGGTAGAAAGTTAAAATACATTATTGTTATTTTCAAACAAACTTTAAACAGCTTTTCTTTTAAAAGCAGAATTTTGTTTATATAAAAATATATGCATATTTGTTTCTAAATAAACCAAAAAAAAAAAAATTAATAGCAATAAAAAATGTTAATCATTTTTACTATATTAAAGATTGCTGAAATTATTGTTTAAAACAACTTTCGAAAGACTGTTTAGTCTTGCATTCAATTATGTTTTTCATTTTATTAAAGCAGCATGTCCTTATTAGGAGAAAACATATTCTTAACAATAATAATAAGTATTGTTTATTTTCTAGTCAGTTTTTTATTTTTGAATTTTTAGTTTTGTTAATTATTCATGATAAAAAAAGGATTAAGATTAATAGGTAAGCAGAAATTAAAATTTTTATTAAAATACCTCACACATTAAGAAATATGTACATACAGAAATGGTTAAACATTTTCAATCAGTAAAGAGGTTTTTTGGGAAAATTCTCTTCCATCAATAATTTTAAGATTTATAAAATTAAAATTTTTATAAAATCATTTGCTGGAGTGCATAGAACAATCCTGTGACTAAGACTTCCGTACAGCAACACCTAAAAAGATAATTTTAAATTGCAGTGCAATACCATGTTCTTTATATAACGATATAGTATATATTTTTAGCCATTAATTTTTTTTTCATGAAACACTAGGAAAAATGAAAATATACACTCAAAACTGAATAGAAACTGCATTGTTAAATTAGTGGGGAAGGGAAGTATATAGTATGAAAGAGTGGTCAAATGATCGTCCAATGATATATCAGATCTAGAGATCAGAAAAAGTTACAAAAGTGTACTTGAAAAACACAAAACTCAAATCGAGTCCGAGTGGAATGACACTTATCACCTTGCGTTTCATTTACGAAGAATAAAACTATTTACTTAAAAGCTGCAATACGATTTTATTGAAAATTTCCCGTTATAAAATTAACTGGTTTTTAAAACTTAAAAACCAAAAGATGTTAAAAATCATTTGTAAAAATAGGAAAGGCTCCTGAAATCTTCCAATCGCTAACACATATTTTAAAGCTAAAGATCTCAGGGGCTTTTTTCTGTTTTTACAAATAATTAACATTTTTTGGTTTTTAAGTTTTAAAGACCAACAGTTAATCATATAATGGGAAAATTTTAATAAAATCGTATTAAACCTTTGTAGTACATAGTTTTATTTTTAGTAAGTTACAAAAGTATCCTTTGAGGGAAAGGTAAATTTAGGAGAACAGGAGGCTCATAACATAAAATTGTGATAAAATAACTATCGAATGATATGTCTCATGAAGGAGTAGAAAAAAGTTTTCCTGGGGGAGGGGGATAAATTGTGGCAATGGGAAAGTGGCCAAAGGGCTCTCCGTCTCCAGTGAAATATCGCCTGGCTCTTACAGAGATCAGGACTTAACTGGGAAATAAGATCGAAATAAAAGGGGTAATTTATTAATAATTTACTAGTTACAGGTATTCATAGATACATAGTTATATAAAGACATATAATTTCTATTTAATAAAGAAAATAAGAAGTTACCTGTAGCAGCCATTCAGAGGGAAGCAATTCATGCAAATTTCGATACGTTTGCACGGATTATGATTCTTAGATACCAAAACTACATCCAGTTAAAATGTTGATTTTATATAAATATGTTATCCTACATTTGTCATAAGATAATACTAGCAGGATAGACCGAGCTTAGCTCGGTCAAAATTAACTTTGTGTTCAACTCGATATAGTATTTTCACTGTATCATTAACTCTGTATTATTACTGTAAAACATGTTTATAATAGTATTATTTGGAAAAACAATCAATAAGAAAACTATGTTTTTATGCGCATATTTATAAATTTTACTTTATTTTAAAATTTACAACGAAAGGACATCGATCTAAATCACTTTTTTAGCTCGACTCTGATCGGTTTAATCATACATCTCGAATCCTCTTAAGAATGTACAAAAAAATTCTTTACATTCTGAAAGACAATATTTTTTGCTAGATATAGCCAAATTTGGAGGCATTCTTTCATTTGGCTCCAAATACGTGTTTTGGTTTTCGTAATTTTTATAGTCGATTTTTTGGCCATATGTCGCCAATATTTTGTCAAATATCACCAAGTTATTGGCTTTTGCCATATTCTCGTGATCCTGACCCGTATTACCCAAAATGAGCCACTAATCAAATTTGATCAAGCATGTGACATAGCTCAATCGTCTTCAGGTAATCAAAAACAGTAGAATATAAAATTGAATCAAAATCGTTTAAGCCATTTTTTAGGTAAAATTAGCTTGGCAGCATTCAGCAATAAAGCGAAATGACCCACTAATATAATTTTGTTTAACATGCGACTCAGCCCAATAGTCTTCTCGTGACAAAAAACGTTTTGTTTCAAAATTTAGGTAAAATTGATTGAGTCGTTGATATATATAATTAGAATGACCCTAGCTCATTAAGACCCAAAATGACTCACTAATCGAATTTTCGCGAGCATGTGTCCAAGCCAAATGGTTTTCTCTTGCTCAAAAACGATATAATACAAAGTATAGTCAAAATGGTGAGTACCATTTTCTACATAAAATTAGCATGACCCATCATGACCAACAAATGACCCTTATAATCGAAATCTCTCGAACGTGTGGCCTAGCTCATTAGTTTTAGCATGCCGAAAAACATTAGATACAAAAATTAGATAAAATCGATTGAGCCGTTTTTTAGATATAGTTAGTTTGACTCTGACCTCTTATGATCCAAAATGACCCATTGATCGAATTTTCTCAAAAATCTGTCATAACCCAATGATCTTCTTGTGCCCGAAAATGATAAAATACAAAATTTAGTCAAAATTGCGCGAAATGTTGTCTAGATAAAATTGGAATGACCCAAAAGTGGCCCACTAATCAAAATATATCGAACATGTGACCTACCCCAATGATTTTCTCCTGCCAAAAATATGTTGTATACAAAATTTCGTTAAAATCGACCTATCCATTCTTTAGATATAGCTTGACCTTGACCCACAAATGATCCTTGTAATCGAAAGCTCTCGAATATGTGCCTTAGTCCATTAGTTTTCTCGTTTTTAAAAATTGTTACATACAGAATTTCGTTAAAATTGATCCTGCCGTTCTTTAATTATATATAGCTTGACCCAGACCCTTTATGATCCAAAATGACCCATTAATCGAAATTTTTCGAACATGTAACCTAGTCCAATGATTTTATCGTGCCAAAAAAATGTTGCATACAAAATTTCATTAAAATCGGTCCACCTGTTCTTTAGATATAGCTTGACCATGACCCATTATGACCCATCATGACCCACAAATGACCCTCATAGTCGAAATCTCTCAAACATGTGATTTAGCCCATTAGTTTTCTCATGTCAAAAAACTGTTACATACAAAATTTCTTTATAATCCATCACGCCGTCCTTTAAATATAAATAGCTTGACCCAGACTCTTAATGACCCAAAATGACCCATTAATCGAAATTTTTCGAACACGTAACCTAGTCCAATGATTTTATCGTGCCAAAAAAAAATGTTGCATACAAATTTTCGTTAAAATCGATCCACCTGTTCTTTAGATATAGTTTGGCCATGACCCATTATGACCCATCATGACCCACAAATGACCCTCATAGTCGAAATCTCTCAAACATGTGATTTAGCCCATTAGTTTTCTCATGTCAAAAAACTGTTACATACAAAATTTCGTTAAAATCCATCACGCCGTTCTTTAAATATAAATAGCTTGACCCAGACTCTTAATGACCCAATATGACCCATTAAAATTTTTTCTCGAACATGTAACCTAGCCCAATGTTTTTCTCGTGCCCGAAAACCATAGAACGCAATTTTTAATCAAAATTGCATGAGAAAATCTCTAGATAAAAATAGCATGACCCACAATGACCCCAAAAATGACGCACTAACCGAATTTTCTCGAACATGTTACCTAACCCAATGGTCTTCTTGTAATCCAAAGCGATACAATATAAAATTTGGTCAAAATCGTTAGAGCCGTTTTTTAGATAAAAATGGCTTGACCCATAATGACCCAAAAACGACCCATTAATCGAAATTTTTCGAACATGTGACCCAGCCCAATAGTTTTCTCGTACCAAAAAACGATTGGGTACAAAATTTCCTTAAAATCGATCCAGCCGTTCTATAGATATAAATAGCTTTATCCTGACCCATTATGACCCAAAATGACCCAGTAATCGAATTTTCCCGAACATGGGACCTAGCTCAATGGTCTTCCCGTGCCCGAAAAGGGTAAAATCCAAATTTTTGCGAAAATCGTTAGAGCCGTTTTTGAGATAAAATTTACCCACACAGACACACATACACACACAATTTTTGCTCACATTATAGTATAAGATTTTTATTTATAAGGTAAAATATTGGTAAACTATACCTGTAAAACATGGGCCGTTACACTGTTCTTTTCCGACCTAAATAGGGTTGAAATTGTTTTAATGCACTGCTGAAAGACTCTTAACAGCTTTAGTAAAATAATTCGACTCGGGGCCTCACTTCTTGAACAAAAAATTCAATTTGCCATTTGGAAGATACAAAGTAATTGGTATCGAGTCCACCAGAGGCCCCAAGAGATAATGTTTTTCTTGCTCACATGCTGGATCTGTTGATGAGGCACATATGTTTGAAAAAAAAAAACTAAACTCTTGAAAAGCACACGAGCACTTTTAAGTAATTTGGCTATCTTCCATTAGTTGGAGAAAGTGTCGATTTGGTAAGAATACCTAAGTCAATTGTCTCAATATCCTTTATTAAGTATGGTCTTGTGATGACATCAGGCTTGACTCAAACCTAACTGCATTATCAACAGTCAATTTTAAATTTCATGGGTAATTGATATTATGATTTAATAAATGTTAATCAGAGGAAATGTTACTTAGGATGTATAATTTATGTGGAATAACAATTCGGCCCAGCCCGATACAAGAATTAAAAGTTCGGCCCGACCAGTAAAAAAAAAATATATATATATATATATATATGTTACAGGCCAAACCCGATTTTAGGCCAAACTAGATTGGCCTAGTCCAAACCAGTCTATCCTAATGCCTATCGGATAGACTAGTTTTTCCTAGGCCAAACTAGTCTATCCTAATGCTCATAGGATAAACTAGTTTTTCCTAGGCCAAACTAGTCTATCTGAACGCCCATCGGATAAACTAGTTTTTCCTAGGCCAAACTAGTCTATCCGAACGCCTATCGGATAAACTAGATTTTCCTAGGCCAAACTAGTTTGGCCGAACGGTCATTAGGATGAACTAGTTTAGCCTGCTCTTCATTGGTTTGAACTAGTTTATCCTAGGCCGAACTAGATTGTACTAGTCCAATTCAATTTGGCGTGATTTTATTGAATCTAAAGATCGCCAACTTTCTAGTTTTGATCTAATTTATCCTAGGCCGATGCAATTTGACTCGCTTTTAGCTCGCATACTATCAAAGCCTGAGAGCTAATGTGCTCGTAGATTCTGTGTGTGTGTATGTATCCATGTACGTATGTATGTATGTATGTACGTATGTACATACTTATGTACGTACATACATATGTTGGACTAATATATTGCGACTAATATAACGGACTAATGTGGAATTAATATAGCACAAGCACCCAAATGTTGGAATTTGGAAGCGATTTAGTTCAAATCAGCCAGCTTCGCCCGCTATCGAGCCCCTTGTTTTATATAAAATCTCGAAACGGGCATATGTTGAAGCGAATGAACTTCGAAGAGAAAAAAAACATGATGATAAATATTTAAGAAAAAAGATTCCGCATCGAAATACCACTATTTCCTAATAGTAATTTTTTTAAAAATGTTATATTCTTGCTGGAACATTTTGAAACTTTGTGACAGTTTATGGCATTTGATATAAATGAATAAAAAAAGTCACATTTCGGCTTGAAAGAGGGTGTGGTTGCGAACAAAATCAGGAAATATAACGGAAATTCTAGCTTTTAAAGCACCGCAACATCAAGTAACATATCTACTAATAGGTTGTTTAATGGAGTTTCATTCAGATACTGTTTTGTTAATAATAGAGTGCGCTCCTTGGAGTTAGAATGAGGAACTAATATAACGTGGCTTAGTTAAAATTTGCTGGCTTCGCCCGCTATGTGACTGGCATAGGCAGCGGCGATATGGTTGGAAATTCGTTCGCTTCGAGGCTCTTTCGAAAAGGAGGATTACATTCGGCGGTGCGTACTCAGCACGCTTGCTACGATTTGAATTTCGTTCGCTTCGAAGTTCGTTCGAAAAGGAAGAAGGCATTCGGCAGTACGTGTCTAGCACACCTGCTATACGCTGGCGTAAACTGTAGGGACGCGGCTGAAGAACTAATACACGAAATTTAATAAAAAATTATATTCAGGTAGTCTCTGATCTAAATTGATGCTGATTTGTTTTTGGTGTAAATCGCTCATTAGGTGGAGCTGCTGTTTTGCATTTTTTTATGATTTACGCATTAGCTTTATCTTAATAACTAATACAAAAATTTCCATCAAACATCAGAATCAGTTCGTCCATGAGATGTGTTGGTATTGTTTCTATTTTGAAGTAAATCACTCAACATGGCTATGCTATGCTGCATTTTTAACAATTTTTGCAATAGCTGTATCTCAAGAACTAATGAATGGAATTTAATAAAAATTTATATTGAGACTAGCTGACCCGCCCGGCGTTGCCCGGGTCCGTATTAACAATATTAAATGAACTTTAAATTTGTATGATTTTATCATTAACTCGTTACATGCAGAAATCCATTGTCTGAAATACGTAGCCATTGACTGTGTGAAAAATCGGTTTTAAAAACAACTAATATTAAGCTCTAAAAATACTCAAAATGAGCAATGAAAAACGCGGGAGGGTATATGTATCCAACGATTGCATGATTTTCGTGTAAAAAAGTTGATATTTACCCGTAAAAATCACTGTTAAGTCACGTAACTAATTATTATTTTCACATACAAATCCCAAGTGAAATATTTTGAATTTCAAACTAATTATATCACTCTTAAATCCGACTATACCATGAATGAAATCGATACACGATGGTAGCTAAAAGGTTGGTATATAGTACTATAATTTCAGAGCTATTTAACAAAAGTAAGTGTTATTTTTAATCAAATCTTGCGCATAGGTTCACTCTGTGTATAAATTCCTAACCTTAAACTTTTATACCGTAACCAGAACCTGTCTGTAACCTAACAGCGACTTAACAGTACCCTACCGTAAATTAAATATAACAGAAATGTAACCTAGCCTAAATGTATTCACTTTATTGTAACATATCCTTATTCTAACCGTAACATAAATGCAATTTAACTTTAACGTAACTTTAACCTAAATAATATAATAGAAAAAAAAAACCATTTTAAAAAATTACTATTTCTTCGTAAAATATGCTTCAGCTGTAATTCGTTTCTTTCAATTCGTTTTATTAATACAAAATTCCTTCCTCGTGCTTTTGTTTGAGACATTAAAATTTCAGCGATAAATGGTTTAATATTGCAAACCACGGAGTAAGACACTTCTTACTCCGTGTTGCAAACCTTTTTTCGGTTTACTTCGCCTCCACCTATTTTTTTCTCCATGGTGTACAGCAGCTGTGATTTAAAAAAAAAAATCCTCATTTAAACTGACAGTTTGCCAGTCTATGAATTTTAAAGGTCTGTCCCAGCTTTTTTAATTATTTCTGCGAAAATTTTATGCAACCAATCAACCATAAGAAAATGAAATGGAAAAAAAGCGAAAAAAGGCGATTTTTTTATAAGAGTGAGCTTTGGAATTTAATTAATTACTCAGTTAATAAATAGAATTTTGTAATTCTGAGCCTCAGGTGCATCAGGAGAGATATTGGGCTACTCTCAAAAAAATTTTGAGCTTCGTACGTGCTGTAGATTTTGCTAGCCATCGCAGACACACAGACACACACACACACAGACAGACAGAGCGTTTTGTTCTTTTATTAGTATAGATAGTCCCTGATATAAATTGATTCTGATTACATTTTCATGTAAATCGTTCAACAGATGGCGCTTCTAAACTGCATTTTTACCGATTTGCATCAACATTATTTCAATAACTTATTTACGGACTTTCATCAAACTTCTGGATTCAGTAAATCCGTGATATGAACTAATTCTGTTTATGTTTTTATATTAATTGCTCAATATGTGGCACTGTTGTGCTCAGTTTTTCCGATTCCTGAAATAGTTCTGTCGCAAGAAATAATGCACGAATTTTCATCAAACTTTAGATTCAGTAAGTCTCTGATAAAAATTAGTATTCTGTAGTTTTTGGAGTAAATCTCTCGAAAGGTGGCGCTGCTATACGGTATTATTCGTGATTATTGCAATAGCTCTATCTCAGGATCTAATGCATTAATTTTCATCAAACTCCAGATTATGTTAGTCCTTGATATAAAAATTGCAAAAGTACTTTTTAGTTTTTGGAGTAAATCGTGCAACAGGTGGCACTGCTATGTGGCATTATTCATAATTATCGCAACAGTTCTATCTCAAGAACAAATGCACGGATTTTCACCAAACTTTAAATTCAGTTAGTCCCTGATATAAATTAATATTCTTTTGTTTTTAGAGTAAATGGCTCAATAGATAGCGCTTCTATGCAGATTTTTTATGATTTCTGCGATAATGCTATCTCAAATAGTACTAATACACAGATTTTCACCAAATTTACGATTCAGTTAGAATTTGAAAGACGTTGTAACAGATTTTTCAAAAAGTTCCGGCAAGAATTTAACATTTTTACAAAAATTGCTACTAAAAAACAGTGATATTTCGATGCGGCATCTTTTTTCTTAAATATTTATCATCATGTTACTTTCTCTTCGAGGTTCGTTCGCTTAACATACGTCCGTTTTGAGATTTTATATAAAAGAAGAAGCCCAAAAGTAGGCAAAGCCAGCTTGTTTGAACTAGATCGCGTTGTATTAGTTCCAAATTCCAACACCAAGGTGCTCACGTTATATTAGCTCCACATTCCATCACCAGGGAGCGCACCCTATTGCCAACAAAACTGTATATGAAGGAAACTCCGTTAAACAATCTATCAGTAGATATGTTACTCGATGTCGCGGTGCTGCAAAACAAGAATTTAAGATTTTTGCAAAGATCACTATTCGTCAATAGTGGCATTAAACGCGGAACATATTTTTATAAATTTATATCATGTGTAATAAACTATCTTAAAATTTCAACTAGATCAAACTAGAGTTTCCGTTATATTTCCTAATTTTCTCCCCCCCCCCTTCTTTCCCTTTCGTAATAGGACTTTTTTTACAATTTTTATCATGTGTTATAAACTATCACAAAGTTTCAAACAGTTCCAACAAGAATTTAGGATTTTTACAAAAATTACTAATAGAAATTAGTGGTATTTGACGCGCCATCTTTTTTCTTAAATATTTAACATTATGTTTCTAAAAGTTTCAAATAATGGTAATATTTAATTAGCAGCTAAAACTTTAAAAAGTGCTGAGCTTTAAAAAAAAATCTAATGTCCTCTTACTCTACCCCTCCCCCTCTTAAATTTCAAGTGTCATGCTTTATTTAAGCTTTTTCTTATTTTTAAAAGGATTCGGATATTTAGTTTCTTAATATGAACAATTTCGCCTGAAGAGATGTGTGCAAAAAACCAATATCTGTTACGAATTAAAAATCTTTTCATAAAACCGAAAGTTTTTATCTGATTGAAAAAAAAATCCGTTCTATGTTTATATTTAAACTCAGAACCCCCCAAATTAATCAGGTAAACGCCTTATCAGAAGGAACCTACATCCAAAATTTGAAACAAATCGGTAAATTCTCCGTGAAAAACCTATTTACATAAATTAAGAGTGTTACCTCCCATTCCTCCTTTCTTTATACGTAAAGAATGAACACCCACAACTGATCATGGATGTACCTTATCAAAATGACATTACACCTAAAATTTTAATAAAATCTGATCATTTTGCATGGAAAACTGATTTAACTAAATTGAGGAGGGGGGGGGTGCGGATTAGCCTTTTGTTCTCCTCCCTTATTCTTATTCAATGAAACCCTGAAACTAATCAGGAAAGTTCATTATCAGGATAAATCTATGTCCAAAATTTGAAGCAAATTGGATATTTCTATCAGGAGTTATCGCATTACGTACAGACGTACGTACATACGGCCATACGTACGTAAATGGTTACATACACACACACAGAATCTGCGAGCACATTAGCTCTCAGGCTTTGATAGTCTATGAGCTAAAATCGCGTCAAACAGCATCGGCCGAGGATAAAATAGATCAAAACTAGAAAGTTGGCGCCGTGGCGATCTTTAGATTAAAAAATATCACGCCGAATTGAATTGGCCTAGGACAATCTAGTTCGGCCTAGGATAAACCAGTTCGAACCAATGAATAGCAGGCTAAACTAGTTTATCCTAATGACTGTTCGGCCAAACTAGTTTGGCCTAGGAAAATCTAGTTTATCCGATGGGCGTTAGGATAGACTAGTTTGGCCTAGGAAAAACTAGTCTATCCGATGGGCGTTAGGGTAGACTAGTTTGGCCTAGGAAAAACTAGTCTATCCGATGGGCGTTAGGATAGACTAGTTTGGCCTAGGCTAATCTAGTTTGGCCTAAAATCGGGTTTGGCCTGTAACATATATATATATATAAGCTTGGCCCGATGAAAAAGATAAAATTTCATGATAGAGCTATTGCAAAATCTAAAAAATAAATCTGCAAAACAGCACCACATGTTGGGTAATGTACACCAAAACCAGGGTTGGAAAAAAACCAGGTTTTTTTAAAAAAACAAAAAAAACTGGGTTTTTTTGGTTTAAACCAGGTTTTTTTAAAAAACATCCTTTTTCAGTACATATACATGCATATTCGTTAATAAAAATAGACATTGTTGGATTATAAGTAGTATAAATTCATTTGAAAATAATTTAAATTAAGTAATTATTGTGAACAATGTAGAAAATTGAAAAAAAAAATCATATTTTAATTTAAACAGTTATTAGTAAACAGTCTTATGTCCAAACAATAAACTACTCTACACTAGGGTGGAGCGAAAAAAATTTTTTTTTGAAAATCAAAAACGTGTAGGTGCCAAAAGTTGCCTTTATACTAGTAGATCAACTGCGTAAAATTTTACCGCTGAAAAAAAATGGCTTGAGTCTGCACTTTTGCTCCAAAAATCGAAATTTTAGGTAAAATTTGTCATTTTTTTACATTTTTTCAAAAAAACTAAAAAATTCCTACAGAGTTGGTTAGTATTTAAAAGTGTTGCTTAGACCTTTATATTTATCTGCTTAACATATTTAAACTATAAAACAATATGTTTATTCCCTATAGTTGGAGCAAAACAGATAACTTTTTGTCAGAAAACAGCACTACCACTCAATTGGGTCATACAATGAATTGTTGTTTTTAATGCAGCTCTTGTTTTCAAAACTACCTTGGACATGCGTCGTGGAGGTGGCTATATTTCCTATACCACCCGGCCCAACTATTCGATCATCTTAGTACAGTGTTTTATTTATACATTGATTTGTGATTTTCTTTATAAAAATTGGCATGTTTTCGATGCTTCTACCTTGTTTATCTGTTCTTTGCATCCACATGCTGCTGTAACTATCTTCATGTATATTTTTACAGTTTATACAAAAAAAATTACAAGCAGAGTAATGTACGGGAATATTATTAAAGGGATTAATATTCGGCCATCTATTATATTTATCAAACTTACATTCAGTTGATGAATAGTGATTGGAAGTTCTGTTACCACAACATTTTTTCAGTCAGTTGTATTTTTTTTACGTAATGATTTGCTTCAAAGATGATTTCAGATATTTCAACTATAAGTATGCCATCATTTATTCTACTTTTGCATTTTTTATACGTTGAGAAGCGAGCTGTTTAATGTGATGGTGATCGTCAGAGAGAATTGCAATGAAAATTTGTTCTCCATGTGTAAAGCAACCGCGTTTGTAAATAACTTTTTTTTGCATTAGTTTTATGCCGTTTTTTCTAAGTGTTTTCCTATCCAAGTAATTTCCTATTAACTTTTAGATCCCCTTTTTATGAGTGGACAGCATTTGATGGTGAAATGTCCTGGGCATAAACTTATAATGCATAGTACTTTATAAGGGAATGTACGGATTCTAATCGACTAACTAAGTGCTCATTTAAAATTAGGAGAATTTTATTTGTCACTGTGAACCATTTTGCATGGGGTAAGCTTAGAATTGTGTATAATATTGAATCATTCGCTACTTCAACTCCAGTGAATTTCCTCTGTGTCAATTATTAGAGAAGTCGATATAAAACGTTCTAAGCTACATGGTTTCACTGGATCAATAAGGAAAATCTTTGTCTACGTACTATTCACTTCCTACTGCAATTTTTTTTTTATAAAATAGAGAATAATTTAAAAAATATATTTTCTCAAATTAAGAAAAAGATACTCAGAACACACCAGAAATTTCTGTCGGAGATTGCAAAGCTTTAATTAAGAACAATTAATACATAGTCCTTTTCATAAGGAAAGCTATTTCTCAGAAAGAATGGGGAATAGGAATTTAGAAAACATCTCACACAAAAGACAGCTCATAAAGTTAATGAAATTTTCCACTTTATATAAGCACAGATTGGCAATCAGCGTCTATATGTTCACTCACAAAATGTATAATCCAAGTTTATGCCGCGGGTATACCAAATGTACTACACACCTAAATAATAGATCTAAAATCTTATTAGAAATTACTAGACTATGGAATAACACAGGAAACGACATAAAGCATACTAAAACTTCTTTAGAAATATTGTTGTTTTACACGCAAATTTTGTTTGCAATCATCTGTGACGATCGTCATAATATTAAACAGCCGGCTTCTCAGCATATATTCAATATAATAGGTTCAATAAATGATGACATACTAGAAATTGAATTCATACAATCAATGTTTAGGCAAATCATTGCATATAAAATGTAATTGATTGAAAGAATGCTGTGATACCAGAACTTTCAATCATAATGTACTAATTGCATGAAATTTTAATGAAGATAATAGACTGCTGAATAGGTTCAATTAAGAACATACCCAATACACTACTCAGCTTCTCTTCTGTTATACATGGTATACGTGCAGCAGGTCACACCAGCATGATCCAAATCATCCAAAGTCAGTGAATACGAAGAAGAGATATATTACTTTGATACATAGAAAACTTATACTCGTCTTCGGGGGAAAAAAATAACAATTAATGCATAAATAAAACACTGGGCCTAGATGATTGGGTGGTTGAGACGGGTGGTATAATGCAACCACCTCTATGAGTTATATACACAGTAGTTTTGAAAGCAGCTAGGTAAGAAATGCATTCAAAACAACATTTCGTTGTATGCTCCAATAGAGAGGTTAACGCTGATTTTTCACAAAAAGTTGTCATATTTGCTCCAAATATACAGACTACAGGTATTGTTTTATAGTTTAAATATGTTAAGCAGATAAATATAAAGGTCTAAGCAACACTTTTAAATACTAACCAGCTCTGTAGGAATTTTTTAATTTTTTTGAAAAAATGTCAAAAAATGATAAATTTTACCCAAAATTTCGATTTTTGGAGCAAAAGCGCAAACTCAAGCCATTTTTTTTCAGCGTTAAATTTCACGCAGTTGATGTACTAGTATAAAGGCAACTTTTGGCACCTACCCGTTTTTGATTTTCAAAAAAAAAAAAAAATTTCACTCCACCCTACTCTACACAGTGAAACATTAATACTTTGAAAATCTTTATAAACAATCTTTTGATTACTTATAATAAACATCTGATGTAGTTTAATGAATGTAAATATTATTTTCCACAATTTAAAAAATAAATAAATTTGAGATACTTCTTGGGGGTTTTGTTTTTTGAGAGACAATCTGAAATCAGCATTTATGGTCATTAGATTTAGCAGATAAAGGGGGAAAAATTAGTTTGTTATTGTTAAAATACTATAACTAGCACCCAATTTTTTAGTACTCTCTTATACAACTTCATATTTTGATTTTAATTTTTAAAGATTATCTCCCCAATAAAAAAAAAAAAAAAACTACTTTTATAATTTTAAAAAAATCTTAAAGATCATCAAGTTATGTAGCTCCATATTCAAAAGCTTGTACATGTTATGATAGATTGCTTTAAATAATCTGCATTTTTTTAATGAAAATATTTTATACTAAATATTGAATATTTTTAATCTATTTTATCTTTGATCAATTCATATGTTCTAAGATTTTTCTTTACAGCAATGGAATATGTTCACCAATGCATAGTAATTTTCATCCTATACATAAAAAAAAATAATAATAACCCTAGGCCCATAATCTAATACTTATTGCTGAAAAAAGTGTTAAAAGTAAAAAATATTTATATACAATAATTTGTAAGTCTTAAATTATAAAGAAAAATGAGAAAATATCATTAGATTTTTTCGAAAAAAACCATTTGGTTTAAACCATGGTTAAAACCAATTGGTTTAAACTGTGCCAACCCTGACCAAAACTAATCAGGATTTTTTTTTTCAGTTACTACAGTTTAATGAAAATCCATGCATTAGTTTTTGAGATACATTTATTGTGAAATCATGAAAATGTAGCATAGCAGTGCTATCTGTTGGGCGATTTACACCAAAAACTAAACAACACTGCCAGAGAGTAACTGAATCTGAAGTATTTGAAAATTTCGTGCATTAGTTCTTGAGATAGAACTATTGTGATGATCAGAAATAATGCAACATGGCAGCTCCACCTGTCGAGCGATTTGCACCAAAACGTCATCAGCTCTATTGTATATCAAGTACTAATTAAATATAAAGTTTTATGAAAATACATGCTCTGGTTTTTGAGATACAGCTATTGTAGAAATTGTAAGTAATGCAGCATAATAGAGCAAATTGTTGAGAGATACACTCAAAAAACTAATCAAATCTAGTTTATATTAAGGTTTGACATAATCTAAAGTTTTGTGAAATTCCGTGCATTAGTTCTTGTGATAGTGCTAATGCAATAAACACGAATAAAGCACTATGGCAATGCCACCTATTGAACAACTTGCACCAAAACGTAATCAAGACCATGTTATATCAAGTACTGACTAAATCTTAAGTTTTACAAAGTATTAAGTTCCATGCACTAGTTCTTGAGATATGGTTACTGTGGAAATTGTGAATAAAGCAGAATAGCAGCGCTACTTGTTGAGCGATATGCACCAAAAACTAATCAGATCTATCAAGGTCTAACAGAATCAGGGCGCTATGGGCAGCTCAGCCCCCCTTAAAATATTTTGAACCCCCCTGGAAAAGATTCCAAGGTCACCAAATGAATCTCCGTTCCGAAAATTCAAATGAAATTCTGTTTAAAAATCTAATTTAGTTTTGCGACCTTTTCACAGTTTTACAGAATTACAAAAAAGTATCTAAAATAAGTGTTTTAACATTCCCTCATCCTATTTGTACATATGAAGCTGACATGATGTTTAATTTTGCACCAGTTATATACTCAAAATTTTCATCATCATTTACTTTTCTTAATATAAAATGATGTTATTACAACAGTTAATAAGAAACATAGTGTCTACAGTGTGGATATGTGTTAATTTATCTTTCTGCGTCAGAGAGCAAGAAAAAACATTATGCCCCCCCCCCCTACATTCTCTTAAGCCTCCCCACCCTATTGTTCACATCTAGCTACAGCTCTGAACAGAATCTAAAGTTTTGTGAAATTTCGTGCGTTAATTCTTGAGGTAGAGCGCATGCAAAATTTTTCTCACAGACAGACAGACATTTTGTAAAAACATGTTTTTGGGATTCTCTGATCACTAAAACGTGTAAATCCATCAAAAACCGGATTTCGGAAATTTTCACCAATTCAATACTTTTTCTCTTGTAAAGATGGAAGAAAGTAATAACTAGTGGTTGGGGGCCACCATAATACTTACTCATCATGGATATCTATACTACAGGGCTCCCAAATGGTCCCCTTTTTCCCAAAAAAGTCCCCTTTTTAGAAAAAGGTCAAAAAAAGGCCCCTTTAGTCCCCTTTTTTGTATTTTGGTCCCCCAAGTCCCCTTTTCTGTGTCTGAAAAAGATCGCCGTGAAATAAAAAAATCTCTGAAAATCACTAAAAGCTTAAAAATCCAAGAAGACAAAATTTATTAAAGTGGGCATAAAAACATTATAATGGGTATAAAAAAAAGCGTGGTAACTGAAATTCTTTCATGAATCTAAATGTTAAAAAATCACCACAGAATACAGGTAAATTTTAAGAATCTCATTAAAATTCTTAAAAATTAAAAAATTGCAGAACACTAAAGTTACTATATTAAGCTACTGCTTGACCGGTCTTCAATATCGGGCCTTGGCATGCTTCCCCCCCCCCCCCCCCCCCAAAAAAAAAAGGCAGTGGCTTTTGCACAAAAATACTTCGCTTTTGAAATGGCCAGCCCAAGCACCGAATCTGAATACTATAGAAAATCTTTGGAATGAACTTTAGAAACATGTTTGAAATTATTATTAAAACTGGACGGAATTTTCCCCAAAATTTCAAGATGATTGGGAAAACGTACCACAGACGATTTTCAACTGTTTATTGAATCGATGCCAAGTCGCTGCACCTCGGTACATTTTGCTAAAGGTATGACAACAACATACTAATTATAAATCTAGTTGATCACAGTGATTTTCTGTTATAACACAATTTTTTTTTCCAAACTTTCCAAGATGGCCGATAACTTTTGAAAGCATGCGTTTTTTTTTTTTTTTTTCAATTAATTTTGTCAGTTGTATTTATTGATATTCATTTGTTATTCCATAACTAAATTCCTAACTATTATTTTAATAAAATGTATGAGTATCACTCTGAGATTCCTCTTTATATGGATATACTTTCAAAATAACGAAAAATTTTATGCCAACCGAAAACTTTTGACCGCCACTATAAATTGTTGTTGATTAGTTTTTGGTATAAATCACTCTACATGTGGTGCTTCTATGCAGCTTTTTTCATGATTTCTGCCATCACTCAATCACCAGAACCAATGCACAGAATTTTACCGGCGAACTTCAGATTTGGTTAGTTCTTAACGTGAATTGACATTTTTTATATTTTGGTATAAATTGCTCAACAAATGGCACTGTTAATCTGCATTTGTTGCGATTTCCACAATAGTTCTATATCCAGAATTAATGCACAAATTCCATCAAACTTTAGATTCGATTAATCCTTAAGATGAATTCACCTTTTTTACATTTTGATGTAAATTCATTTACAGGTAACGCTGCTATGATTTTTTTTTTTTTTTTTTTTTTTTTAAAGGATTTCTGCAGTAAATCTATCTAATTTAATGCACAAATTTTTTTCTAACTTAGGATCCAGTTAGACGTTGACACAAGTTGTTACTCATTAAGTTTTGGTGTTAATCTTCCAATAGATGGTGCTCCTAAGCTGCATTTTGTGGAATTTGCACAAGTTTTGCGATATTCATATTTGAAGAACTAATGCACAAAATTTCATATTTTTAGAATTCTCATGATGGGCATAGATTGCAATTTAATTTTGGGATTGTGATAGTAAATTTTGAAGTATTAACATGCATGAGGTAGAAGAAAGTTTTGGGATTGCCACATCAAATTAGTTTGACAAGGATTGTCCCCAGGGGTACAGAATATTTACATGTACTGCATTTATAGATTTTAAACTTGTGCATATATGCCTATTTTTTGACACTAATTCTGAATGTGTAATTTTCTAAAAAATTGATTAAGATTTTATTTTATTCAAATATCGCTTTTTAAAAAGAAATGCTTTTGTATGACATGTTATTTAAATCTAAGCTTTTCTCCACTAATTATCATTATTTTATGTCTGATTTGTTATTATAGGCTATATAAAATGAACTTATTGGCCCCTTTTATTTATAAATGGTAGTAGTTAGCACTAATCAGAATATTAATTTTAGTCAAAAAAAAAAAAAAAAAAAAAAAAAAAACGAAATTAAGAAAAGTAATCAAGTCATCGATTTTAAAATCTCAGATATTTTTTATAACACACAAAAATTGTTTTAAGAAGTGTGTGTGGGGGCGGTGGGATTAAATTTCTAGCTTTCTTTTTTAAATCGCCAGGGTCTAACTTAAGTATTTTAAGCAATTTTCTAACTCAACCCCTAATTAAACTTCAGCGAGATTCAATCTCATTTGAAGGGTTGACCAAAGGAGGTATCTCATCGAGCCCCATATCTTGCTAGGGTCTATTTTGACCCAGAGAATTAGGGGGCATTTCTTCATGTACATGTTTGTGGGGGGTGGCGAATCAGAAAATTTTACCACACATCCTTTTAAAACTCTTAGCCTAAGCACCCATTTCCCATTGTCTTAACTCATTTTTTCATCACTAGCAGATATTTTAATGTTCATTTGCATTCATTACCACTCCATAAATTTTCTAAAAAATTAAGAAAAAAAAAAAATCTGCTCAACATATTTTAACAATTAGCATCTTTTCATCCCTTTCTGTCGCCAGAGGATGCTATTGAAAAGAATTCTCAAAAAATTTAATCTACAATATGTCCTGTAATATCTTAAATGAAAGGCCAGGTTATGAATAATGTTATTCTTCACTCGATCTCTCTACCTCCATTTTCACTGCCTTATATCATCCCCGTCTATGTAAGGATTTAATCATTATAAACAATTATTAACTTTTAACAAATTTAGTTGTTAACAATTTTGGTTTATTAATTAAAGGTTAGAATGTTTTGAAAGGAATATTAAATAAAACCATCTGAGTGATTTGTGATCATATTTACCCACTTATTTGTTTTTATTAACTGATCACTATTATTTTTTACCTATAACAAGAATTATCAAGGTGAATGCTTAAATATATTAAAGTTCTTTTTTATTATTTAAGTATATTTTTCAGTAGGATATTTAAATGTGCTTAAATAAAATTGTGTACATTGTTTATTGAAATCTTATAAAGATAAACATCTGACATATTTTCTAGGGTTATTTTAAAAATTTACTTTCTTATTTAGGAAAATTTGTGCTATATTTTTACACACATATGATTCTTTTTTTTGGTTTCCATTTTTAATAAAAATGGTCCCCCAAAATACCCTTTTTAAACAAAAAGAGTTCCCCAAAGTATCTTTTTTAAACAAAAAGGGTCCCCCAAAGTTCCCTTTTTAAATAAAAATGGTCCCCTAAAGTACCCTTTTTAAACAAAAATGGTCCCCCAAAGTCCCCTTTTTAAATAAAAATGGTCCCCTTTCCCCCTTTTTGAGGACTAAAATGTGTTGGGAGCCCTGATACTAATAAAATAACAAATCGCTCTGTCTAATTACGGCATGTACGTGGTTCAATTTTTTGTGAAGATTGTCCAAGTCCTTTCCTAATGTACCTGACCCTCAGAATTTAAAAATTCTTATAATTAGTTGAGAAATTAATTAAAATCGTCAAATTAGAAGAAAGGAAAAGTTCTCATAATTCAATAAGAGCATTGATTTTATATCAAACCACAGAATATTTCTTCGAAAACTCAAAGAAAAGGAAAAGGGTTAATGTAAATACAGGGTTGCCATGGTGATAAATGTACTAGGCTTTTAAATAAAGAGCTATATTTTAAGTTCTTCTGGGCCTAAAAGCTCAAAAATTAAACAGCTATATGCAGAAAAAAATCCACTTTTAGTAATTCTAAAAATTATTTTCATACTCCTGTAAATAGTTGAAAAATCCGTAAAAATCCATTTAAAAAATTTCATTTTATTTCCATTCAAAGAAACAATTTCCATAAATCTTTTTGAACGAGAGCAGGTTTTTTTTGGAATGCAGACAGTCGAATGTTAAATTTATAATTAAATTTTTATCAATTCAGATGAAGAATTTTTCGCTGATTTTAAATATGTAAATTTCTTCTCAGTCGCTCAATTACAACCTTATATATTAATTATTAATTCGTTACTTGGATGACATACTCTATTTAAAATAAGTTTTTCGAAACCACAAATGATTTTTATATTATGATTCTTTGATATGCTGCCGAATTTTTAAAACTCCACAATTTAGAGATTTTAAAGTTATGCATTGAGCAATATCTTTAAATGCTGTTTAATAATATCTAAATTTATAAGAATCTGATTTTTTTTTTAAATAAAAAAGTCGATTTAAAAAAAAAAAAAAATTAAAAAACAAAAAAACCCACAAAACCTTTTGGAGCTTTCAGATAAATATTATAACATAAACTAAATATTTTAAAGAGTATCGAACATCAAATATAGGGCGAGAGTGCCGTAGTTTGCCGTGTGTGCGAAGCACTTCTGCTAAACGGTACCGTAGGCAGCCGGGATTCGTTTCGCGATTTTTTTTCCCTTTCAGATTTTGTAGTACAAATTTCAGGTTTAATTAAGAATATTATTACGGGTCCGGGCAACGCCGGGTAGCTCAGCTAGTACAAATATAATATATGAAAATAAAACATGTGTAAATTATTTATAAAATGTATTGCAATTCCAAAAAAACAAATTTAAACGTATATTTAAATATTTTTAATATGCAGACTAATGCTCGATTAATTAATTGCTGATGAATCAATTTCGACAAATTATATAAAACACCAACTAAATACTTATTAAATTTTTTGGAGTGTTAAGGATGTTTCTTTTATGCAATTCGCTACTCAAGTAGTAGCGAATTGCATAAAAGAAACATCCTTATAACTCCAAAAATTTTAATCATATTAACTAACAGTTTACTGCGTCGGATTAAACGTCTCATTCCCAATTAAAGTCTTCTTTAAATTAAAATTTGAATAAAATACAAGGTCATGAAAAATCAAAGAACGTGGAAAACAGGATTACAAATATCTCGGCTACTAAATATCCGATAGACTTCATTATTGCCTTTTATGTCCACTTCTTAAAATAATAAATTTCGAAAATTTTTATATACCTTTCATCAGAACGAATTTTTCGAGAGTCCGAAACAGGGCTGTAGCTAGTAGGGGGAACAATGGGGGGGGGAGGCTCATAATTGTTTTCTCTCCTTCAGCCCCAGAAAGATAAATTACTGCATATTCATAATGTAGGTGCTATGTTTATTATTAAATTGTTTGTAATAACTTCATTTTATGCTAAGAAAAACATATGATGATGAAAAATTTGAGTATATAACTAGTATATTAAACATCATGTTCGCTTCGTATGTGCAAATATGATAAATGAGTGTTGAAATACTTATTTTAGAAACAATTTAGCAATTTTGCAAAACTGTGAAAAGGTCCTCAAAACTAAATAAGATTTTTGAACAGCACTTTCTTAGAATTTTCGGTACAGAAATTCATTTAGTGGCCTTGGAATCTTTTCCAGGGGAGGGGGGATCAAAATATTTTAGGGGGGACGCTGAGCCGCCCATAGTAAACCCTTAGCTACGGCCCTGATCTGAAAAAAAAAGTTCCAGATAACTTTAGTTCATAGTTAATAGATCAGTCCATATCAGTTAGTTAATAGAAGTTCTAGGTCACTGATATTAAATAGACTTTGCTCCATTCTTACATACTAACTACACACAAAATTTCAAGTATCTGTCTTGATTTGTTCGGGAGATAGAACGTTTAAAGACAGACAGACGGACATACGGCAATTTTTTTCTAAATATATGTTTTTCGGAATCTCCATTGTCTAAAACGTGCAAATTTGTCAAAAAAATCGACTTTCAAAACTATTACAAGACTTACCCTATACTATGTATGATGGGTAAGTAAAAGATAAACATATTATTTTGTACCAAAAAATCATGTTACAAATAAAAAGAGATAATTTTGAGTTAATCAAAAATGATATTGATATCAAAAGACAACCCCTCTCTCCCCCTAAAAATATCTTAGGATATCATATGTCAGCCCCCCCCCCTCCCCGTTCCCTAAAATGATAACATTATATTTGCATACCGCCTTGTCATGTCCATTTCTTTCTTTATCTCGTTCTTCGCTAAACCTTTCTCGCTTTCTTTTTTTTTTTTAAATTTTGCTATCAAACCCCCAATATTAAGAATATATACAAAAATTTCTACGTATACCCAAACATAAACATGGAGTTAATACTATGCAAAGTAATTAAAGTACATAAATATTAGTACTTACCAATTCAGAAGAAACGCAACTGGATTTAGAAAATAAAAACTTCCATCTTCAACAAAATGGAGATGGTTCATGCAAGCACAAATAAAAACAACCTTCTTCTGTTCTGTTTTCTGTTAAATCACGTGATACCTTCTTTAATCACACGTCGCTGGGCCTGCACAGAACATTCAACGAATACTAGATTCCGTAATTCGGAAAACTATCTGATTCAAATAGTTTATCTTTCTGATAAGAAATTTTTCCATAACCGTTTAGATTCTTTTTCTGATCGTTCGTTTTCCGTATCGTAATGTATCGTATAACTTTTCCTTTAGGAAGAAGATAATGGTTGATTTTTTTTTACAGTGTACAAAATAATCGCCTTTTCTAGGAATTAGATTCTGTATAAACTATGTCTAACATGAATCAAAGTGCTGATGTTCTGTTTAGCGGTATTTATTTCACCATTTATCTGAGCCCCAAAAGTTTTTGATGTTTTGTGTATGTGCTTCATTATCTGCATTTGCAAAATTATAATGATGCCTCAAATCCTGCAGCATTTAATTTAGTCAGTTTTACAAGCCTGTTTTGAATCTGAAATAAAAAAAACGATAGTTTTTATTTCAAGGAGAAAAAAAATGCATTTTTAACTTTAATACAATATTAGTTATCCTATTTCAAAATTTAAGTTGACTGAGTGTTTCATAAGAAAGAGAAATCAACATAATTTTTCTGGCATTTTTAATTTTTATCTTGCTTTTATTTATCTATTTTTTACGTATTAAATTTTTTTTGCAGTGTTGAAGAATGTCGAAATAACATGGCACAAATAGAATTAGGAGAGCTTACACCTGTGATTGTTGCACATATTTTATCCATGATGTCACTCTCTCATGTTGGGTTATCTGAAGCAGTACCTGTTCAAGTATGTGTACCTAAAATTTATACTGATTACATTTATACTATCTATACTATTATATTTTTATTAATGAACTGGTAAAATTATGGTTGAAAATAAATTTTATTCTAGAAAGGACCTTTAATCATCCACATTAGATTTCCACATCAGTTTTTAATTTTTGCAAGTGAGCTGTAAGTTTTGTAGCAGAGCTAAAAAAAAGTATGCATGTCGTACTTTATAAGGCTGAAGTCAGTTTCTATATAAGTATCACAAAATTTCAAGATTCCCGTTTACTTAATTCATAAAACATTTTATTTAATTGCTGCAACAGCAGTTTGTTTCCATTTGGATGTCACATACAATTAATACCTTTTAGGTAAAACCAGTAGGGCACAGAATATTTTTTCTTGATGTCGCTAAGTGCAATAAAATTATCAGGCTGAGAGATTCTTATTTAAGGATACAATTTATTAGGAAAACAATGAGGTCATGTTGGTCAACTGCATCTGTACTGCCTGTTAAATGAAGTCTACATCCATAAAATCCATAAATTCATATTCGATGATATCACATACAGGGTCCATTGATATATTTCTTGATATATATATATATGTACATATGTATATATATATATTTATATCCAATATTTATTTTCAAAATATCAGTGTTTTTTTTTTTTTTTCTTCATACATTTGGTATTTATTTTCACATCACATTTCTTGATATTTTCCTATAGCTGACATTTATTTAAAAAATATTTTCAGTCAAAAGAACACTTCAATTGTTATTGAAAATAAGCTTACCTGTTAATAAATAACTAAAAAAAAAAAACCCGCAAATTTTTCTTACCTTCCAAAAGCTAGTTAGGTGCGTTCATAATTATGTAAATACGTAGCACCTATCATTGTCGCTCGGTCCGTTCATCTGCCCACATATAACAACACAAAAACTACCCAACTGAATGGTTTGAAATTTAAAATATATTAATATTATATAATTTTGTCGAGTCATTTCAAATTTTGTGAAAATCGGATGAATAGATCAGTTACAGTGACAATCAAAAGTATTCTGTTACATTATGGTCAAAGGGAAAAAAAGTTTCAAATACATTTTAATAGTTTGAAATTTGAAATATATGATTATTGCATAATTTTGTCGAGTCATTTCAAATTTTGTGAAAATCGGTTGAATAGATCAATTACAGGGACAATCAAAAGTATTCATTACATTACAGTCAATGGGGAAAAAAGTATAAATAATAAATAAAAATAAAATTATTAATAAACACAATAAATTGTTATGCATCTGTAAAATACATATTATAATACAGTCGAAGTTCTATAATCCGCACATGTTGCAGCCGTTACATTATGATTTTTTTCAATTTTTTATTGCTTGTTTTAAAAAAGTAATTTTTGGATCATGAATTATTAAATTTTCTTAACTGTTTACTTCATTGTTTACATTCATAAAGTAACGCGAATTATAGAAAATTGCAGATTATGGGTGCGCGGATTATAGATCTTTGACTGTATACATTTTGCACAATCTGTGGTGCAAAAAACTTTTGTTATTGATTTACAAGACCACATAGAAGTATTCCATTACATAATGGTATAGGGAGATTTTTTGTGTGTTTTAATTGTAATTGACTATTTAACATTTTATGAGAATGATATACGTTGCTGAAAAATACTAAAAGTTATTTCCTGTATAAAAGAAAGTATCAGGTGTTTCCCATTCTGGCCCGTCACAATTTCTACTATTTCTAAAAAATTCAGATTTTTATCATGCAGTTAAGGTTCCTTTAAAGAATACCACATACATATCTATGGTATGATTTTACGGGAAATGCACAATAGCAACATTAATGATTACTTAGATTCGGAGACTTTTAACATTCAAAAAATGTTTGTTAAAAAATCAATATGGTTTAGAATCAGATAAAAAGAAAGTTGAAAACATCATAACTTTTGGATCTGTATAATAAACAGATTTTTGAAAATATTTCTACATCATTTCATTAAAGATTCCAAATTATTCTGAAATCTACTTTCTGATACATTTTTGAATTCATTTCTTTTTTGGAAACGCATAAGATTAGCAGGTGTTTTTATTTTGAAACTATGTCATCCAATGGCCTTATCCATTTTTTCATACAAGCAATTTAAGAAAATACTGTACTTACGTTTTGAATTGAATTTTCGGAAGCGATAGCATGGGAAGGGAGAAAAATCTGCAACCATTTGACAAGAATCTCTTATATCTCAATAAGTTTATAAAAATATCTTATTTATTAAAAATGAATAAACTCTTTTCAATTTCAATTATCATAAATAGTGAGGCTTGACAATTTTATACTTTGACTCATTTTCTAATTACTTTCTTCTATCTTCAATAGAAGAAAGTATTGTAATAGACATTTTTTTTTACTTTTGGTTTTTGATGAATTTACACGGTTTAGGGATCAGAGATTCCAAAAAACCTGTTTTTACAAAATGTCTGTCTGTCCTGTGGGTCTATCTGTCTCTGTGTGTGTATGTCGCCATTCTACCCTCAAAAAATGTATGAAGATATGCATGGAACTGAACCAAAATTTTTGTGAATGTTTTTGGCTGTGGCAAGCAGGTCCTCCTTCAGTTTTGAAATATTCTGCCGGAAGGGGGTACTGCAATTGCAGTTTTTGTTCCATTTTCAATATTGTACCGACCAAAAGTGTATGAAGTTATGCATCGAATTGAACCAAATTTTTTGTGTAAGTGTATATGGCTAGTTGGTCCTCCCTGAATTTGAAAAAAATCTGCCAGAAGGGGGTGCTGCAATCGCGATTTTTGTGCCATTTTCAATATTGCACCACCTAAAAATGTTAAGTAAAAGCTAGTTCTAGAACTGAACTAAATTTTTTGTATATGATTATTTTTTGATATGGCAAGTAGTTCTCCCTGAATTTGAAAAAAAAAAAAAAATAAAATAAATCTGCCTATCATTTTATTTTCCATGGGCTCGTGCAGAGACGGAAATTCGTCTTTACTCTGATTCATTGACTGAAGCGGAAATTTAAGATGAACATCAAAGTTGCTATGGTATTGAATTAAAATTATTAAAGCATTAAAATGAGCAATTATTTTTTTTAATATTAAAATGTACATTTGAGATAGAAGAAAGTTTTGGGATTGGCACATCCAACTAGTTTTTAACTGTAAAACTTTCATGTTGTTAAGAAGTGAATTTAAGAACCACCAAGAAGTATATATCCAAAGATAATGTTAACATAAGTTCTTTATTGCTATTAATAATTTTACAAATCATGTCTGTTCTACATATCTTAAGAACAATTAAGTCTAGTTCCCACCAGGCTTGTCAATTTGTAGAAAAACAATACAAGCCTGATCTCGGCCCTGCACAAGACTGCTAAAAAAATGTTATGCCCAGGTTAGGCACAATGTAACTGCCAAATGCCGATTTTGGACTGTATAAGTTAGTTACTGTATTTATGTTATCAAACTAGTAATGGCTCGTGACTTACATTTATTCATTCTTGTTAAAGCTGTATTCATTGAAAATAGCTCATATTTTATTGTTACTGCCCAAATCTTTACAACAGGCTGGTAAATTTTTTTGTCGCCCCTATGGCCCGTTCAATTTTTGCCAGCCTGGTCCGTTAGAAAATTCGGAAGCATTCTGCTGGGCCAGGTCCCATGCTTATTTCTATATTATATAGAATTATACTTCATATTTTAATTGCATGTTTTCCTTAAATTTTAAGAACTTAATTAAATATAAGTTTTACAGACAGATGACAGCACAAATTGGAATCCTCCAAAGACTCCTATGATATATAATTAGATTTGCTGTAGTTATGTAGTACATGTGTGATTGCTAATACCCAGTTTCTGAATAGTCGAGTAATTAATACTTTCAAATGGGTAGCAAGTTCAAAAATAATAATATAATACAGGTATTCATTTTGTTTAAGTGATGGCACTTTAAAGCAAGAATTTAAGATTTTTTCAAAAATTATTATTCGAAGATATTGGTATTTGACACAACATACTTTTTTTAAAAAATTTATATCATGCATATTTTGTTAACTATCTTAAAGTTTCAAATAGGGATGCATTAGATATCCGGCATATCCGGCTTATTTTTCAATATCCGAAATATCATCAGATATCTGAATCACAATCACCAGATATCCGGCAGAATGCAGCAAGGCAAATATAGATGAATAACAGTAATCGTTTGATCCTAAACAATGCCTAAAAACTTTTGTTTATAATGCAAAAGATGAAATATTATAATAAATTCCCTATCAATGAGTAAAAGGTAATTCTCAAAAGTTTAAAGAATTTGCCAGCTTTCCTACTATTTATATTTAAACTCTGTAATATATTCAAGAATTTACATTTATATCTTTTAGAAAATTGTATCTTTACTTTCAGATTCTAAAACAAAATTGGAAGTCAATATAGCAAATAAAGCATTTTTGCAAAAATGTATAAAGATAGAAAACCAACATTTAGAAATGCACAAATAATGCATGAAAAGGTAGCAAATAACCGTTTTGAATTTACTATCGAGATTCTTCATCAGTACAAGACTCAGCGTGCTAGAAAAAGCTAAGCTGAGCAAAGCGACAGAGAAGCGCTGGTTTATGTACCAATTATGGGTGCGAATGATAGTAAATTCGAAATGGCTGTTTGCTACCTTTACTTACATTATTTATGCATTTTTTAAATGTTGGCTTTCTGTCTTTGGTCTTTATAAAATTTGAAGTTCTTTATTAAACTATGATTTTATTAATTTTCTTTCTTTCTTTTAATTTAAACAATGGGTTAATTGGTTTTTAAGTTAAGCAACTAAACAGGCCTATTTTTACTTTCTTCTCCCTTGATAGAAGAAAGTAATGTAATCAATTTTTTTTTGATGAATTTACATGTTTTAGGAATCCAATATCCCCAAAAATGTGTTTATTCAAAACCTTTGTCTGTCCCAGTGTTGCAATCATACGATCATATCATCAAAAGGTGCATGAAGTTATACATAGAATGAACAAAATAACTTGTGTATGTTTTTGGCTATAGCCAGCAGGTCCATCTTCCATATGGAAAAAATCCACAGTAAGGCGGTGCTGTAGTCGCAATTTTTGTGCCATTTTCATTATTCTACCATCAAATACTGTATAAAGTTATGCATAGAATTGAACAAAATTTCTATGGATACATTTCTGGGAATGGCTGTCAGGTATTCTTTCAATTTGAAGATATTTCAGCAGAAGGTGGTACTGTAATAATAATACAGGCTATCAAAGACCTGATGTGCCCGCCTGTTCTGTATGTATGTATGTATGTATGTACATGAGTAGCGCCATAACTCGTGATAAAAATATCCAATTCACTTGAAATTTCAGATATAGGTATAATCTGATAAGGCACTACCCTGATTAATTTTGGGAGTTCATTCGATAAGTATAAGTGGGAGAATGGGGGCTAATACTCCTCCCCTTAATTTATATCAATGGGTTTTTCATCCAGAATTATCAATTTTCGTTCAAAATTTAGACATAGGATCATTCTGATGAGGCACTTTGTGATTAGTGTTAGGTGCTCTTTGGATAAGTATAAAGAGGCGAAACGAGGGACTAATTCTCCTCCCTTAATTTCGATAAATTGGTTTTTCTTGCAGATTTATCAGATTTCATTCAAATTTTAGGCATAGGACCATTCTGATGAGCATACTGCAATGATTAGTTTGGAGAGTTCAAAGGATAAGTATAAAGAGGGGTTTGGGAACTAATCCCCCACCCTTAATTTCAACAAATGGGTTTTTCATACAGATTTACTTCAATTTTTAGGCATAGGATCATTCTGATGAGGGCACTGCCATAATTAGTTTTGGGAGTTCATTGGATAAGTATAAAGAGGGGGGATGGGAGGGGACTAATCCCCTGCCTTTAATTTAGATAAAAGGTTTTTCATGTAAAATTATCAGATTTCATTCAAATTTTAGACATAGGATCATTTTGATGAGGACTCCTCCATGATCAGTTTTGCAAGTTCATTGGATAAGTCTAAGAGGGGGGAAATGGGCAGTAACTCCCCCTCCCTCCTTATTTAATTTAATGGATTTTTCATGCAGAATTTATCGATTTGCTTCAAAAATTGGATATAGGTTCATTGTATTAAGGCACTTCCCTGATTTTTTTGGGAGTTCATTGGATAAGTATAGGATAGGTACTGGATAAGTATATGCATTGGATCAGTGGGGCTAATCCT
This sequence comes from Maratus speculifer, assembly GCA_964019185.1. Taxonomy (NCBI): domain Eukaryota; kingdom Metazoa; phylum Arthropoda; class Arachnida; order Araneae; family Salticidae; genus Maratus; species Maratus speculifer. Next base: position 9,072,924 of record CAXHSM010000349.1, on the reverse strand, counting down.
CTTAATTTAGGTAAATGATCTTTCTTCCAGAATTAACTGATTTGCTTTAATATTTGGATACAGATTCATAGTGAAAAGATACTTCCCTAATTAGCTGTGGGGTTCTTTTGTTAAACATAAAAGGGATATGGGAAATTACCCCCCCCCCCTTGAATTTGATAAATGAGTTTTTATGCAGAATTATCCGATCTGCTCTAAATTTTGGATGTACATTCTTTTTTATGAGGCAAAACTTTGAAAAGTTTTGGAAGTTTAATGATTAAGTATAAAGGAGGGGGATGACTCTCCTTAAATTATATAAATTGGTTTTTCCGAAGAATTATTCGATTTGCTATGAATTTTGTATATAGTTTTTTTATGTGATAAAGCATATCCCCAATTAGTTTAGGGAATTCAATGATTAAGTATAAAAAGGGAAAATGGGAGGGGAGCTATTCCCCCCTCCCCTTAATTTGCTTTTCGAACAGCATTAACCCTTGAAAATATGACGCTGTAATATACAATTAGTATGCGTAGCCTGTGAGTTCAATGCCATCAGTTTAACTGGGCAATATTGTTTTTATTGTAATTTTTTTTTTTTTTCCATAAGCAATGGGAACTTTGTATTTTGCTAAAACTGGCTATTTGCAAATAGCTGATGTACAGCAGAATAACAAAAAAAAATATTTTAATATATATCATGATCAAGATTAACTTATTCTTAATCTAATTAATTGGCTGCAGCAAAAAATCTAGATTAAAATCAAAGTGTTGGTGTAATATTGAACTAACAATATTGAAGTAGTATTAATATTTGTAAATATTTTTTGAAACATTGAGATCTATGAAATAGAGTTTTGGGGTTGGTGCATCCAACTAGTTATATTCGTGACTTCATTATAAATATTTAAAATTAAAAGTGTGTTTTTTTCTTATAAATATCAAAGTGATTTAACTTAAAACTGAATGTAGCTTACGGTAAAACAGTATTAAATAATTAAAACATGGAAAAAAAATCATCAATTAAACATATGTTTGGAGATGATAACTCTTCAACCATTGGTATAAGACATTTTATGTTTACATTATAAAAAGATGCTATATTTTTCTTTGTGAATATATTTTACAATTATAGAAATATATATTATACAAATATATACAAATTTACAAATTATACAAATGTGTAAAATTTGTTGCAAAAACTATCAGCATTTCATTGTACAAATTATTAGCAATTTTCAGTGGTTCATTGACAAAAAAGCAGAATATTTAAATGTTTGAATTGCATTTTTTATTCAATATTATTAATATACAAATGTAGGGTTTGTATTTTGGGATGGGATGGCAGGATTCATACCCTAAAAAATCTTGTGGAAAAAACATTCCTGTTTCCAAAAAAAAAAAAAAAAAAAATTTCAAAATTTTTTTTCCTTGTAAAGTGATGATCGAGTCTCAGGACCAACTGACTATTTTCGTTTAATTTTCCACTATCGATGGACAAATCTCACAGTTTGCTCTTACGACAATTATACAAAATTCATGATTGTTTTTCTGCATTTGACAGAAAAGTTTTGTAATTTTTCTCACAAAATTTTCTTGCTTGCTCGTCTCACAAAATTTGCATTTTTTTTTTTTTTTTTTTTTTTTTTTTTCTAGAGACCAACTGGCAAATTTCTGAATTTAATTCTTTCAACTGATTGACAAACTTAGCTATTTTATTCTGCGACTGACTGACGAATTTTCACTTTTTGTTTTTATGACATTCTGATGAAATTAACAATTATTTTCCTGTGTTCAGGTTGTGTTTTGTCTTTGTTATTGGCTGATGAATTTCATAATATTTCGTGGTGACAGATTAACAAATTTTACCATATTTTACTGTAATTGATTGATGAATTTCGCTATATTTTCCCACTGCCCAAGTTCCCTTAAAGTTCAAATTTTTTTCAGACCAGTCAAGAATTTTTAAATTTATTTTTGCCATGATAGACAAAATCAACGATATTTTTTCTATGACCAATTTATGTATTTTGCAAATTTTATTCTCGTGCCGAAGCAAGAAATAACTTAAAGGGCAGTAATGGTCACTAGAGTCTGAGCTCTATCATATGAGTCTGGAATTATTAGCATTAAACAAAATGAGATTAAATCTTTAGTTGCAAATTGGGGGGGGGGGGAAATAAGAAAACATGTTTTTATTAACAATTAATGGTTCAACATTAGATTTTTTTTCATTTTTCAAAATCATGGCACTTTTTGTCATCAATAGGCTCAATAATCATACCTCCTTTTTTATTAATTTAAAAGATGATCTTTCATATGATGTTTCTATTTGGATTCGTTTTTTTCCATATCTGATAATTTGTATCTGTCCATTTTGTAATTTTTCTACTCTCTTCTTTATTAACAATGACATTTTGATTTCCTACTCAAATAAAAATTCTTCTAAATTTAAAGAATTTTGTAAAATAAATAAATAAAATGCAGTCATGCATTGCCCAAAGCAAGATGCTTAAATGTTTCCCATTGAGTTATTGAAAATCAGCAAAAACATCATTTTTATGATGATCAAAACATGATTTATGTAATAAGTCATATATAGCATAGTGATATACAGCATGGATTAAACATTAATGTTCCTGGACAAATCATAAACAAAATAAAATGTGGACCCTACATGGTCATTTTCGATTGATAACAACCGTTTTTCAAATGATTAAAAAAAAAATTTTGATGAGCCTCAAGGAAACACATTTAGAAACAATAAATAGTTGATGTGTATAGTTCACAGAAATTAGAACATGACTTCTTTTTAAATAAATCATTTCTCATGTTATAGAAGAAATCTATTGATTATGTCCTTTTCAGAATTTCATATGGGTTTAAAATTCCAATTCATAGTAGAACATAATTCAATTAGCTAAAATGCCAGGGATTACAATATTGACAATAATTCCACTAAGTGATGTACAATCACTGAACGATATTGACAATACAATCATCTACATGCATTATTCTTGCAAGCAAATTAAAAATGAATGTACATCAGATTTTACAAAATTAAGAAAAAAAATAAGATTAAAAAAGCATAACTAAGTATGATAATTTAATGTGTTAGAAAAGTTGCTCTGTTCTGTTTGTCAAAATTGTAACCTATGAAAGATTCTAAACCACACAAAATCGAATAAAATTTAAATTAAAAAAATTCATTTACCAACTCAGTTATTAATTGCCCATAACATTGAGTGAAAATTGAAAAATAGATACGATATATAAAAGGCTTGATTCTTTTCCTTTGTTTTAATTAAAATAAACATTTTGGATAATTATCTTGAGATCTTGACTTAAATTATTTCAATGGAATTTTGTCATGTTGGTATAAATCGTAAATATTTAAGTGGCATGTAAAAAATAATAGGGTATAAAAAAATATTTTTTTTTTCTCTGTCATATAGTTTAACTCCCTTGCATTTACAAATATTATGAGGGAAAATTTCTCCTCCTGGGAAAACTTGAATTTCAAGCCCTAATAGCAGGCATGAAAAAGTTCCTCCTAAAGGAGGAATTCCACCTTTTTAAAAGCAATTTTATATTGGGGGGGGGGGGGGGCTGAAAAATTTTGTAATCTGACATTTTGTTTATTCAAATTCTTTGAGTTTGTTCTTGAATTGCTATGAAAAAGGGACATAAATGAAAGGTGAGCCTATAATCATATAAGTATCTGAATGTCATGTAAATAAAAATGCTTTCAAGATTTTTTTTTTTTTTTTTTTTTTTTTTTTTAGATTTTAAAAATTTAAAGTGAAAAGAAGTTTTTTGGAATAGAATATTTTGTACTATTTATACAACACTTTGGGATAATTTCTGGAATATATTTTTCGAGATGTATGCGTGAAGTAAAGAGTAGTTTTAATACTTTCTAAGTTATTAAAATAAAAACCAGTAATATGTGCAATTACATTTAATTTGATTGTAGCTGTTAACACAACACTTAAATTATATGAGTTTGGCACTGCTGTACAAATGGAGAAAATTTTCCTCTTTTTTTCTCATTTCCTACTTTCATGCCTGAATAGTCAAAGATATATAGTTTTTGTAAAATATATTGCAATACGTTCAAAATTTTATAATGGTGTCTGAAACATGTTTGCAATTTATTATTTGAGATGGTATTGTATAAAGAAATAAACAAACATTCACCATAACTAAAAACATATTTAGTACCCAGGGCCGGCGCCAGGAGTGAGGCAAGTGAGGCAGTCGCCTCAGGGCGCACCGTAAAAGGGCGGCATTTGTCTTGCATATTTGTACATGTAAAATAAACCGAAATATGAGTAAATCCACCAACTGAGTGCCATTCACGAAAATTTGGAAAAACTTATTTTGACACTAAAAATGAAAATCCGATGCACCCCTCAAAAAAAAAAAAAAAAAAAAAAAAAAGGGGAGGAGGGGGAGAAGGCAGGTTTTTACTCTGGTGTAGAATTTAATTTTTTTCTTTAGCTAAAGTGTAGTATCACACTAAAAAAATACAAAAAAAAAAATACACTGTCACACTAAAAAAATACACTGTAAAAATACATAGCAAACTGCTATGTATTTTTTTTTATTTGGAGTCGAATGATACTTCCAAAAGTCGATACGGTTATACGTTACAAAGTTATGCAGATTTTATGAATACAAAGTCGTGAATGGTTCTATCAATAAAAAAAATTATGAATACATGGATATTTTGACACCTTTACTAACCTTGAAGAATCTTTATGATCCTGATTGTGATCATTATTGCTTTGAGGACATTTAAAAAGCTTGATATTATTTGATATGATTTAAAAGAATAAGTTTTGAACGTAAAATAAATGTCAAAACTGTGCTGAATGATGAAATGTAACTTTCAACATTGTATATTTATAAAACCTACCATAACTTTTATAAAGAACGATTGTATGGACTTGCAAATGATGTTATTTGATCCAGAATTTGAAAATACATAACAAAATGATACCCACTTCACCTAATTTTAAAAAGTTTAACTATACCCATCCCTCAATGTACCTCCCTCCTTCTAAAATAAAGCAAGGTAAAGTTTTATTTTGGGAGGATTAAATCATGTCTAGTGACAAAACGATGCTTTCCCCAAATTTTTGTAAGTGACCACCATTTATTACTGTAAAAACCTATTTTATCTTAATAAAATATAAGTTATGCCATTTTATTCGTAAAACATAAAATTTTTTATTTGAAAAAATTGGTCATATCGACTTTCAGATGGTGTCATTCGATTTAGAATTTTTTAAATCCATACAAACAGATACCCCACTTGACCTGCTTTAAAAAAGTTTATTCCTTCTCCTGCCAGGGTTAAAAAAACCCCTCCTTTTACTTCTTAAAACATTGCAAACTTTATTTTAGGGAGATTCCTGGTATTTTCATTTTAAAAGACAAAATAAAGTTCTTTCCAATTTTTTATAATTGGCCATCAGTTATGTTTTTAAATTTAAAAAAAAACTATTTTTTTTTGTAATTTATATTTAACATATAATCCATTATATATGTAAATTATTTAGTTAGGTTTTAAACTTTGAAATTGCTATAGTATAAGTTGTTCTCCGCATTTTAATTTTTTACTGATTTTTAGTGAGATTTTCAATGTCATTCCTAGTGGGTTTTTTTTTTTTTTTTCATTCTGCTGCAGCTTTTTATATTCGTAAAAAAAATTTTAAACTTTTAGTTTAATGTAGTACATATTATCTCCACGATTTTTTTTTTTTTTTTTTTTTTTTTTTTTTTTCAGTTTTTAGCCTATTTTACGTTTTGCGGTGATATTTTGACATCCACAAAAGAATTCTGTTTCAGATTAACATATTGAATTTTGTCTTTTTCAGTGTGATTTTATGCATTTAGCTTTTTGTGGTAATATTTTTTAATATTCAGAAGTGAATTACTGTTAGAATGCTTTAGCTCTCATTGTCATAAATTTTATCCACAGCGATTTTTAAAAGGGTTTTTATTTCCTTTCTCGATTTTTCGACATTAGTAAAGGAAGTGTATTTTAACATTTAAGATTAATGTAAAAAAAATTCTTTTCAATAAAGTTTACTTCATAAAACGGTTTTTAAAATGTTTCTGTCATTTTGCAGCATTTTTTAAGCGTTTGCAAGATTAGTTCGGTGTTAAACTTTTAGTATAACATAGTGAATTTGATCAACTGCTATTTAAAAAAAATCAGATTTTTTTTCACGTTCATTTGGAGCAATTTTTCAACATTTGGGAAAGCATATCGATTACTGTCTTCTAGAAAAATATATTCAATTTTATTCTGTTATTTTTTCTAAACCTATTTTTAAATGATTTTTATCGTTTTTTCCAAATTTTAGACACTATTGAAGGAATTCTGAAAAAAATTTAGCTATATATATTAAAATGTCTCCTCCGCGATTTTTGAATATTTAGTTATTTTAAATACTATTGTTAGCGATTATTGTTATTATTTAAATATTTTTTTTATTTATTTATTTTTTATTTTTATTTATTTATTTATTTTGCGTTCTGCTGCGAGTTTGATATTCGTTACACAAACTTCTTTTTCAAAATTTTAGCCTAAATATAGGAAATTTTGCGATTTTTAATGCAATGTCTAGTATTTTCTTGCAGTCCGTGATCTTTTGACATTCATAAAAGGGACTATTTTTCAAACATTTATCCTAATCTTATATTAAGGTGTTCTGGGGTAATAACACCACATTAAGGTTCTACCAATTTTCACAGCTTAATTTAAGATTCTTTTTTTCAAACAAATATGAGATTTCATGTAGTAACTTTTTGATTATGTATACAAGAAGAATGAAGAAGAAGATTTTAGAAGACTTGTCTTCGTAAAATGTATTGGCTCGATTTCTTGATCAATTTTATTTGGCGTCATTACATGCAAACAAACCATAAAATTTGATAGAATAATGTACATGTAATTCATCCAATTCTAAAGATACAACTTTACAGCCCTAGAAATCGACAAATATCTCTTACTTAATCTTAATTGCGATATTAGGGTGTAGTAATAATCATTTGATATTTCATTCATTTGACATGAAAAAATGAGCAGTACTTAGGAATTACAAATTTCTCCTTAACCCTTTTAGTGCCAAGGAGCGCCGTCGTGCTGCTTGAAAAATGCCAGCATCGCAAAAATCACAACAAGAAAAACAAAGATATTGTTTCACACAGATTAGAAAAACTGCAGAAATAAAAGGATAATGTCCTTCATTCACAGTTTATCGTTTGCAATTAGAAAACTTCTTACATTTTGATATTTCTGTTGCTAAGCAACAATAAATTAAATAAATTTAAATAGCACTTTATCAAACACTGCCCGCGCCAAAAATGAATTGTGAAAAAGAGCGTTATCGCGACGCTGGAATTTTTCACAACTAGCGAGAGCAGTGCGACGGCACTCCTTGGCACTAAAAGGGTTATATTTTTTAGTTTTCAACAATGACAATAATGCTCTTTCATGCATAAATAAAAAATAAACTTCTTTGTAGCATTAAAAAGAATTAAAGTGGATAACGTTATTACCCTTGTATACATATTGCACAATATATATTTTAGACTTCAAACTATCTCACGGACACATCCAAAATTATCCACAACATTTTGAAATACAGATCATGTTGTATACATGGCGCCAGGGCCGGATTAAGGGGGGGGCTATAGGGGCTGGAGCCCCGGGCCCCAACAAGCCAGGGGTCCCCAAAAGTGGCTTAAGTTGTACCAAAGTTTTGTTTAAAAAATTTTTTTTTGTATTTTTTAAAGAAAAAACGGGAAAAAATTATTTCTAAAATAATTAAACTATAAATAAATGACGAGAAAAAAAAAGTTGTGTTTCAATATCACTCTTTCCCTTTGCAATATTGAAGCTTCGGAAGTCCATTATAACTGTTGCTAACGTTGTTTTTACCCTCTTCTCCGAGACTTAAAGAAGAAAAACACCTTATTCTATTTCTCACTTCTACTTCCTAATCCCAAAGTTTTCCCAAAAAACTGATAACGAGGAGAGGACTAGGACCCCCTGCTGTCGACACTTCCGACCTTGCGAATGACATCGACAAGTATCTTTAAACATTTAGCATTATTTTCGTAAGTGACCACATCGAATCGCAGGGCCGTAGCGACAGCCCCCCATACCCCCCATTTGGGGGGGCCGATGAAGCCAGGGGGCCCCCTAATCGATTCTATCGACCTTTTTACCGAAGTTTATTTGTTTTGAAAATGTAAGAAAATACTTCTTTTAAATGTTTTTATTTTTTCAAATTCTTCTTTTCTTATTCAGGGACATGCCAGACAGTTCCCCCAGGTGCCTCTTTTTTAAGCTCCCCCCCCCCCCCCAATAATCAGGATTTTCATTAAAAGGTGTCAAATGCTTAAAATGTGCTAAAAGTGACCGAAATTCATACGTTTTCAAACACTTACGATGGGAGTGTGGTTCCCCTTTTCCTCTCTGCTCTCTGCTTCTCCCTCCACATACGCAGACAGGGCCTGACTAGACTAAGGCAGGGACATGAGGGGCAATTGCCCCAGGTCCCCCGGCTTAAGGGGGCCCCCCAAGGACAGATAAGTTTTTCGTTAAAGCAGTGTCAAATGATAAAAAATGGTCAAAAGTGACCAAAATTCTTTTTTTTTTTTTTTTTTTTTTTTTCAATTTTAAGGTTTTCTCTTCTCCTACCCACTCTGTTTCTGTACCCAATGCCTCCTTAAGGCCTCACATTTATCCTCATATTCATATAATCTATAATTTCTTGAAGTTGTTTTTCTTCTGCTTTTTTGTATATAGATGTGAATAGTACTTGGTACGAAATTTATGTACACATACATACAATAGTTATGAATTTCAGTTTTAGTCACGTGAGTATAATTTACGAACAATTTTAAGATAGAAGGGGCCCCCCACTGTCTAAGTCGGGCCCTGTACGCAGAAAATAAACTATATCATCAGAAAACAAATTATTAAAATTTTATTACAACCAGGGCCCGACTTAGATTGTGGGGGGCCCCTTTCTACCTTTTGGATTTTCTCTTGAATTATACTGAAGTGTCAAACTAATTTTATACTAATTGTCTATTCGCATTTGTGTGCAGAATAACTCAAAAAAGATAACTTTAAGAAATTATCGAATACATTTTTTTTCTTCTGTTATAGAAACATAAGGCTAAATGTAAACTGTCAGCCATTTTTCTTCCTTAACACTCTGAAAATACATAATTCTAATTATATATATTGTAATATTGTAAAATGGCATGGCTTACTATCTTATGTTTTTGTTCCAACTTCCATTTTTTTTCTTCTTTACCGGCATTCGGCATTTTTCCAATCTTCCGATCTTTTGTTTACTTGTTCAAATCAATCGCTTATCTTTTCCGATCGTCGCTGATGGGTACGTTCATCCTGGTCTTATCGTTCCGTCCGGTCGCAATTCGCAAGCATCGCGAATCGCAACTCGCAAGTGGCTGTCTTGCATTTCTCCCATCGCAAGTCAGGAACGCGTTTGCTCAACTCGGAGGGGCGTATCCAGTTTCGGATTGCCGCTGCTATTTAAACCGGGAGAGATAGATTGTGCGGGGGATTTTGAAGTGATGTTATGTTTCAAGATAGTTGATGTTACCGTCAATATGATATAGTTTCAGAAATGTGTTTTTAACTCATCCAGTTTTAAAGTTTTAAAGTTAACATCTAGTTGCTTGCCGTGTTTCATTTTACCAGCAGTCGTAACCCATTTGTGTTTTAATCAAGTCTTCATGTTCATGTGTGGATATTATTAGCTTCAGTTAAAAACTCTACGTTTTCTAAAAACTTTTCATCGAAATAGTTGATGTGCCATACCATGGGAATTTGTTTACCAATACGTTGATAGAAGCCGTCCATAAGTGAGTCTGTTTTGTTTTTTTCATTGCTATCCTAGTATTGTTATATGCCATGCCATGCCATTCAATAAGTAATATTATTTCATTACATAGAATGTTTTTAATTTAAATACAGATTTGAACTTATTCTCTGTTTACATTTTGCCAGTTATATTTTTCATCCAAGTTTATACATATTTTATTTAAACTTGAATATTATAATTTTTTAACTGAACTTGTTTCTGTTCACGTTATGTCTGTTATATTTTTCACCTGGATTTATACATGCTTTTATTTAAACTTGCACTTATTTTTCATTAATAAACGTTAGTTTTTTTTTACTGAAAAACAGTTTCTTTAATGTCTTACACTACACTGTCACACTGTCACCAATACTTACTCTCTTAGGTCACCGTAGTTGCACTGTTATAAGCTGCTAAATTTTATGTTGTTTTAGACGGTTCTTGTTACAGAACCGATCACGGGTTATGGGCCCGAAGCGAATACGCTTTTAAACCCTTTACGGCGGCCATAACCTAATTGGTGACATTTCAAAAATTTTTTTTGACAGTTGTTTGTAGTATGCGGCCATTGGACCTCCGAGTCATTTTAGAGGGGGGGGCCGCAATATAAAATTTTTTGAAGGCTATATGATTTTTTTTTCTCCCTTTTCCTATTGATATGAAATACAAAAAGGTTTTTTTTTTGGATCATTTATAATAGAAATTTTTGTACTATCTGATTACTAAGTACGTTATTTAAAAAAAAAAAAAAATTTTCTCCTTTTTCATGTAATATCTTCTGTTTAAATGCATGGCCATGGCTAACATACAGGTGTGCATAACAAAACTGAATTCTCACAATTATGGAACTTGGGCAGCTGACGTCAAGTATCTACTATTAGATAAGAATGCGTGGAGCATAGTTAATGGCACTGAAAAGGCTCCTGATGAAAGTGACTCTGTAGCGACAAAGGAATATAAATCCAGAGTCAGGTCTGCACTATCAATTGTATATTTAAATGTCGAAAATGAATTCCGGAGAATCATCGAAAATATCGACGACCCTCATGAAGCCTGGACTAAACTTAAATTGCATTTTCAGCCTGATAACCGGGCACGCCATATGCAATTATTTGGCGAAATTCTTTCCTGTAAGATACAAACTGAAGAGCCCGTTGATATGTTTGCAGCTCGCCTCCAAAGGCTTGCTGACCAACTTGCTGCAATAAATGAGCCAATCAAAGAAACTTACCTTACATTTCAATTGCTTAGATGGCTCCCGAAGAAGTTCGACAACATGGTGCAAGGGATTCTGCGATGGCCAGACGATCAGTTTACGTTCAAAAGTGTTCTTACAGAATTAGTCGCAGAGGAGTCCCGTATCAAACTACGAGAGGACGACAGAGTGGATGCCGTGCAATCTCATTTCTCCAGAGCCCGTTCCTCAAAGAAGTGTTCCTTTAAGCCTAAGTTCAAAGGTCGGTGTCACAAATGTGGACGCAGAGGACATTTACAGAGCCAGTGTAGAGTGCCTGATGTCACCCGCCAGGAATCCTGTTTTAGCTCTAGTTCCAGAAGTTCCATGATGCCTAGAGACTCCTCCAATTCCGGTTCCGTGGTGTACAGAGACTCTTCCAGTTCCAGAAATTCTTCTTTGTCCAGAGGTTCCTCCTTTTCCAGAAATTCATCGAAAGACTCTTCCGTATCCAGTCCTGTCCGTGCTCAGTCTGATGGTCATAGATCCAGAAAAGATGTGCCTCGCAACCGACGTCAACGTAAGACAACAGGCCAGGTAAATTACCTCATACAATCTAATCTGAGTAACCTAAAATGTGGTGGAGACGCCTGGGTCTTTGACACAGGTGCCTCCCACCATTTCTGTAAAGATAAAAGTTTATATGTTAAGTTTAAACCGTTAAAAAATGAGGAATTGGCTGTTGCAGTTGACGGTGCTACTTTCCCTATCGAGGGCACCGGTTTAGTGGATTTAAAAATAAATGGGGAAATGGTTCGCTTCGGCGACGTCATGTATTGTCCTAGTCTAAGACATAATTTAATTTCAGGTCCCAGACTTGATAAAATGGGTGCCAAGTTCAAAGGAGGTGAGGGAAGGGTCAAGGCATATCGGGATTCTGGCACACTTTTTCGTGCTTTTCTTAAAGATGGCATTTACTGCCTCTATCCAGATCCTAACCATAATAATAGAAATAAAGACCCGAAAATTAACCGTAATCAAAATCCTAAAAAGGTACGTTTCCAAGCCTCAACCGTTCAAAAGGATGATTTTAAACTCTGGCATAGACGCCTTGGGCACATCAGTTCCACATTAATTGAACATACTCTAAAATGTAATGGCGTTAGGGGCTTACCACCCATTAAATGTAAAGACTTTGAATGTGAAACATGTAAAATTAATAAACACAGACGAACATCATTCCGCCCAATAAACCAAATAAGATCTAAACGACCTTTAGAACTGCTACACACTGATCTGTGGGGTCCGACACAAATAACAGGGCGAAACGGGGAGAAGTATTTCCTAACTATAACAGACGACTTCTCTCGCAAAGTGTCAGTATACCCCTTATGCAGTAAAACACAGGTGTTTAAGGTATTTTCTAACCACGTAAAAAGAGCAGAAAGGTTTTTGGGTACCAAAGTAAAAGAAGTTCGTAGCGACAATGGGCGGGAATTCGATAATGAAGCATTCACTAAATTCTTTGAGGACAATGGCATAAAACACGAATTTACCAATGTGTATTCTCCGGAGCAAAATGGAGTTTCAGAACGTTTAAATCAAACAATAATGGACGGGGCTCGCTCAATACTCAATGAAAGTAAACTCAGTCTCAAATTCTGGCCAGAAGCTGTCTTATACATCGCATACACTCTTAACCGAATATGTCACAAAACTCAGAAAAAAACTCCTTTCGAATATTATTGTGGTAATAAACCATCCATAAGACATTTACGACCTTTTGGTACGGTGGCATATGTGGGGGTACCTAAACAACTAAGAAATTCCAAATTCGATCCAAAGGCTAAAAAGGGTGTTTTAGTGGGTTACGCAATGTCTACAAAAGGCTACAGGGTATGGATTCCCGAAACCAATAAAATAATAGAGACAATAAATGTTAGATTTGGTGACGAATCTGCATCCAGAAGTATCCACAAACACAGTGAACAAGGTCCAAGCTATTCAATAGGCACAAACCCATTTACTACTTCGGAGCAGCGCAACGGAAGCAATCTGGGACCCTCTTATATCCTAAATTCCGAACCACCTGAAATAGACCCTTTGACTGACCTTCAACCTGACAGATTTACTTCAGAAGCACCACCCACTCAAAGTATTAGACCGAGTACCTCTAAATCTTCCGACTCTGCCTCCTCACACCCATTTGAGGGTGACAGTGACGAGGATGGCGAGGAGTTTACTAGAACTCTCAGGGAAGCTGTCTGGTTCCGTAAGCCTGTAACTAGGCCTGACAAATCGAGAACCGACGTCTACTATTACGAGTTGGGTGAGACACAACGTCTAAGATCACTGAAGGAAGTAAGAGACTACTGTCATTCTAATGGTATAAAATTTGATCCGTCACTGTTCAGTTTTAAAGGAAGCAATAAGTACGAAGGCATTGTAAAGTCCACTCCTAGTCCTAGCTCAAGTCCTAGTTACACACCTCCACACACCTCTTTCTCTGAAACTCATAAAACCAGTTCCTGACTAGAAGACTCCATACCTACCACATATAAACAGGCGTTAAAATCACCTCAGTGGGAACTCTGGAGACAGGCAATGAAGGAAGAGATGGATGTTATAAATAAAAGACAAGTATGGGTATTAACACCTCTACCACCCAACACCGAACCACTAGGCTGCAGATGGGTATTCACCATCAAACGAGACGACAAGGGACGGGTTGCAAGGTATAAAGCGAGACTTGTAGCACAAGGCTACAAACAAGTCAGGGGTGAAACGTACGATGAGACGTTTTCGCCCGTAGTCAATTTCAGTCTAATTCGCTTTTTCTTTGCAGCCCTTGTCTCATGTCTCGGATGGATCCACACTCAGTGTGATGTAAAAGGTGCCTATCTGTATGCCCCTCTTTCTGATAACATCTACATGAAACAACCATCAGGGTTCGAGGTAAAAGGTAAAGAGCATTTAGTCTGCAAACTCCAGAGGGCCCTTTATGGCCTCCACCAGAGTGGACGAGTATGGTTTTATGAATTACATAAGATTTTAATTTCTCTTGGTTTTAAAAAGTTAGAGTGGTGTAATTGCGTCTATTCGTTTTCCAATTATGTTGTTTTATTACTATATGTGGATGACTTTGTAATATTAAGTAACCATCAGAAACATATTAATGAAGTTTTAACCCTTTTAACAAAACATTTTGACATAAAAATCCTGGGGAGAACACGCAAACTACTTGGTGTTGAGTTTGAGGAGGATGAGAATGGCACTGTTTCAATTCATCAGAGGCAATATATTGATGATATTTGTACAAGATTTAAAGAATTCAACTTTCCCATTACATCACTCCCTATAACTAAAGGTACTGTTTACTCCAAGTCACAATGTCCTCAAACCGAAGTAGAAACCCAGGAAATGTTACAATATCCATACAGAAGTGTTTTGGGCTGCCTTTCTTTTTTAACAAGCAGGACACGTCCTGATATTTCGTATGCTGTAAATATCTTCAGCCAATTCCAGAGCAATCCTGGGATTGTTCACTGGAATGGTCTCCTGAAGCTTTTAGGGTATGTCCAAAGCACAAAACACTATAAACTGAGGTTACCTTGCAACCACATAAACCTAATAACTTACACCGACGCGGATTTCGCCGCTAATAGGGATGACAGGACATCAATGGGGGGACAACTACTAGTGTTAGACAAAGCTCCTATCATGTGGAGAGCCTTTAAAAAAAAATCTGTCTGTTTGTCTACTATGGAATCAGAATTTGTGGCTTTAACAGAAGCAACTAAAGAGCTTCTATGGTTTAGTAGGATCATAACTGAATGTTATGACAAACATATTTTTACAGGTCCACAAGTTAAACCAACACTTTTAGTAGACAACATGGCCTCCATTGATTTTCTTAAGTCTCCCATTGAAAATTACAGAACGAAACACATTGACGTAAAATTATTCTTTGTTAGAGACCTTTTAAACCAAGAGATTTTTAATGTTAAACACGTAGCCAGTAAATCTAATCTCTCAGACATTTTCACTAAACCTTTAACAAAGTTTGATCTTAAAAAGTTTATTGATGTAATTTTTGGTTATAAGTAATTTATATATATACATAATATTTAAATGCTATGAAAAAAAAGGAAACTCCTCCTCCTTTGAACTTGTGTCAAGCATTAAGATGCTTGTTTAACTTTTTATGTTAAACCTTGAAGTTTAGTTTTTTTTAACTGAAATTTTTGTATATTTCAGTACTTTTCTTTTGAGGAAAAATGTTTGAATATGTAATTATACTCTTGTTATTACATACTTGTTTCGTATGCATGCGTTTCATAATATCATTTCATAGGTGTTGAAAATCGAGTTGTATTTTGTTTCATTGCATATGTAAATATGAAAATTTTTCTTCTCGTTTTAAGAGTATATATAACAAGTTTTTTTTTCCATATTTAAATTGGCCAAATCATTTGCAAATGTATATCGTTTCAAAAGCTTAAGCATATTTTTTTATTGTGGTGTCTTTCACGTGAGCGCTCACAGTCATTTAACTATGTCATTAACATAATCATAATTCATAATCGTTATCATGATCATGATCGTTGTTGTTCTCATTATTGAAATTTTCTCATTTGCATAACATGTATCTTTCATATATTATCAAAGTATTTTCATATTGTAATTCATGTATATTTATTCTTTATATTATCCTGAATTTGCGTTTATGTGATAATCATTCTCTTTCAGAATAAATATGCAAATGTATAATTGTTTAAAATTCATTCGAATATTGTTACAAGTCAAGACCAAAGGAAAAATCATCATATTAAATTCTTATGTAAAGGTAACTCGTAGTCACTTGCATGTGACGAGGTAATTGTAATTATCTTTCACGGTTTTTTTTCAGGAAAATGTTATCTTTATAGACTTTTGCTATTGAACTTTTCCGACGTGAAAAAAAACTTTTCGTTAGAGTTACAATTGTAACTGAACTCTCATGAAATGAAAAAAAAATTGTTAATCGAGTTGTTATATATATAATTGTTAAAATTGTTATTGTTATTAACATTGTTGAAAATTGATGTTTTAGATTAACACTGTTGAAGTTATTGAATTTGTTGCATTTATACTTATTAATGTTAAGTTTCTGTTTTACTGGTAACTATCGAAGTGTGATAGTTTATGTTCTAATGTTTTACATTGTTCTATATATATATATAATTTACAATATCTGTCGATTATCCATTTTATTTTTAAGTACGAGTGTTAAGGGGGGGGGCGATTGTCAGCCATTTTTCTTCCTTAACACTCTGAAAATACATAATTCTAATTATATATATTGTAATATTGTAAAATGGCATGGCTTACTATCTTATGTTTTTGTTCCAACTTCCATTTTTTTTCTTCTTTACCGGCATTCGGCATTTTTCCAATCTTCCGATCTTTTGTTTACTTGTTCAAATCAATCGCTTATCTTTTCCGATCGTCGCTGATGGGTACGTTCATCCTGGTCTTATCGTTCCGTCCGGTCGCAATTCGCAAGCATCGCGAATCGCAACTCGCAAGTGGCTGTCTTGCATTTCTCCCATCGCAAGTCAGGAACGCGTTTGCTCAACTCGGAGGGGCGTATCCAGTTTCGGATTGCCGCTGCTATTTAAACCGGGAGAGATAGATTGTGCGGGGGATTTTGAAGTGATGTTATGTTTCAAGATAGTTGATGTTACCGTCAATATGATATAGTTTCAGAAATGTGTTTTTAACTCATCCAGTTTTAAAGTTTTAAAGTTAACATCTAGTTGCTTGCCGTGTTTCATTTTACCAGCAGTCGTAACCCATTTGTGTTTTAATCAAGTCTTCATGTTCATGTGTGGATATTATTAGCTTCAGTTAAAAACTCTACGTTTTCTAAAAACTTTTCATCGAAATAGTTGATGTGCCATACCATGGGAATTTGTTTACCAATACGTTGATAGAAGCCGTCCATAAGTGAGTCTGTTTTGTTTTTTTCATTGCTATCCTAGTATTGTTATATGCCATGCCATGCCATGCCATTCAATAAGTAATATTATTTCATTACATAGAATGTTTTTAATTTAAATACAGATTTGAACTTATTCTCTGTTTACATTTTGCCAGTTATATTTTTCATCCAAGTTTATACATATTTTATTTAAACTTGAATATTATAATTTTTTAACTGAACTTGTTTCTGTTCACGTTATGTCTGTTATATTTTTCACCTGGATTTATACATGCTTTTATTTAAACTTGCACTTATTTTTCATTAATAAACGTTAGTTTTTTTTTACTGAAAAACAGTTTCTTTAATGTCTTACACTACACTGTCACACTGTCACCAATACTTACTCTCTTAGGTCACCGTAGTTGCACTGTTATAAGCTGCTAAATTTTATGTTGTTTTAGACGGTTCTTGTTACAGAACCGATCATAAACCATTAAAATATAAATACAACTCTGATGTAGCTGTTACATCCAGGGGAAGGGGGGGGAGGAGAGATGAGAAAAGAGCAACAATAAACCTAAAAATAAATAAAGAAAGAAAGAAGAAATTTTGGTCACTTTTGGCCATTTTTTATTATTTAGCCTTAACAAAAAAATTATGTTTGTCCTTGGGGGCCCCGGCGTCCGATGCCCTACATGACCGTGATTTAGCCAGGCCCTGATTACAACAACATTGTATCCTATAGCTTTTAAAAGAAAATTTTTATTAAGGGTGTATTTCGATTCAAGCTGCTTAATTTCCAATTTATTTTTACATTCATTTTCGCTCTCGAATGCATCAAACTGGCAAATTGTCTTATTCATAAAGTACACAAGGTGCCGTGATTGTCAATTCTTCGATAAATGGAGAAAATGTTGCAAAAAAGTAATAAAAAACGGCATTTTTAACCGATTTTTCCGAAGTGGGAAATTTGGAAATGAAAAAAAGAGTCATACAGAAAAGGTAATTGTTTATAAATCAAATTCTAGTGAATTGAGTGTAAAAAGACATCACACGGCACCTTATACGTCTCTTCAAAAATCCCCTCAGCAAGTTTCATGTTTCTACTTTTAAAAATGCGTCTAAAATTGTATCGGAAAATTTCGAGCTGTTGAAAATGGAAAAGTGTTTTTTCGAATACACCCTTAATGTTTCCTCGTAACATGATATCTTAAAATCGTTAATTATGTCCAATTTTGAGCCTTCTTTTTTAGATATCTTGTAATGCCAACCTTAGGTAAGCAAAGTAAAAATTTACAAAGAAATGCTTATTTCAATCAATCTATCATTTTTTCTATAATTATCAAATTAATATTTTTAATTAAAGTTGTGACCAATTTTTTGGGATATCTTGTATATAGATGTGAACCGTATAATGTAAAAAATTTATGCCTGGGTACAATATCTTTTTTATTTTTTATTTTTAGTGCTTGCCACTTCTACATTATTAAAAAAAAGGAAAGAAAAAAAATCTACAGATAGATAGAAGAGGGGATGTCCAGAATGATGTTTGTTCCGGGGCTTCCCGTAGCCTCAACTGGGCCCTGTTCTTATTAAAAATCTTGTTTAGATTTCAAAAACGCAGAAACTGAAAATCCTTATTTTCTTACTCGTTTTTCCCCCCTCTCTTTTTGTCCATGGGTTTTTGACCTAGCGACTCTTTTGACCTTTAAGGACCAGGTTCATAGCACTCTTGTGGTCAAGCGTCGCTCTCTCTGATCTTTCTTGTCGGCGCTTTGATGTATAAATTGCTTTTTCAGTGCGCTGAATTTGAACTTCAAGTGAGAAATCGCACGCGAAATCAGTTGACAGCTTTACGACTGAAGAGATAAACTTTCCCTTCGTTTGTCAATTAGATAGGCTTCAGACCTCAAAAATCATTTAAAGAGGTTCGAAAACTAGCATCCTTTTGTTCTCCTTCCACCGATAGTCGGAAACTGCATCTTCAAAGATAGATTTATTGCTCTTTTTGTGTAACTGGAAAGTAGTGATATTTGCGCGTAGCCTTAGCGACAAAAGTATGTTTTCTTTTGAAACACTGGGATATTATGTTCTTAGAAGATAGGTCATTTTTCACACCGATTTCACTACGTGGGTGACACAAATCACATCTAGAGAATCACCTTAAAATGTTAACAGCTTAATTAGCAACCGGATTCCTTGACCTTGAAGGGAGTATATATACTCGCTTTGGTACTAGGTACTGGCCTATTCAAGTACTAAGCAGCCAGCTAATGCATACAAGTACATGTTTGTAGATAACACAGATGTGGATTTTTGTATAAATTTTTTTTTTCTGATTTAATAATACGCATAATATAGTATTTAAAAATTAAGTGTATATCTAGAGAAAAAAGATCTACTCTTATACTAATCTGGTAAGTCATATTTATTACTTTATGTAATGCTATTATTAAAAATTTTAAGTATTGGAAAATTTTACACAGCTTGGAAAAATATATGTGTACTAATAGAGCATATTTTAATAACACACATTTCTCATTTACATGTTTTTCATTTAAGCGTTTCATTAGAGCTTTTTCACAAAATTCTTTTTAATAAAACACACCATTCACAAAATTCTATTCCATAAAAATATACTCTAATTAATTTTATAGTGTTAGGTTTTAAAATATGTGTTTTGCAAAGGAAACAAGTTCACCAGAAATGAAAAATTTAGCATATAGACTTAAATAAGTTATTACTAATAAATGTTTGTTGCGAATTTCAATAACTGGAATAAATTTCATAAAAATAACTTTATTTTTCACAAAATGGGATCCAAGAAAAAATTCCTGCATCAACCTGCGATTCCATTGCATTCATATGTTAAACTATTTCGTTTGTTGACAAGTAATAAGTAAATTCTAATTTAATTTATACTCTTATTTCCTTGGAAAATCTAGTGTTCTAAATTCATGTCACAATACGAAATTGTGCTATTTTAAAATTTCCTATACTCTTTCTTTCTTTTTTTCCCGCGATGTTAAATATTCTCACAGGCCCATAAAGCCCATCCATGCTTACCCACTAAAATACAAAGGGCTCCCCTAAATTTATTTTTCAAACCTAATTTTTAATTCAATAAATTCAATCAGAGTAAAAACATATATAGTTTTTTTTATTATTATGAAATATTCTTTTCTTACTATGCTGCAATTTGTAAAACATAAAATATATTTTGAAGTTCAAATATTCTCAACTGTAATTCCATATTTATCTTTTACAAAATTAATTGGTTATGTATAATTATGTGTTTAATAAAATATTTTTAATGTGTATAATATATAGATGGTCAGTTTTAATTTAATATAGTAAAAACTTTATTTACTCGAAATTTCCATGGTAAAATTTCGAATAATTTAAGCATACGGAAAATGGATTTAGTAAATGAAAAAACAAGTGATAGGATAATAGCGCCCCCCCCCTGCCCTCTGACGTCAGACTTCTTCTACTTCTAATCCTTAAGCGGGCTCTGAAACTGACAAGGCACAGTCCTCGAGCCTGTTAAAGTGTTGCGGGGCTTACGTCTTTACGCACAATTCGAAATCTTTTGTCTCTTTATATAGAAACTTCAATATAAATATTTTTCAAAAAACTCAGTTGAAAGTGTGGGAGAGGGGAGGGGGCCCAAAGTTAATTTTTTTTTTGGGGGGGGGGGAAACACCTTGCTACGGCCCTGTCGAATCGTCTTATCTTGTTCCTCAGCAGAAAATCAATGTAAAACAAAGAATCCAGTGGTAAGTTTTTTTCATAAATACTTACTTTAATATTACAAATTATTATTATTTTTTTGTAATTATTTGTTTTGTATTTATTTTATTACAAAAAGATTTTAGGAAATGTGAAATTGCTTTACTTTTTTATTATCTTTTAATAAATGTTTTTTTTTTCATTTTAAGTAAAGAGAAACCTTTATCTGTATATTTAATGGCTTTAAAATAGCTTAAAAAAATACACATTGTATATATAAATTTCCTTCTGTACAATTTACTAAAAATCGATATTTATGAGTTGCATTGTTTAAAACACTGTCATTAATTTATTTTACCCTTCCGCCCTGAATTTTTTTCTAACTTTGGGAAAAAATACTTTTACGCTAATAAAATTAAAAGTATCTATTGAAATCAAGGAAGTTGCGGTTTACTGAAATTTAACGAATGTGTTCTTCATTGAAGCCTAATGAATGTAGTTAATTTGCGTGTTTTTCATATAACAATACACTAAGGAAGAATTTTTTTAGGACGTTTGAAAAATGTCCTATTACTACCGGATAAAATAAACATAAAAATTGAGTAGTATTTTTTACCTTCTATCATAAATTACTAATTTGGAAAAGGAGTACCTAATTTAAATTTAAAGAGTAAAACATATGATTGAATTAAAAGAAACGCCAATGAATTCAGGCCCTTATTACCGTATGGGCAAATCAGGACTTTGCCCATTGGCCCCGGACTTTAAGGGGCCCCCAAATCCATACATAAAATTATTAAATATTTACATTCTTTTTCCAATTCTAACTCTTTCATATATTGAAATTATTAAATTCATCTTAAAATAATTGACAAAGTGCTAAATTTCTAATAAAAGTTTTATTCTGTACTAAGAAAAAAAAAGAGTACTTTTATTAAGGTATTTAATTTAGAACTAATGGAGCTCAGAATTTTCTTCGATTTATATCCAAGGTGCGAAAATATGTTTATGAAATATCACGATATTACGAAACATGAATTACGATTTATGTCTTATTACGAAAATATCAAACACATATATATATAAGTGACCATCAGTTTAATTTGAATAATGTTACAATGATTTGAAAGGGGACCCCTAATTTTTTTTGCCCAGGGCCCCAATTAGTCATAATCGGGGCCTGAATGAATTGCTAATAATTAATAAATATATATATATATATATATATATTTAAATGCTGAAACATAGATGAAGTCATAGTAGTAAATGTATCAGTATATGCTATCATTATTAGGTGCTGGAATTAAATAAAATAGTCTTTAAGACAAAATAATACTCAATAAAAGATATGTCCTATTAATAGGACGTCAGGGCCAAAGGGGTTAAAGTGGTTTCAAATTCCCAGCTCAATGAAGTGAAATTTTCTGAAGCATTTTCTGACAAAATTTTAAACGGGCATAAAATTGACAGCCTGACTGTTGAAGCGATTTGAAATAGAATAGCACTTTCCATTTTTGGTAAAAAATTTCTTTTCTTTAATTTGTTTTCTTTCTTTCTTTAATTTGTTTATTTTTAAAATTTATAAAATATGTTTGAACTGTACGTGTTTAAACAATATAATTATTGCACTGTTAAAAATAACAATGAAATAAAATAAAATAATTTAAAAAAATGCATATTTAATTTGGGATAAAAACAAGTCGTATGGGGGGGGGGGGGGGGCAAATTTTTCAGTAGCTGGGGAAGAGGAGGGGGGCCCCAAAATTTCCCGTAGCCCCGGGCCCCAGAAATGCTTGATCCGGCCCTGCATGGCGCTACGTGTCATATACACTATACAACTTTCTCATGAACGATGAGATGAAGAGAGAGAAGTATGTGAAATACACAACAGATTTATGTAATAAGCAAAGTATTTCCTAATAAATGTTCAGTCTTCGTATCATAGAACTTAACTCGCAAATTTTAGATCGGCCGTTGACTTTTACGAGCTCTTTTCAGCTACAATGTTTACAAATTGAACTAATTAACTTTTAGCGGTTGTTTGTAATTCAGATGACTTAGAGCCCTTCTTCCGCGCAGAACCCTTTGAGCCATATCCCGGATTCCTTCATAATTACACGTAATATTAGAACTTGACATTATTACTTCAAAATACATTATATTTTATCTTCTGCAATTTGTAATTTTTTTTTCCATTTTTTGTGTTTTGCGCCAATTTCTTAACATTCAGCAAATAATTTCTGTTAGACTATTTTATCCCACTGTAGTAAAGTTGGTCCTCTGCGATATTTGACAATTTTTCCATACATTAATAAAATAAATCATTTTTTAATATTTTAGCGCAATGTAGTAAATTTTGTCCTTTTTCAATTAAGTTTATTTGGAATCCACAAACTATTTTTAAATTCTTCTGTGATTTTTGGATTTCCTCTTGTTTTGCGGCGATTTTTTTTTTCTGAGATTCAGAAATAATTCCATTTCAAACTTTTTAGCAGAATGCAACATGTTTTGTCCTCCTTATTTTTTGAATATTTGATAATTTGGACTACAAATATTTTGTTAGAAAATAGTAGGACCTTTGTCTTATCACCCTTGCACTAATTTATAAATTTCTCAAAGTTGCATTAATTCATTTCTTAAATACCTATATTAATTATCTCCATATGTTAATTATTTCTATTTAACTTACCATAGTTATGATACCTTTTTAAAAACAAAAGTCATTTCAGTAGATTATTTAAAATAATTTTATTAAAGTAACTGAATAAATTTATCTTACCTTTTCAAACAATAGTCATTTCCCATAAAGTGTATTTTTGTATTTAATAAGTTTAAAGGAAATTTGTTTGTTTCTAATTCTGCCTGTCTGTTCATGATGAACACCGGCAACATATTAAACTCCTAAACGTGCTTCCTGGTCAAATACAATGTGTTTATTTGAGTAACTCACAGAGGTAATAACAGATGGCGTTGCAATCGTAGATTGCATGCAATACACATCATCCTTAGTTTTGCATATGACGTTCTGGAAGCCGGGAGAGGGATGAGCTGTCATGTGTAGAGATTCATTTTAGACTGCCGGTAAGATATAAATAGAATAGCGGGCAGGTTTTTATCAGTTCATTCACTCTTTCCTTCCGCTGCTGTTTGTTCGAGTGTTCTAATGTTTTGAGTAAAGTTTTATCAGATGTTTGGTCAGTATAGTAAATGTTAAGGATGATTTTAGTTCAGCTGGACTTCTGCTTTTAAGTTCGTCTTCCTTATTAAAGGACTTTTTAATTTGAGTCATCCTGATAGTGTAAAGAACTTTGGCCACTGTCTCCTGGAGTGATGTGACGAGCCTTTTTTAGTTTAAATGCCTTAAAGGTGGTTTAAAGTGTTTTTCAGGAAGAGTGACATCGGTATTAGTGTAAATCTTTTTCCCTGTTAGAACTGGTAATCGTCAGATGCTCATGTAGACTTACTGCTGTGCAATTTCCATAGAAGCTTAAGTGACGGCATTTTAGATAATAAGCCGATGATGGAGGCAAGTGTATCTTCATGTGTCCGATCGTTCTCGAGGTAAAGCATTTCACGTAATGAAATAGTATTGACTTCCTGAGACCGATCAAGCCTTTGCATCAGAGTCCTGGAGTGTAACTGGTAATATACTTAAAAGCAATCATGTCGTGAGTCTTTTCCGTTCTGATATTCTCCTCAATAAACAAATTAATTCTATGGATAAATGCTATATTTTAAGATTTTAATTGATTTAATTGTTGTTTTATTATGATGTAGATTAAGTATGTTTCTGTTAAATATATATATTGAACTTTAATAAATGGATGTGTATTTTAAATATGTTATCTTTATTTTTGTTTAAAGTACTTACATTTTATTTAAACATTAATTTAAATTAACAATGTCTTTATTTACTATAGTTAACATAACTTAATTTTGGGGGGTTTATAAAATCAGCAAGAATAACGTTTCCACTGTATTCCAGCACTCTGCTGTTTTAAACCCCAATTCATTACGTCTTTCGTAATGTAAACTAACATATTTTACTAGAGTAAATTTTGTCCTCTGCAATTTTTTTTTCATTTTGCAGCGATTTTTTGGCATTCTAATTCGTAAAAGGGATTCAGTTTCAAACTTTTCACAATTATTGTAAGTTTTGTTCAACAAGTTTCCTTTTTTAAAAATTTTTATGGATTTTTAAAGTTATTTTCAACGTGATTCTTATCATGTTTCTATGTACTGCCTTGTCTTTCTTTCTTATTTTTTTCTTTTTTGCATTTGTAAAAAATTATTCAATTTAAAAATTGCAGCCTAATTGCAGTATATCTTATCCTACGTGATTTTCAATATTTTAAGATTTTTAATGCGATTTACAATGCAATTTTTGTCTTTCTTTTGCGTAATTTTTTTATGTTAATGAAACGAAATTGGTTCCAAACATTTATTCTAAGTCTACCATTTCCAATACAGTTTTTAAAGTTCTATTTTGTTTTGCTTTTAACATTTAGAAACAATATCTTGTTGTGTACTATTGTTAGTAAGGTTTAGCCCACTGTTGTAAATTTTGTCAAACTTCGTTACAATTTTCATTGTAATATATTAAGTTTATTTCTCTGCGATTTTTGAATTTTTTGAGCTAACTTTGAAATTTAAAATTTTCTGTGAAAATATCTATGCAAGAAAATTAACTGTAATTTATTCCAAGCAACAAAAGTATGATACTTACACATGACTTCATAAGATTCTTACGAATAAAAAATACTGGAGTAAACTGTCCCATTTATACAAACATTTCTTTTAACAGATATATCACCAGAAGTAACTAACTTATCAGTTCTGAAATTATCAAATTTTTTACGGTTTTTTTAAAGCTTTTAGATGAAATTCTAAGCTTATTTCTAGTAATATCTAATATTATAAAGGCCAAACGTATCTGTGCGTAACGCATACCTCATTTTGTGAATGGCAACACTTTTGCATGCAATTCAGTTTTACAATTTTCAGTACTACAAATTTTATACTTCTAAATATCACACATTTTAAATTTTTATACGTCGTATTGAGAAAAAATGTACTTTTAAATGCAATTTGTTTGAAAGCTGTATCTCAATTTGTTTATGAGTTATTAATTTTTTTATAGTTTTAAGTACGAATTTTGTAATTGTGGCAACATAAATTCGCCATTTTTTCTTAAAATTGATAAAAACCAACTTAAATAAAAAATCATGTCAAAAGACCGTCCGACATAAAATCCGATGAAATTTGTTTTTATTATATTTTATTCATCAATTAAATGACTAACAGCTAACTAACAACCTTAAACTAAAAACCTTATTTACAAAGAATACAACAATTTCTCTTCACAAAACTGTATTTTAAATAATATTCGAGTGACTTCACAGCATTTACTCAGTTCGTATCAGAAAGCTAAATAAATGCAATTATATTTATCCGCATGTATGCAATATTTTCCAAATTTGAAAAAATATGCAAATGAATGATTTCTGATAAAACATGGAGCTATTATAAATAAAGAAGTGAAGATTTGTGAATCATCACATTTCCGATTTATTTTGCCGAGTGCCTTGAATATTGCTTTTGCTGCGTTTGTGTAATATTCCGTCCTAATGACGTCATATGCAAACTTTTCTATAGATGCTGTTTAAGACTGGATCCGTAAAAATGGAATACTTTTAGCGGATGCAAATAACGTCTTTTTATACAAAAAAAGCAAATGATTTTAAAATGATCAAATTAAAATACTAAGAAAAGTGCGTATGTAAATTTTGACAGTATGAAAATTATGACGGGTTTAGATTTCACATGGGAATTTCTATGATCATGTCAATTTGGAATATTTTTTTTTTTTCATTTGCTTTATACCAAACAAAAGATCCTCAATTGATAATTTCGTCACAATAACTTATCTTTGTTATACTTTATTAATTACATGTGCGATTTAAGTTTAATTTTAATAATTTGGACAACTAAGTTTTATAGAAAAAGTTTTTTTCTCTTTTTAGCTTAAAATAATATTTTTTTGTGAGTTAGTCTGACCAATCTAAGATGCATTTTTTACTGTAGCTAATTTTGTGGGCTTATTATAAATCAATGAAACAGTTCCTTCCTAAACATTTTCTTTCGTCGAAATTCGACGGGTTCCGCCTCGTTTGTTTTAAAAGCAATTTTTACCTGTTACAGATTTTTTTTCTAATATTCATAACGTACATGATTTTACGAAAGGAAATACAAATCAAAAGTGATTTTAAAGAGTTAATGCTATTCTTTATATGAGACTTTCTGGCTTTTTAAAAAAATACTAATAGAATATGATTTATTAATTTAATTCCAAGTTAGCTGTTGTTATTTTTAAAAAAGATGCAGAAAAAAAAATATATGCATAAATGACGAATATCAATAGACGAATTCATTTCTTTTTCGGAAACGCATAAGATTAGCAGGTGTTTTTATTTTGAAACTATGTAATGGAATAACCTTATCCATTTTTTGATACAAGCAATTTAAGAAAATACTGTACTTAGCGTTTAGAATCGAATTTCTGGAAGTGACAGCATTGGAATGGTGAAAAATCTGCAACCATTTGACAAGAATCTCTTATATCTCAATAAGTTTATAAAAAATCTTATTTATTAAAAATGAAAAACTCTTTTCAATTCCAATTATCATAGATAGTCAGGCTTGTCAATTTTATACTTTGACTCATTTTCTAATTTTTAACTGTAAAACTTTCGCATTGTTGAGAAGTGAATTTAAGAACCACCAAGAAGTATATATCCAAAGATAACATTAACCTAAGTTCTTTATTGCTATTAATAATTTTACAAATCATGTCTGTTCTACACATCTTAAGAACAATTAAGTCTAGTTCCCACCAGGCTTGTCAATATGTAGAAAAACAATACAAGCCTGATCTCGGCCCTGCACAAGTCTGCTAAAAAAAATGTTATGCCCAGGTTAGGCACAATGTAACTGCCAAATGCCGATTTTGAACTGTATAAGTTAGTTACTGTATTGATGTTATCAAACTAGCAATGGCTCATAACTCACATTTGCTCATTCTCTTGTTAAAGCTGTATTCATTGAAAATAGCTCATATTTTTTTTTCGCCCCTATGGCCCGTTCAATTTTTTGCCAGCCTGGTTTGTTAGAAAATTCAGAAGCATTCTGCTGGGCCAGGTACGGGCCTCCGGATATATAAATTGGTTTTTCCAAAGAATTATTTGATTTGCTATGAATTTTGTATATAGGTTTTTTTTATGTGATAAAGCATATCCCCGATTAGTTTAGGGAATTCAATGATTAAGTATAAAAAGGGAAAATGGAAAGGGAGCTATTCCCCCCCCCCCATAATTTTCGAACAGCATTAACACTTGAAAATATGAGGCTGTAATATACAATTAGTATGCGTAGCCTGTGAGTTCAATGCCATCAGTTTAACTGGGCAGTATCCTTTTTATTGTAATTTTTTTTTCATAATCCTTTTATGCAGTGAATTGACGGTTGTTGCAGCAATGGGAACTTTGTGTGTATTTTGCTAAAACTGGCTATTTGCAAATAGCTGATGTACTGCAGAAAAACCAAAAAAATATTGATTTTAATATATATCATGATCAAGATTAACTTATTCTTAATCTACTTAATTGGCTGCAGTACAAATTCTAGATTAAAATCAAAGTTGGTATAATATTGAACTAACAATATTGAAGTAGTATTAATATTTGTAAATATTTTTTGAAACATTGAGATCTATGAAATGGAAGCAAGTTTTGGGATTGGTGCATCCAACTAGTTATATTCGTGACTTCATTATAAATATTTAAAATTAAAAGTGTTTTTTTTCTTATAAATTTCAAAGTGATTTAACTTAAAACTAAATGTAGCTTACGGTAAATCAGTATTAAATAATTAAAACATGGAAAA
The DNA here is from genome assembly GCA_964019185.1 of Maratus speculifer. Taxonomy (NCBI): domain Eukaryota; kingdom Metazoa; phylum Arthropoda; class Arachnida; order Araneae; family Salticidae; genus Maratus; species Maratus speculifer. The sequence continues at coordinate 9,044,213 of CAXHSM010000349.1, read as the reverse complement.
AACACCAATTAAACCTATGTTGGAGATAACTCTTCAACCATTGGTATATTAGTAAGACATTTTATGTTTATATTATAAAAGCATGTTATGTATTTCTTTGTGAAAATACTTTACAATTATAGGCATATTAATAAACATGTAATATTTGTTCTAAAAATTATCAGCATTTCATTGTGCAAATTATTAGCAATTTTCAGCAGTTCATTGACAAATAAGCAGAGTATTTAAATGTTTGAATTGCATTTTTTATTCAATATTATTAATATACACATACATGGTTTGAATTTCGGGACAGGATGGCAGGATTCATGCCCTAAAGAATCTTGTGTCATTCCTGTTTCCAAAAAATATTTTTTTTTTTACTTTGTCAAGGGATGATCAAGTCTCAGGACCGACTGATTATTTTCTTGATATTTTCCGCTATCGATTTACAAATCTTAGTTTGCTCTTACGCCAATTATACAAAATCCATGATTTTTTTTCTGGGTTTAGCTGAAACGCTTTATAATTTTTCTCACAAAATTTTCTCGCTTGCTCATCTTAAAAAATTTTGCTTTTTTTTTTTTTTTTTTTTTTTTTTTTTTTTTTTTTTTTTTTTTTTTTTTTTAGACCAACTGGCAAATTTCACAATTTATTTCTCTCAACTGATTAACAAATTTAGCTATTTTATTCTGCGACTGATTGGCAAATTTCCCTTTTTGTTTTTGTGACATTCTGATGAAATTAGAAATTATTTTCCTGTGTCCAGCTGAAAAATTTGTTTTGTCTTTGTTATTGACTGACAGCGATATTTTACTGTAATTGATTGATGAATTTCGTTATATTTTCCCACTGCCCACGTTCCCTCAAAGTTCAAATTTTTTCAGACTGGTCAAGACTCAAGAATTTAAAAAAATTTATTTTTGCCATGATGGACAAAATCAGCGATATTTTTTCTATGACCAATTTACGTATTTTGTGAATTTTATACCCGTGCTGAAGCAAGAAATAACTAAAAGGGCAGTAATGGTCACTGGAGTATGAACTCTATCACATGAGTCTGGAATTAACACTAAACAAAATATTAAATCTTGTGTTGCAAATTTGGGGAAAAAAATAAGAAAACATGTTTTTTTAACAATTAATGGTTTAATTAATCAATTAATTTAATTAATCTTAATTTAACATTAGTTTTTTTTTTCATTTTTCAAAATCATCGCTCATTTTGTCATCAATTGTGCTCAATAATACCTCTTTTTTTTTTCATTTAAAAGGTAATCTTTTATATGGCGTTTCTATTTGGATTCGTTTTTTCCCATATCTGATAATTTGCACCTGCACATTTTGTAATTTTTATACTCTCTTCTTTATTAACAATGACAATTTGACCTCCTACTCAAATAAAAATTCTTCTAAATTTAAAGAATTTTGTAAAATAAATAAATAAAATGCTGACATGCATTGCCCAAAGCAGGATGTTTAAATGTTTCCCATCAAGTTATTGAAAATCAGCAAAAACATCATTTTTATGATGATCAAAACATGATTTATGTAATAAGAGTCATATATTACGTACGGCATGAATTAAACATTAATATTCCTGGACAAATCATAAACAAAATAAAATGCAGACACCACATGGTCCATTCTTGACTGGATTCGTTTTCCAAACAACCAACAACCGTTGTTTGTTCGTTGTTTGGAAACAACCTTTTTCCAAATGATTTAAAAAAATTTTTGATAAGCCTCAAGGAAACACATTTAGAAACAATAAGTAGTTGATGTGCATAGTTCACAGAAATTAGAACATGACTTTTTTTAAATAAACCATTTCTCATGTTATAGAAGAAATCTACTGATTATGTCCTTTTCAGAATTTCATATGGGTTTAAAATTCCAATTCATAGTAGAACATAATTCAATTAGCTAAAATGCCAAAGATTACAATATTGACAATAATTCCACTAAGTGATATTCAATCACCTAATGATATTGTCAATACAATCATCTACATGCATTATTCTTGCAAGCAAATTAAAAATGAATGCACATCAAATTTTACAAAAAGAAGAAAAAAAAAAAGCACAATTAAGTATGTCTGATAATTTAATGTGTTAGAAAAATTGCTCTGTTCTGTTTGTCAAAATTGTAACCTATGAAAGATTCTAAACCACACAAAATCGAATAAAATTTAAATTAAAAAAATTCATTTACCAACTCAGTTATTAATTGCCCATAACATTGAGTGAAAATTGAAAAATAGATACGATATATAAAAGGCTTGATTCTTTTCCTTTGTTTTAATTAAAATAAACATTTTGGATAATTATCTTGAGATCTTGACTTAAATTATTTCAATGGAATTTTGTCATGTTGGTATAAATTGTAAATATTTAAGTGGCATGTAAAAAATAATAGGGTATAAAAAAATAATTTTTTTCCCTCTCATATAGTTTAACTCCCTTGAATTTACAAATATTATGAGGGAAACTCTCTCCTCCTGGGAAAACTTGAATTTCAAGCCCTAATAGCAAGCATGAAAAAGTTCCTCCTAAAGGAGGAATTCCACCTTTTTTTAGAGCAATTTTGAACATTCTGTGGATTAATGCCAAAATGCAAAGAAAATTTGAGTGGGATATTTGGGGGGGGGGGGGGGGGCTGAAAAATTTTGTAATCTGACATTTTGTTTATTCAAATTCTTTGAGTTTGTTCTTGAATTGCTGTGAAAAAGAGACATAAATGAAAGGTGAGCTTATATCATATAAGCATCTGAATGTCATGTAAATAAAGATGTTCAAAATGTCTTTCAAGATTTTTTTTTTTTTTTTTTTTTTTTTGACTTAAAAAATTTAAAGTGAAAAGAAGTTTTTTGGAATAGAATATTTTGTACTATTTATCCAACACTTTGGGATAATTTCTGGAATATCTTTTTCGAGATGTATGTGTGAAGTAAAGAGTAGTTTTAATACTTTCTAAGTTATTAAAATAAAAACCAGTAATATGTGCAATTACATTTAATTTGATTGTAGCTGTTAACACAACACTTAAATTATATGAGTTTGGCACTGCTGTATAAATGAAGAAAATTTTCTTCCTTTTTTCTCATTTCCTACTTTCATGCCTGAATAGTCAAAGATATATAGTTTTTGTAAAATATATTGCAACATGTTTAAAATTTTATACTGGTGTGTGAAACATGTTTGCAATTTATTTTTTGCGATGGCATTGCATAAAGAAATAAACAAACATTTACCATAACTAAAAAACATATTTAGTACCAGATATCCAAATCCGCCAGGCAAATCGGATATTGGAAATACGATATCTGATATCTGGCAAAATCAGTATCCAGTGCATTCCTAGCATTCACTACATTATGCACTTTATCGGTGAAAAAAATTGTAAAGTTCTAAATATCATTACCAAAGCCTGTCCAAACTTTAAATTTATTAATTGAAACCCTTATTTTTAATATTTGAAAGGCTTTTAGAACAAATGCAATGATTATGTGAATATATTTTCCATCTCTGTTTTTTACACATTTGATACTTTGGCAAAACAAAAAATATTTCCCTTAATTATCTGATTATTGTCTATTACTTGTCAACCACTTTCCATAAAAAAATAAATAAATAAATGCCAAATTATAATGTCTAATAAACAAACTGAAAAAATAAATGCCATTCAAAACTTTCCTAGCTTACGCTACTGGGGAAAAATAGGTTTTTTTATATGATCATATTGGTATACTAGATATAAATTTAATTTGTTCGTAAGATTTTGTATAGGGATGGGACGAATAGTGATTTGGCCGAACAGCCGAATACCGAATATTCGGCCAAATTTTAGGCCGAATACCGAATATTCGGCGGCCGAATACCAAAATTTGTTTTCCGATAAAGAAAATAACTTTTGATTACATATAATTTAAAAAATAGGAGCTCATTAATCATTACTACTCTTAAATGTACTTTTAAATGTATTTTTAAATTTGAAAAACTTATTTTAACACAAAAAAATTATGAAATTGCATTATATTCTCTTATCTTAATGTACATCAATGTATCTTAATGTACATGGATTTTCAGTAAGTCAGAATGGTAAGATATTTTCATTAAAACATGAAGAATGTACTTCACTTTTACTATCAAATGATACTTTTACCCTTTCTTGCATCCAAAATCAGTAATATTCTTAGTTTGTCTCTCTCACTCTCAGAACTAACAAGGAGATATTTTCTGAAACAACCTATAATGAAGTATATTTTATCATTGAGAACTTTTGTACCTAATAATGAAGAAATTTGTAAGAATGAGACTGTTCTGAAATCAGTTTCTGAGTTTAAATTACAGATTACGTTAAAGCAAAAGGTATACTTAAAGTAGAATGCATATGTACACAAAATCTTTGGCATTTGAATTGACGCATACAATATTCAAATTCAAAATTCTGCTTATTCAATGAGCATTAAAAGGATAAACAGAAATTGATAACAACTTGAAAGAAGGAAGATGTAGATTAAAAAAATATATATATAATATTACATATTAAAGTCAGTAATTATGCAAATAATTATTTAAATGTGAAAACAATAGAATAAAATAATTATTTTGCTAAATATTTAGAATTTATATTTAAATATTTATAAAACCATCTTCATAAACAAGTTGTGTCATCTAATGAGTATCTAATTTAACATCAGTTCTGTTTTCAGATGTACTGTTGTACTTGGAATAGCAATATTTGATATGAAATCTTGAAAATGTATCTTCTTGAATCTTCTTTAATACACCTAGTTAATAAAATTTTTCATTTCTTACTTTATAGAAAATAAGTTATGAATTTCATAAAAGTCTTTTTATATGTGCATGGAATTTGCAAACGTTAATAAATATTTGAGCGTTTTAGAATAAGGCAGTGTTTTTCTAATTTTTTTTTTCTATAAGTGTTTTTATACTTTGAGTTTTAATTTATCATTCTCTAATGAAGACATTTCCCATAAAATTGAATCTCTAATTTGGACATCATTTTTAAAAATATCACTAACTTTTATAGGAAATATAGAAAGGCTGTATATTTTTTAGTATCTGAATAGCTGTGTATTTTATAAATAAGAATGAAAATGACGTCATGAATGTGCCAGAAAGTAGCCAATTTGAATTAAAGAAAAAAAAAAAAATATTGCAAGAAACGAAATTCTTTAAATCCAAAATTTATTTCGCAAGACATCTTTCACTATTCGGCGAGATTTTAGTAATATTCGGCACAATATCTCTAAATATTCGGCCGAAGCATTCGGCCAACCGAATATTCGGCAAAAGGGCCGAATAGGCCGAATACCGAATAGTGGCCGAATATTCGTCCCATCTCTAATTTTGTACAAAAGAATGTATTTAGAATAATTGACATTACATTATGAATGGTAAATTAATAATATATTTATTCTTAATAATATATTATTATAATAAAATTCTTAATAATCAAATCTGTTTGAAACCTTTTGAATAATATCCTTGGCTTTTTACCATTCTCTGTATTTCATGAATTTTTGTGCATATACTTAAAAAAATGTAAGATTTTTTTAAATAATTTTTTTTAAATTTTGAAATAACATGTATACTTTTTTATTCCTTGTTTTTTTTTTTTTTTTTTTTTTTTTTTGAAAGTTTAACTGAATTTTATAACATATTAGAAAAAGTAAATTAAATACAATCAGGCTAATTTGACTTTCTTAAATTAGATTTTCTGAACATTGAAGAAAACTTATATGCTTAGAAATTTGTAAATAATCTAACGTTATTAACTGCAAATGTCAAGATGCTGTATATTATAAGAGCTATATGAAAATTGTGTTTTAATAAATTGACATTGAGTCTTTAGATCTGAAGATTTTGTAATTTAACAATGTACATGTAGAATTGTTAAATTAAACAAAAATGATTTTTTTAAGATATTGCATTTATGGATTAACTGTTTTGTTTCACATATTTAATACAGAGCCATAGCTAAGGGGGTGCTATGGGCAGCTCAGCCTCCTCTTAAAAATTATTAGCCTTCCCCCCCCCCCCTTCCTGGAAAAGATACCAAGGTCACTAAATGAATTTATGTTCCGAAAATCCAAATGAAATTCTATTCAAAAACCTAATTTAGCTTTGTGGCCCTTTCGAAGTTTCGCAGAAATACAAAATTGTAACTAAAATGAGTGTTTCAATACTCACTCATCTTATTCGCAGATAAAAAGGTAACATGATGTTTGTTATTGCCTTAGTTATGCACTCGAATTTTTCATCCTCCTATTCTTTTCTTAGCATAAAATGAAGTTATTACAACAGTTTAATAAGAAATATAGTACCTGCAGTGTGAATAGGCACAAATTTATCTTTCTGCGTCAGAGAGAGAAAGAAAAAAAATATGAGCCCCCCACCCCTGCTATTCACTTCTAGCTATGGCCCTGATTTAATATGATTAATATAATAATAAAGTGGTACTACTTGGTTATCCCATCGACTAAAAAAAACAAAAAACATTGCCAATCTGTAAGATTAAATGCCAATAATAAATGATCGTGAATGTCACATTCAATGACATTAAATATCATACGCATGTTTAAAACATCATTAACAGATTTTTATTTCAACTTTTTATTTGTATATTTTTTAATATTTTACTATTTGTTTTTTGGTTATTTAAAATGATGATGTCAATCTGTATAATTTGGTTATTAGTTTGGTGATTTGTATAATTTGGCGAAATGGGTCAATAGGATACCAATAAAGATAATATGAGGAGTAAGAAATTATGTTTGCACATTTCATTTGGATTAGAATAAATTTTGATGATCCTACCACAAACATTACATTAAATCTTGAAATTATAAAAAGGAAAAATTCTGAATTTGCAGTAATTATTATGAGGACAAAAATCTCTAATGTCATTTAAAATAGCGACAAAATAATCATTCTTTCTATGAATTTGATACCCTATATAAACTGAGTTAAACATTATTTAATATAAGTTTGGTGGTACAGTAGACACCCTCAAATCTGCACAGCTTGGGATCAAAGGTTGTGCGGATATTAGAATTTTCTGGATTTCTGGTCATTGCTTTGTATATATTTTTTAAACAGTTATATATTTTTAAAGTAATAAATAATGAAATCAAAAATATAATGAATGCTGACAATATACTAAACTATTAAATTTAGTAATAAACTAATAAAAATTTAGATAATTTTTAAAATGATTAAAATACTAAAAGCAAAGGTCAAGTTAATAATCAATAATGTACAATTAAATATTCATTATAAAGATGAAATGTGTTTTTCCTAAATTTTTCAATGAAACTTGCTTCATAAAGGTGCATAACTAATTCACATCAGGATCATAAAATAACGAAGCTTTATTTCAGGTTTAGCCAGACTTAATAACTAAAAAAGCTTGATTAATACATAACCATATTTGGTAAGATTGTGATTACCAATGATATCAGCAATATCTTGATTTTTTCAGAAATAAATTATTCTTTTTTCATGAAAAAACATGAATTCAATAAACTTAACAAAAATAAAAAATGTATGGAATTTATATAAAAATAAAAAAGTAAAATTTTGCATTTATATCTGAACTGGATATTTCATTGTTTACATCTGTATGTGCAGATTTTAGAGAGTTGTGGATTTTAGGAGTGCAGATTTGCGGGATTCTACTTTCTAATTTCTCAATCTAGCTCAGCTTCAAAAGTGTTTGATGATTTGTTTATGTGCATCAGTATTTGCAAAATTATGTCTCAAATCCTGCATTACTTAATTTAGTCAATTTTATGAGCCTAAATTGAAACTAAAAAAATGACATATAAATTTTCACTTCTTTTATTTCACCCATCCATTCTACCAGTTTATTTAATACTAGCAGCCCGCTGCGCTGGTCAGTATTTCAAAATTAACCTTGGATTAAGCATTGTATTGAACCAGGCTTGAATTCATGGGGTGGCCCGGGGAGGGGGGGGGGATTCTAAATGTCTGGAGCTATCAAATGTCTCCTCCCCCTTGGAAATTTTGAGATTTTGTTTTCAATGGCAAAAAAGTGTAATTTCTCCCTTAGAACTCTATTGTCTCCCTCCCCTTTCCCAGAGCCACAGAAGTTCCTCCCAGAGAAAAGTGTCTGAATTCAACACTGGCATTGAATTATTTGAATTTATGGATTGAACTTGTATTTTAATTTTAAATAACATGAACCTTCAGCTGGACCTTTTTCATTGCTGTTAACAATCAAATTCCATTATCTTAAGTGTTGGACAAAATTTAATTATTAAGAAGCAATTCTTTTAGTTGACTAGTAGTAGGTGTAGGGAAATGATATCATCATGACAACAGGAATTAAAATGTTCTCTAATCCGACACTATTAAATTAGAGAGCATGATTGAACAGGCAGAACATGAATACTTTTCATTTGTTAGTTCTCCTGGGCCTCCGTTCATGCAATATGTCACTCTGGTTGTTTAAATACAATCTCACTGAATGTTATGTTACATTTCTTAATAAATGTTCTCTGGTCACAGGTCCAGTACTACTGTTTTCTCTGTTTTTACTCCAGCAGAGTCAATACCATAAAAAATGAATCAAATGATTTCCAGACAAAGAATGTTTAACTTTCATATTTAAAAGAAAAGTTTAAAAAGTGTGTTTTTAAAGCTAATTATGCAGTTTCTTTTCCCCAATCAATTGACAATGTATTTTTTCTTAGTGTCTTATGAATGTAATTCTCTAAATATCGCATAAAATAACAATCGGTTTTAAAGTTTTTTTTTTCTCCCTCCCAAACATCTCATCGTCACTCCATTTTGTAGGGAGACTCCCCTTCTAAGAAAAATTGAATTTCAAATCCTCTTATTTAAGCTAGGTTCATTATGTATGTCTAAATGGATTTCTGTATTTGATATTTCACTCATTTCATGTTTGATAGAATTCTAAGAACTATGCGTACCTGATAACATAAAATATTTTTATAATTATAAATGAATCTATTCATTTTACTTAAATTTTCATTCAGTGCTATTTAGAAAGTTTAAATAATTTTGTGTGAATGTGAATGTAAATTTTCATTTATGAAAATGAAATTTTAAATTTAAATGTACTTTTAATATACTCTTTCTAAAAGTATGTGTATTTCTTTATAGTTTGGTGGAAAGTTGGTGCATTTTGGAAATAAAGCAGATGCACCTCTCCAAGCGGATCACATGTCCTCCCGTTTTGTTCACATCCGTCAAGTAGTCACAGAACCGGAACTTCTGAGCAAAACAGACAAACTGGAATCTTCGTTGGCCAACGGGAATCTCGTTGATTTCTGCCAGAGTAAAATCGAATTGAGTCTAGTCTATTTTTACTTTCTTCTATCTTCAATAGAAGAAAGTATTGTAATCGAAATTTTTTTCGACTTCCGGTTTTCGACGGATTTACACGTTTTAGGGGTCAGAGATTCCAAAAAACATGTTTTTACAAAATGTCTGTCTGTCCGTGTGTCTGTCCGTGTGTCTGTGTGTGTGTGTGTGTGTGTGTGTGTGTGTGTGTGTGTGTGTGTGTGTGTGTCTGTATGTCGCCATTCTACCATCAAAAAGTGTATGAAGTTATGCATAGAATTGAACGAAATTTTTTGTGAATGTTTTTGGCTGTGGCAAGCAGGTCCTCCTTCAGTTTTGAAATATTCCGCCGGAAGGGGGCGCTGCAATCGCGATTTTTGCGCCATTTTCAATATTGTACCGACCAAAAGTATATGAAGTTATGCATCAAATTGAACCAAATTTTTTGTGTATGTGTATGACTATGGCTAGTTGGTCCTCCCTGAATTAGAAAAAAATCCGCCGGAAGGGGGCGCTGCAATCGCGATTTTTGTGCCATTTTCAATATTGTACCGACCAAAAGTACATGAAGTTATGCATCGAATTGAACCAAATTTTTTGTGTATGTGTATGGCTATGGCTAGTTGGTCCTCCCTGAATTTGAAAAAAATCCGCCGGAAGGGGGCGCTGCAATCGCGATTTATATGCCATTTTCAATACTGTACCGACCAAAAGTACATGAAGTTATGCATCGAATTGAACCAAATTTTTTGCGTATGTGTATGACTATGGCTAGTTGGTCCTCCCTGAATTTGAAAAAAATCCGCCGCAAGGGGGCGCTGCAATCGCGATTTATATGCCATTTTCAATACTGTACCGACCAAAAGTACATGAAGTTATGTATCGAATTGAACCAAATTTTTTTTGTATCTGTATGACTATGGCTAGTTGGTCCTCCCTGAATTTGAAAAAAATCCGCCGGAAGGGGGCGCTGCAATCGCGATTTATGTGCCATTTTCAATATTGTACCGACCAAAAGTACATGAAGTTATGCATCGAATTGAACCAAATTTTTTGTGTATGTGTATGGCTATGGCTAGTTGGTCCTCCCTGAATTTGAAAAAAATCCGCCGGAAGGGGGCGCTGCAATCGCGATTTATATGCCATTTTCAATACTGTACCGACCAAAAGTACATGAAGTTATGCATCGAATTGAACCAAATTTTTTGCGTATGTGTATGACTATGGCTAGTTGGTCCTCCCTGAATTTGAAAAAAATCCACCGCAAGGGGGCGCTGCAATCGCGATTTATATGCCATTTTCAATACTGTACCGACCAAAAGTACATGAAGTTATGTATCGAATTGAACCAAATTTTTTTTGTATCTGTATGACTATGGCTAGTTGGTCCTCCCTGAATTTGAAAAAAATCCGCCGGAAGGGGGCGCTGCAATCGCGATTTATGTGCCATTTTCAATATTGTACCGACCAAAAGTACATGAAGTTATGCATCGAATTGAACCAAATTTTTTGTGTATGTGTATGGCTATGGCTAGTTGGTCCTCCCTGAATTTGAAAAAAATCCGCCGGAAGGGGACGCTGCAATCGCGATTTATATGCCATTTTCAATACTGTACCGACCAAAAGTACATGAAGTTATGCATCGAATTGAACCAAATTTTTTGCGTATGTGTATGACTATGGCTAGTTGGTCCTCCCTGAATTTGAAAAAAATCCGCCGCAAGGGGGCGCTGCAATCGCGATTTATATGCCATTTTCAATACTGTACCGACCAAAAGTACATGAAGTTATGTATCGAATTGAACCAAATTTTTTTTGTATCTGTATGACTATGGCTAGTTGGTCCTCCCTGAATTTGAAAAAAATCCGCCGGAAGGGGGCGCTGCAATCGCGATTTATGTGCCATTTTCAATATTGTACCGACCAAAAGTACATGAAGTTATGCATCGAATTGAACGAAATTTTTTGTGTAAGTGTATGGCTATGGCTAGTTGGATCTCCCTGAATCTGAAAAAAATCCGCCGGAAGGGGGCGCTGCAATACCGAATTTTATGCTATTTTCAATTTTGCACCACATAAAAGTGTATGAAGTTAGTTCTAGAACTGAACTAAACATTTTGTATATGATTATTTTTTGGTAAGGCAAATAGGTCCTCCCTGAATTTGAAAAAAAAATATTCTTATCATTCTATTGTCCATTGGCTCGTGCAAAGACGGAAATTCGTTTTTACTCCGATTAATTGATTGAAGCAGAAATTTAAGATGAAAATCAAAGTTGGTAAGGTATTGAATTAAAATTATTAAAGCATTTAAATGAGTAATTATTTTTTTTAATATTAAAATGTATGTATGAGATAGAAGAAAGTTTTGGGATTGGCACATCCAACTAGTTCATGAAGACTTTAAAATATTTTGTACTTTTATTTTAATCGAGCAGTTGAAAAATATTGGTACTACTTGATTTTTTTGTTGACCAAAAAGCTGTCACCAAACAATAAAATTAACCCTTTATCTACCGCGTTATGAATTCATGAAAATTTTACATTCAGAAGCATTTTACGCAAATTGTTTAAACTAAATTAAAAGATTTAAATTAATCATTTGCTAAATATTTGGAGGGTTTTAGAAGGATTGATTAAATTTGAATTTACACAAAATTATATAAACTTGAATTTACACAGATTTTATGGGATTTTTTTATAACCCCACTCAAATCTTTTATTTTTAATTATTTTCTTAGTATTTTGTAGAATTATAAAATGTACAAATGGGATGTTCTTATGTTATAAATATAGAAATATTTCTGCACTGAAAAATTCCCATCCTCCTCCCTCAGCGCCAAGAAAGCTGAAAAAGATGCAAAGGCAAAAGAAGTCCTTTTAAAGATATTTTTGTATAGTGTTGTATCATTTATGTTGTATTACATAGATGTATCATTTTGAACCAATAATGTTTTTGGAACAAAATAAAGGAATGTATCTGTAACTCATTCTAAACAGCATTTCAACTAATTGACATACTAAAAGTATTTTATAATAAGTAATTTTAATGGTAAGTACCATCGGTAGATCAGTGTTGATCCACAGATTTACTAGCATTTTGTCTGTTGCTCTGCCATAAGTGAATTTCATCATTAAAATAACCCTGTTCTTTAGTGACTTTTTAAATTGAAATTCATCCATTTTTCTAACTTAAAATTTCAGAATGGCAACATTCTCCATTTGTATAGTTTGACGATTCATTTTGCAGTTTATATAATAGGGTGAAATGGTTCAACAAGATAATCAAGTAGTACCAAAAAACATACTACATGCATTTAAAATGCTTATCTTTTACTCATTTCACTAAAAAAAAGGGGTCAGTTTGTTTCATTTCAGCATCCGAATATTGTTTTTAATGGATACACACAAATAATAAAAGGTGCCATTCGTGAGAGAAAAAAATCCTATTGGCAAAATTTGCGCTTCTCTAAGTTAAAAGAACTGAATGTGTCACATTTCTGATACATTTTTACCCTCTAATCTTTCTGATACACTTACAAATTCCTTTTTGAATAAAAAAGCATGACAAGTGGTTCAAAATCGAATAATTACTTAAATTTTTTGACAAATGAATTACATCTTGAGTTATTGTCTCATGATGATCTTCAAAAGATCTTCTGTTCAAAAGTATATCAAAACATATTTGGCTATGGACAGTTGCATATTGTTTCCCTAATTAACAAAGTTTTGTTAAAGATTTCAGGAAGCGTTGGAAAGTGTTTCATAATCTATGCTTAAAGCATGATTTTTCTTACTTGTTTAAATTTAATTTTGCTCCGAACACATTCAGTTGACACTTTTTCTTGTTTAGGAATTGTGTAATGTGCAGTGCTCTATTGGTTTATTTTTTCATGAAGTCAAAATATATTTCAAAAATGCTGTCAAAATGGGCATTTTGAGCAAAGTTTCACTTAAGATGATACTGATAATACCAACTCTTACAGAAAAATGAAATTTAAAAGCGGCCAAATAAAATTATTAATCTGGATTTATCTCTAATTATATATATATATTTTGTTGTTGAAATGAGCACTTAATGTAATTTTATGGATCATTTGAAGGTTGTCTTTAGTGTCTGGTATGATTTTGTTTTTCTGTTCAATTTAATCTTGTTATAATGATTCATTCTGAATGTTTTCTCCACTTTATCAGGGTTTTATGTGTATTGATAAGGGCCTATATAATACAGTATAACTTCTTTAATCCGGAATCGTACCGATCACGACGATTCCGGACTATAGAAAATTCCGGATTACAGATGCTTTTGAAACTAGAATGCATTTTGACAAATAATAATAATAATATCAGTCATTAATATGACAAAGTAAGAATGCTAATAACTTGATAATTTAAAATAATTAAAAAATGCTGAGAAATTGCAATTAAAAATACCTTAAAGGAAATAATAATCACGGAAATATAGAATAAAATTCGTGGTGCTGCCATCTGTTGTAAATTATGATAAACAATAACTATATTTTTTTTTCTTTATAATCGATGTTTCCGATATATAAATTATGGAATAAATAAAATATATCACTAAAGTGATGACGTAAAAATAACCAGTAAACTAATTTTCTAAAAAGAAACAATATATTATAAAGAAAAAAATAAAATATACCAGACATTAAAAAAAAAAAGTTACATTCAAAATAGTGACATATTTAAAATGGTGCTACGTAAGGTTACTGTTATGAAAAATTTAACTATAAGTCTTAGAAATGTGAAATTCAATCACAAATTCAATTAAAATAATATTATTTTGAAATAGTACTTAATGCATAGTACATATATAATAGTACATAAAATGAAAAAATGATATCTGAATTCGCGCTCTTTTGGCGCCATCTGTTGTCACTTAATGATAAGATAATTAAGATAAGAATAATATAATATTAATGACGAGATTATACAATATTAAAAACAAATAAACAAAACAAAAAAGACATCTATATTACTTTATATTTATAAAATAAGGTAGTAATTACAATTTTAAATAGAAAAAAAAAGTAGCAAAATTAAATATTGGTTATAATTATTTTTTAAGCATATCTATGAGTGAAAGTTGTTTCATTTTAGGTTTGTGCAAAATTAGTTTTTCACGAATTTTATATACTGTCATCATTTCGTGCTCACTGATAAAATTTCGTTGTTCAAGGCCTTTTATCACATTATCAAGATGGCTGATTAAATTATCAGTTGAAATTTTTTCTTCATTTTCTTCACTGTCAGTTTCCTCATCTTCATCGCTAGGATCGACTATATTTAAAGCATTATTGAGGATTTCTCCATCGGTCAACTGATTGATTGTTGGGGCATCTTTGTCACATTCAAACACTTCTATAATATCGGATTCTTCTAAATCAATATTTCGATTTTTTGCATAGTTCACAAGTTCAAAAATTAAAGTTTTTTCTTTAGATACTCTAAATCCATCGAATCCTGTGGCATCATCGTCGTCATCATCGATAAATAGTGTGTATGGTAACACTCTGTGCCAGGCATTTTTTAATGTTTCTTTTGATATGGCATTTCCATGCACTAGCAGCATTTAATAGTACATCTTTTGGCGTGAATGACTTCGCAAAATCGGAAATACTGATTTCGTTATTAATGCTATCAAGCATTCTCTGTAAAAAATTATTTTTATAATGACATTTGAATGCTTGAAATACGCCACAGTCCATAGGTTGCAAAATAGATGTGCAATTTGGTGGCAGGAATTCGATTTTAGAATTTTCTTTTTCTTCAATATCATGCGCGGAACAATTATCTAAAATCAGCAATATTTTTGCATCATTTGGTAAATTTATTGAATTACAATGATTCCGGACCTCCGGTAAAAAATGATTTTCATACCAATCGGCGAAAATTTCTTTTGTCATCCAAGCACGTTGGTTACTCCGATATAGTACTGAAAAGGTTACACCTTTAAAAGAATGGGGTCGAGCCCTCTTTCCAATCACCATCAATTTGAGCTTGTGTGAACCAGCGGCATTAGCACATGCCAAAATTGTCAATCTTTCCTTAGAATCCTTGATGCCGGTAGCGGATTTTTCTGCTTGAGTAGCCAGTGTTTTTCGAGGCACATATCGCCAGAAGAGTGCGGTTTCATCCGCATTATAAATCTGCTCTAAAGTTAAATTTTCTTCTTCAATAATTTTTGTTAAATCATCAACAAAAAGATCTGCTGCTTCGTAATCCGCACTTATTTTTTCACCATAAATTCGAATTTATGGCGAATACATTTGGCGTATACCATGACACTTTTTAAATTTATCTAGCCATCCAGTTGTATATTCGCATGGCGTATTTAAACCCATTTCTTGATGGAATCTTTTAGCCTGCGCTATAATCATGGGTCCGGTCAGCGGCACATTTTCGCTCCTCCTCTGTTTAAACCAGTCAATCATAACTTTATCCAGATCGGGATTTTTTGCATTTTTCATCGTTTTACGTTTCGCCATTTCAATAGGCAAGTCACTGTCCGCAAAAAACGATAAAATTTCCTCCTTTTGTTTTATGATGTCATACACTGTCGATTTTCCAATCGCACATTCGTCACATAAATTACGAACAGAAGTCCCTTGACTATGCTTTTTTAACAGTTCCACTTTTTCTGCAATCGATAGCGTGCAGTGTTTTCTTTTTTTCCCCTTCACGGGAATTAAGTTATCAATTCGCTGGTAATTCATGCTGGGTTTTTTTTTCCAAATATATCGGACTTTGATAGCAGAACACTACGAATAACAATCAAAATGGCGCACTAACCCGCACACGGTAGAGTAAATGCAAAGCAATAAACTAATGTTGCCATACAAAAGATGTAAAAAAAAAAGAATTAAAAGAGTGATGCCGAATATTTTTTCATAATTTGATCTTTATTCTAGCTATTTCTTTCAAAGGAAAGGAGTAATGTGATTGACTGTTTTAATTTTTTTTGGAAACGTATTCGCATACTGTGGTGGCGCCATCTGTGATCAAAAAGGGAAAATAAAAGAAAAAAATAGATTAAAAGTTCCGAAGTGTCCGGATTACAGAAGTTTCCGGATTATAGATGTCCGGATTAAAGATGTTATACTGTATTATTTTAGGGGGAAAGGGGGGGGGTTGCCTTTTGATATCAATATCAGTTTTGTTCCAATCAAAATTTTCCCATTTTATTTGTAACACGTTCAAAATACAGTAGACTCCCTCAAATCCGCAAACCAGAAATCCACAACTCTCTAAAATCCGCACATATTTTATGGATGTAAACAATGAAACTTTCAGTTCGGATATTGGGACAAAATTTGATTTTTTTTTTTAGTTTTGTATCAATTCCATATATTTTTTTATTTGTAATTTGTTAATAATACTCTATTCGTGTTTTTTTCATGAAGGAAGAATAAATTTTTTAGGAAAAAATTCAAGATATTGCTGATATCACTGATAATCACAAACTTCTTATCAAATATATTTATGCATTAATCAAGATTTTTTTTATTATTAAGCCTGGCTAAACTTGAAAGAAATTATCCTTATTTTATGATTTTGATGTAAATTAGTAATGTATTTTTTGAGGCAAGTTTTGTTGAATAATTTTGGAAAAATATATTTAATCTTTATAATGAATATTTAATCATACACTATTGATTGTTGATTTTTAACTTGACCTTTGCTATTAGTACTTTAATCACTTTAAAAATTATCTAAATTTTTATTATTTTAGTTTATTACTTATTTTAATATTTTATTATATTGTAAGCATTCATTATAGTTGTGATTGCACTATTAAGTGCACTCAAATTACTGTTTAAAAAATGTAAACAAAGCAATGACCAGAAATTCGCAAGATTCTAAAATCCGCACAACCTCTGGTCCCAAGCTGTGCGGATTTGAGGGAGTCTACTGTAGTATATTATCTGTTTTTAGCCTGTTATTTATTTTTATAAGAAATAAAAAGTTCTTATTAAAATCACTAAATTATTATCTAATTCTAAAATATAGGATACTCCAGCGTTTGACATTCCTATTAATCATCATACGTGTATCCATATATAATCACGGTTTGAAAAATCATATGTGTTTACTAAGACAAAGAATATCATCCACTTGTTTTGCTGATAAGAATTTTTATTAATTACCATTCCTTCATTCGGGGCAAGTGCAGCAAAATTTTATTGCTGTAGAATGCATCATGTAACAAAAAGCTATTATAAAATACTTTTAAATAGTAACTATTTCATTTAAGTGCTATTTTATATAAAGTTATATTTTGTTGGCTTCTCTTTATTTGAATTAATAAAATCAAATATTATCACTCTGTATGAAGATTTCTATTGATTCGCTGATGATAGACAAAAATATGATCTGGATGGGTAAACTATTCTGCTATTTTTAAAATCAATTTGTAAAGTTTCTTTGCAGAAAAGTTAATAATGTATCACTTGTAGCATAGTATTAGTAATTTGATATTCCTTTTAATTTATTTTTTGATGATGTTTTAATGATGTGTATTGTATTACATTTAATGGTTTTATGTATATGTTCATAAGCTAATTAAGAGAGACTAGAGATTGTTAGGCTAATTGGAATATAACCATTTACTTCTTGATTAATCTCATGCTTTTTAGGCTTATTGCAAAGAATCTGTGTAATTTTTGGCTAATTAGAAATAAAAACATAAAAAAAAGAAGAAAAATTAGAAAAAAAGATTCATGGAATTGCTATCTGATCCACAAAATAATTTCCATTGACATGTAACTTGACAACAAATCTGAAAATTTCATTTGAAGTATACCAAAACCTGACAAAAAAAAAATTCTCTCAAATCAGACCTAAACATGACAAAATGATTTCTGTCAACACACAACCTGACAACGAAATATTAAAATCATAAGACTCATCTTTATAATAAAAAAGTTATGATTCTAGAATTAGCCTGGCTCTTTTCAAAGAGCATGTGTTTTTTTTAAAGAGCCTTATATAGTTTTTCTTACTCCATCTGTTGCTTTATTTAAACAATAAAAAATCAATTCTATAATTCCCCCTGCCCCTTCCTCCACCACTGAAATTGTCATTTCTCTCTCCTTTCTTACAAAGCATACAGAATTTAAAGTCTCTAATGAATTTAAAATCTATTTTCTTAAATACTATTTGCAAATTTTGAACAAGGATAATTGGATTTTGAATAAATAATAAGTCATTCAATAAACTGATTTTCCCTTCTTCCTTCCGAAAAGAGTGCTGTTCTCATGCTAACTCCAAAATATATTGGAGTAACATTAGAAAATGAACGTTATAATAAAAATGTATGCATAAAAAAATGACAACAGTAAACAAAAAAAAAAGCATAAGATACCTTGGTACTACTTGGTTATTCTGTGGTTCAAATTTCGCCAAGTTATACAAATCGCCAAACTAATAGCTAAATTATACTTATTGATGTAACTTTTATTTTAAATAACAAGAAAATAAATAATTAGTAGAATATTAATAAAAATATCAATAAAAAGTCGAAATAAAAATTACTTAATGACATTTTTAAATATGTGTATCGTATTTAATGTCATTGAATGTGACATTTGTGATCATTGACATTTAATCTTACAGTTTGGTGATCATTTTTTGGTCAACAGGGTAACCAAGTAGTACCGATACTGTTTAATAAGCACATGCAAGTGAATGGTGATATTCTGAAGATGCTAAAATAAACTGCAAAAAAAAAAAAAAAAGGGGGGGGGGAAATAACTTGACCCTGTGTTATTGTTTTCAGTTCGCTACCCAAAATGTCGCCAACACTTTTATGTACTCTGGGGGTGGTGTCCCGCTCCTCCTGTGATCACGCCTCCGATGGCGAGACCTGTTCCTTCCTCCTTGTCACCTCTGCTTCCGGACACCTCTCAACCCATCAAAAGTAAGTATCACTCTTTCAAACAATTTGTTCCATTTTCAATAAGGATACTTTCAAACCATTTTCCTCAGCCTGTGTCTAAAATGCCTCAATATTAAAAAACTTGTATCACTTTTACAGGGATGCTGCTCTTCTGCAGATTTTATTTTGCACTTTATTACACACACACACACACACACACACACACACATATATATATATATATATATATATATATGTAATAATAAAAAAAATTTTGCCTTAATCCTAAATTAATTACTTCCAAAATCTTTTAACATTGAACTTTTTCTTTTCTTTTTATAATATTTTAACATTTAATTCCATACCTTTAAGTCAACCTTTCATTTCATTTTATTCTAAAAAACATTAATCTTTGAAAACAATTCTTTCCTAAAAAGAAAATCTCATTAATTCTTTGTATCTATTGCATAATATTTCATTATTTATTTCTCTCATAATATTCGATTTCCCATCATTCCCTGTGGTTGATTTTGTTTGAACAAAGAATTCCAGCGACACCCTAGTCTAAGAAAGCTAATTAATTCTTGTTTTAGCAGGTTAAATTTCACTGGTAGAAGATGAATTTTCAAAATTTGATAGGCAGTTTAGAAGTTTGTTATGAAATCCTTTTACCTCCCCTCCCCTAATGAAAGTATGTAAGACGGGTTACATTGGCATAGAATCGGATTTCAGAATAAAAACTGCAGATCATTTATCATGATTCGAATTACGTGCATGAAATCTTCTGCTTGATATTGCATTTTTCCAAATTCAATTGTTTCATTGATGTGGAATTAAAGGTGTTCCAAAAAAATGTACAGTGCATTTGTCTACATTAAACGGGAAATATCCCTTAGGATGTTATCTCCTGGCCTTATTCCATTAATGTGTCATGAGTGCAAACTACTTTGATGGACTACTTTGTGTGGAATATAACATATATGTATGTGTGTGAGGATATATTTTAAGCAATCGTTCAAGCTTGTACTGCAACTGCACATAAGCAAAAATTCCTGTATTTGATTACAGTGCCACATTATTTCATAAATATTAGGCGTGCATGAGTAGCACTTTGACCAAGTACTGAATACTCGGCCATTTACTTGAGTACCATGTTACCAATGCCAAGTAGTTGTGTATAAGAAAGAACTATTAATGCACATGAAGTGAGCTTAAGAATAACATGTCTGTGTATGTGTGTAAATATAATAAAACATACTTCTTTAATGTACAATCATACATTTTCTTTTTAACTATTTTAAAAAATTGCACAAAATTCAAATTAATTCAGTTTGAAATTTAAAACAGTAGCATAATTTTTTAAAAATTTAAAAGGTGATACCTAAAAAGTAAAATTAACCAATGCGAAATTAACTGATTCTTCAATTTAGCAATTTAAAAATTCATTTTGATACTTGAAATATGTGTATCAAAAATGATTATTGGTTGCTGCAATTTAAAATAATACAAAAAAAAAAAAAAAAAAAAAGAGGTTAAAAGTGTAGTTTGCATTATTCACAATATGCAACTTACAATAGTTTTTTATCCATTCAACATGTTGTTTTGGAGCTAGGAGCTAAAGCTAACAACATTGTGAGACGTTTTGACCATGCTCTAATTTTGAAAAGGTTGTTTCCTTAACCCGGCTAAAAAAAAAAAAAAAAAAAAAAAAAAAAAAAAAAAAAAAACATCACAATATGCAACTTACAATAGTTTTTTATCCATTCAACATGTTGTTTTGGAGCTAGGAGCTAAAGCTAACAACATTGTGAGACGTTTTGACCATGCTCTAATTTTGAAAAGGTTGTTTCCTTAACCCGGCTAAAAAAAAAAAAAAAAAAAAAAAAAAAAAAACTTATCAGCCATAAGATGGAATTCAAAATATTATATATTGAAAAAGCTGCATGAATTAAAACAGCCTTTATGCTGCTTAAAGTAAGATAACCTTAACCATGGTTCAATGGCAATTACTGAGAAGTGTCATGAAATTGTTATTGCCATACAGAGTAATAACAACATGGATGAGCTCAAATGAATAGATCCCATTAAAAGTAATATCATCCTTTAAAACATGGCCACATTTTTTTTAAAAAGAAAAAATCCGTCCGTGGTACAATGAATGGAGGATTATAAAGTGAACTGGAAAAAGGATTTACATTTGCAAAATGTGAAAGCGAGATAGGAGAGAATCGGCAGAATGCTACTGAAGCCGAAATCAAGAACATATTCATGGTTTTATCGCAGCTGTTATGGATCCTCAATTTAAAAACATCATTTTTAACTGAAAAATATAAATGTGGAATTTAAAAAAGTTTAAAAAAACAAAGCTGCAATACTGATACAGGATAAGGTGGCTACAAATTCTGGGAATCAGGGGGGGGGGGGGACAAATTTTATCAATCTTGAAACATACTTTGAGTCAGGGTAGTTTGTCTGCAAGCAAAAATATTTGTGTTTTTGCCGCTCCCATGATTCACCAATAAACACTGACTATTTAAAACAATAATAATCAATGATTGTGCAATTCGTATGGGGTTTTCCCTCTCCCAAATGAGATGTTAGCAAGCTGGGTAAGTGTGCAATATGAAAAAGCAGCCTACATTTAAAACTACCACATGTGTATCGTTAATAAAGGAAATCTAATAAAAGATAGCCAGGGAAAAATCAGGGGACTTAAAATTTCTTGTTATGTGCAAGCTTGCAAAAAAATTCATATTTACATCTTCTGATAGTGCTGACAAAAAATGCATTTTTGTCTGTGCATTCAAAATAATAAAAAATCTGTTTCTTGAAAATAGGGTACTACTTGATTATTCCGTCGACCAATTTTGCCTAATTATAAAAATTGCCAAATTATACATATTGGCATAATTTTTATTTTAAATAATGAAAAAAAAATTAGTAGAATATTCATAAAAATATAAATAAAAAGTAGAAATAAAAAATAACTTAATGACGCTTCAATACTTGTATCATTGAATGTAACATTCATGATCATCCATTATTGGCATTTAATCTATTAATTTGGCAATAATTTTTTTGGTTGACAGTATAGCTAAGTAGTACTAAAAATAGAAAACAAATTGTTGTCTTTGCAGCATAATATATGATATATATATATATATATATATTTTTTTTTTTTTCTCATCTGTTATATTTTCTATTTTTACAAAATGTTTCTTTATCCAAAATCATAGCTTTTTCTTAGTTTGAAAAATGATTATTTGTATATTAAAACTAAATTTTCAACTTTTTTTAAAACTTTTATTTACTATTAGTTATTTACTTGGTATATAAAAATTATGCCTATGGAGACATAATTTTTGTATACCAAGTAAATAACTTTTATGAATAATTGCAATTACTATACAGATACTACTTGGTTATTCCATCTACCAATTTTGCCAAATTATACAAATCGCCAAACTAATAGTCAAATGATACATATTGGCACAATTTTTACTTTAAATAAGGAAAAAACAATAATTTAGTAGAATATTAATAAAAATACAAATAAAAAGTTAACTAAAAATCACGTATTTACGTTTTAAACACAGGTATCATATTTAATGTCATTGAAAGTGACATTCACGATCATCCAACATTATTGGCATTTAATCTTATTGTTTGGGGATATTTTATTTGTCGATGGGATAACCAAGTAGTACCATTATACATTTATATTCAAATAACATCTACAGATCAGTTACAAATTCTTTTGTCTGCACTAATGTTGTAAATAAATTACAAAAAGAACATTTAAAGCACCAAAATACTTTATTTCTTCTTGCAAACTAGTTTCAGTAGCCATAACATTACCATCATCAGTGCAAAATATGACGGTATGCTATGACTACTTTAGCTAGTTTGCAAGATGAAATAAAGTACTTTGGTGTTTTAAATATTCTTTTTTATTTATTTATTATGTACCCACCAAATAATTTCTCATTATAATGATAATAATGCTTAAAAGATGAAATTCCTATAACTACTCTGTATTCGACCCAAAATCTGGCCGAATAGCAAATACTTGGCAAACTTGCCGAATACCGCATAAATACGGAGTACTTGGTACCAGGATTAGAAATTAGCGGTTGTTAGTCGTCAAATACAGTTGACACCTAACTTATTTTTTTTTTCTATTTAACTTTTGTTTAACTAATGCTCTTGTTTGTTCTTTAGGATAAATCGTTTCCCAATATAAACTCATGGCTGAGTCAGGGAACCTGATTTTAAAATCTCAATATCTTGATTTTAGTTTTTCAAAGCAATCTCTTCAAGATTGTTTAAAATAAACATTGGATGATAAAACTTTATTTTCAATATTTTTAGGTATGCAATTGTTATTATTATTATTATGCATTTCTCCTTCTTTATACGTTCATAAAATACATCAAGAATGTTTTAAAATTTTAGTACACAAAATAAAAATAAAATAAATGTATTTATGTGTAAGATATGTGAATATTTTGAAATTTCACATTATATTTGGTATCCAGAGGTTCATTTATTTGCTATGTTTTTATTTTCTGATGGTCTTGGTTTTTAGTCAAAGGATTTTTTTTTTTTTTTCTTGGTAACTATGCTCATTCCTGATTGTATGTAAAAGAGCAAATTTTCTTCCTGTTGACAGAATCGCTTGATAATCTGTTTTGTATGCATGTTAGCTTTATAAAAAGAATAATGTAAACATTTTTGTAGAATCCAAGTATCCAACTCCATCAGGTTTTTAAAGAAAACCAGCTTAACTTATTTTGTTAATCAAACAGCAATAAAATGTTTATAGAGCCCCTTTCTCCTTGCGTTTAACATATAAAAATAGACTCTAATATTGTTAACAGGGCTGTGAAATGAAATGAAAAAATGGTAAATTATAAAATTACAACCATGAAATGCAGTTTGGCACCTAGAAAAAAAAAAAGGTTTATGGTCTACCCAACTCCTACTGGCTCCTACCCAACCATGGAGGTCTTATTTACACTTCCTGATTTCCAACGTTGCTGGGTACAGCCCTAAGCGATATTCAAACAAACACAAGTCAGTGGAGTGAAATAACAGTTGTGCAGCTATGTTCATGAATGTGCACCCTGAGTGTACTCTTTTTAGTCGAATAATCATGAGTGTTTTTTCATGTTCAGGACTAATACAAAATGAGGTCAATGGATTGACTGGCATCTTCTTTACATGATGTTGAAATACAGCCATCCCTTCACTTAGGGTTAGGTTTGGGGAAACCTCTATGAATATGAGAATCAGAAAGGTTTAGACTATCTTCCCTTACTTTAAAAGGAGCTACATTTTTTTTAATTTTGTTTCGTGGAATAAAAAGGTACTACTTGGTTATTCTGTTGACCCATTTTGCCAAATTATACAAATCATCAAACTAATAGCCAAATTATGCTTATTGACATAATTTTTATTTGAAATAGCAAAAAAACAAATAATTAGTGGAATATTAATAAAAATACAGATAAAAAGTTGAAATAAAAATCACTTAATGACATTTTAAACACATGAATCATATTTCATGTCATTGAATGTGACATTCACGATCATCCATTGTTGGTGGTTTGGCGGATGGGATAACCAAGTAGTACTGAAAAAAATGTAAAAAGGCATTTATCAAGCAATAATGTGCTGAGAGTAAATTTGAATAATTCTAAAAATAGTGTATGAAGTTGAGTTGCTAGTGGATGGCTGAAAAAAAAGTTGATGTACAATTGTCTGATAGAATAAAAAAAAAGCTGCCATTTCTAGACTCCTCACCCCTGATAGATAGAATTCTGTTGCTTTCTCAACAAACTGTTATGTAAGTTTCAAAATTTCACATGCCATTGTTTCTGACTTGCAATAGAAATTTTAGAAAATTTAGATTTTTTTTTTTATTAGTATCCAATCCTGTTTCAGGTTTCTCAGAATCGAAATGATGGATCTAGACTGGTAATGACCCAATATTTTGTCTCCATACAAAGGTTGCTGTTCTCAGAACTTATGTTATGCAGTACAATATAGCTATAACAGTGTTGAATAGTTTATGAAATCAGATAAAACAAAGAAAATACTCCTTCTGAAACATAATGGATATATCATTCAGTTAAATATTCCCAAATGTTGCAGAGTTCTTCCTTTTTTATTTATCTATTTTTTTATTTTGTGAAGAATCCAAACTTGTGAATGTCTGATGACATTGGTTAAAGGATATTTTTATAAAAGAGAAAAACTGTTTAGGTATTTTGTTATTAGAAAATTCCTTTCAAATGTGTTCTGTGTTATCTCAATTTCAACATATTGTGTATGCAAATACCTATACCAATCTTATAGACCTTGTACGCAAACAAATTGGAGTACCTTTTCAGAGTTCTTTTTGGAATTTGGTTCTCAAGTGGAATTTCCAAAATTCTATTCTCATATTAAACAGCCAAAAAGTTTTGTTGAGGTATTCTTGAAATGTTATATGATTTTTCTTTCTTGTTTAAATGATGCGGTCTTTTGATGGACTGTGATCTATGTTACACATGACTGTTCTATTTAAAATCTAGATTTTAGGTATTTACCGTTTGAAGTTTCTTTTCTTGGCCCCTTTTGAAAGCGTTTTCAGATCTATTTCACTGACCTTGCATCAACAGTTTTTTTTTTTACTGTTGACATCATTTAAGATACAGTTACAAACACTATTTTGCACTCCTGTCATGCAGCTGAAATTGCTTCCAGAAAGCAAATGTTTCAGATTTTTTGTTTCAGAAATATTTCTCTAAAATCGATGGATTTCTGAAGATAATGGAACTGGCTCTTTCCATGGTAACTTATGATACATTTTGAACTATTTTTAGTTGTTTTAGCAACGTAACGCACACAAAGAAATTATTCAAAATGTAAATTTGACATGTTTTGCTATGTAAACTTATTATAAGCCCAATTTTGTTTCGATGAAAATTACCCAATTTTAATGTTATTTCTTAAATTTTGGTAGTTATTTTACTATGGTAATTGCCATTACTGAAAAAGGAAAGTAAATTATTCTATAAAGTGTAACTTTTATTGTAATTTTCATCCAAATTGACCCTTAGATAGATTCCATTGACAAAGCATGTTCATTTTACATCTTTTAGTGTTATACTAAAATGACTGCAGTAAATTGTTCCAAATGTAATGTAAGTTACCATGGAATGACTTAACCATGTCCATTTTGGATCAGGCTCTGTTATGTTTTTGGAAACCTCACATCAAGATCTCAAAGTGAATTTTTTATTTTTTCTTGTGTTCCAGGTTCTGGGGGCCCCCACCACCTATCCTGCAGGTATCCGAGCATCTACTCTGAAAATGCATTTGCCTTTTACTACCATTTCCCATTTTGCAACCACAACCTTCTGAGGTGTCTTATCCTCCTGCACCTCAACAACAATGCTTACTCTTCTCCCGACATGAGGTAATAGGATCATTTGCATGCTTCCCTCATAAAGGCAACAAACAGGAATTTTTTCAGTACTACTTGCCAAACAAACACATAACTGGTGGGCCACTATAGGCGTCGTTAGCGGTGGCCCAAAGTGTTTGATAACGGCCCGTCATCTTTGGTCGTAACGGCTCCATCAAAAAACTGTCACGCCGGCCAGAATGGGGCCAGAAGATATGAATACAAGAAGTTGCCCACAAATGTGCCATTAACGTTTTATCAAAAATATCAGACAGCCACAAACTGGCCACAATTATTCTTTTAAAGGCCATTAAAAATAAAGGCTGGCCAGGAGATCACCCTTACCCAGCCATTTGTATTTGTAAGAATTAATATATAAACATAAATTCAAAATTTGTTCTATAAAAAATATTTGCTGGAAGTTTATTTAAATGATAAACTGTCTTTGCATGTAAAATAAATATACTAATAATCTTTAGGTACACTTTTCAAAAAAGTTATAAATTTACTTATCTTCAGATTTTTCAAAAATTTCCAAAACATATAAGTTGAAAATGAATTTATTTGTTTATTATTTAATTATATGCTTTAAAAATTTACATGTAATGCAATTAATAATATTTTTTAAAGGATATAATTAAATAATAAACAAATAAATTCATTTTCAACTTATAAGTTTTGGAAATTTTTGAAAAATTTGTAGATAAGTAAATTTATAATTTTTTTGAAAAGTATACCTAATGATTAATAATATATTGTTTTTTATGCAAAAACACTTTATAATTTAAACAATCTTCCAACAAACATTTTTTATGGAACAAATTTTGAACTTATGCTAATAATGTATTAAATAATTTATGGTTTTTTTTTTCTTTTTTTTTTTTTTTTTCTTTTTATTGGTTTTAGACTTAAGAGGTTACTTTAGCCAAGCGAAAAGACCCATCAGTAATACCGATCCTACCAATGTGTTATGTTTATTCATTAAAGAATTATTAAGAAACCTGTCAAATATTTTTTGCATCATTTTCATATATAAAAAAATTCCTATATATTATATTATATATATATATATTATTATTATTTATTATATATACATGTGTGTGATAATATTTGCTATTTAAAAAATATATTACTTTAATCTTTTCAAATTAGCTGAGAATTATTTACAGTAATTGAAAATGTATCAAAATTTTGAATAATCTGACAGTTTTATCCTGAGTTTTTTAGATTTTTATATAATTGTTTAATGATTGAAATATTTTCGATGAAAAATTGTTAATTTTCTTCACTCAAAAAAAAAAAAAAAAAGTCTTTCACAGTCATGTTATTTATAACGTTAAAAGAATCTATTTTAAGGATCTAAAATGAAACCGATAACTATTTTATCTAAAATAATTCAATCAACCTTTACAAAAAGAATTTTTTAGGTTAAAGAAGCATCTATTAAATGGTATTTTGCACAAATTTATACAAGACAATAATCGCAAGTGAAATCACTCTTTAACACTCTTAATATATGAAAAGAAAAATACATTTTACCTTTAAGAATCAGTGTAAACTTTATATAAATTAAACTATTTTATTTTTTGCAAAATTTTTAATGACATGCACGGTGGAAAACAACAATTGTTATATGAAAATATTATTAACTTTCAAACTTTTAAAAAAATCTTAAAAGTATTATAATTTTAAATTAGCTGCTTTTCCTTAGTTATACAAAACTTTAAAATAACGAATAAGCGATGAATAGCAGATTATAAAGTAAACATTATTTTATATTTTTAAAAATACACGTGCATTTTTAAAAAGTATGATGTCTTAAAAATGAATATGTTTCCTTTGCGGTTACTCGTCTTACTTTTTGCGGTTACTCGTCGGATCGTTTATTGTGACGACATGGTGTTTTGATCTTTAATGAGTTTTGTTTGAAAGGGACGGTTATCCGACATATGAAAAACAATAGATGGCTTTATCTGTATTTTTTATTAGTAAAAATATTATAAAATAAATAAATACATATAAATGTTAGGAATTTAATAGATACAGGGAATTTTCTTTTTTCCTTTGAATCAGAATTTTAAATTCCCACCCCCGCCTCGGAATTTTATTTAACATGCATATATATTTGAAATCATATTAAAAATTTACGTTTTAGAAACAGTTTATATGCCCCCCCTTTTTTTTCTTTTTTCTTTACTGACTCCCATTCAGCAAAAAATTCTTGTTGAAACAATTTAAATGCCATTTTATCCATTTTGTTTGCAACAAATACCTTTTTTATAGAATTAAAAAATATATACATAAAAAAATTCACATTTATCAGTAAATATCTTGTAAATATTTTGTATAATATGCATTTCCAATGAATGCATCTTACTGTATTTAAATCTTTGTATTGTTCCAATTTCTTATAAATTTGTGTTCTGTTTATTTTGGCTATTAAAATCAATAATAATTGAATAATATATTCATTATGTCCAGTATGACCACTGAAATATATCCATGCAGAACTATCCGCGCTTGCAGATGCAAATAAATCAAAATACATTCTTTCTTTTTTTTTTCTAATAACATCATTTTTCAAATTTTAGAATAATCTTTCCTAGAAAAAAAAATGTGAAACTAATTGTATTTCTAAGCCAACTTTAGAGATACAGAAATCGACAATTTTAGAAATATATTATGCATGTACGATTCAAAATTATTTTATGCATGTATGCTAAAGTTTTTCATGACTGAGTAATTGGGAGGAGGGGGGTGGACATGGACTGCTTTAGGGACAATCTAAAATCGTTTTTCTGTTTTAATATTTATTTTAAATTATTTTACTATATTTTAAATATTTATTCATTTTTTTTCAACTCTTTTTTATAAATAATGAATGTAACAGTGTGCCGGTGAAGAAAAAACTTGGAATTCTGTATACATTTTGAGCACAATTTTTATTTCTTATATAAATATTTTCAAACTAAATAAAATATGCCATCTATTTTATTGTTTTAAATATAAATCTTGTAAATTATATCTCGTATATAAATCTCTCCTTATTAAAACTCAGATTTAAAGTAATTTTTGAAAGAAATAAAGACCAAAAATATATACATTTTCTCTCTTAAAATAAAAATGCTGGTCAGTTTATATTAGCCCTCTGCTTTCTAGATGTTGGAGGGCCATTACTTTTTTGCCCGAAACCAACCATTAAGAGTTTACCGGCAAAGTAAATGCAACAGATCTGTCATCGCCGAGCCTCTAACGGCTTGGCGATGGCTGCCGCAATTAGCGGCGGCTCACTTGCGGTACAGCATTGTTTTTGTACAAATGGCCTTAACTCCTTTTGGCCGCGACGAAACCAGCTTATGGCGTTAACTCAAGTGTTTGTTGGGTGGTTACCCTGTCGACCCATTTCACCAAATTATACAAATCGCCAAATTATGTATATTGACATAATTTTTATTTTAAATTAACAACAGCAGCAAAAAAAAAAAAAAAAAAAAAATATATATATACAGGGTGTCCGAAAAGTCTGGAAATGGTCGAATAACTCGAGAAATACATATGAGATTGAAAAACGTAAATATACGTGTTAAATATTTTTAAATAAGCTACTCAGTGATGCCAAATTTGACCTTCGTAACCGACCCCCTGGGGGTCAGAGGGGGTCCAACTTTGAAATCTTAAATTATAACCCCCATTTTTTATTGCAGATTCGGATTCTACGGACAAAAATCATCCTTGCCGATTATTTCGGTAGTGCTACACAGTTAGAAATTTGATTCATTTGCTGTAGCATCACTCCACAGCTTTTATAGAATAT
The DNA here is from genome assembly GCA_964019185.1 of Maratus speculifer. Lineage (NCBI taxonomy): Eukaryota > Metazoa > Arthropoda > Arachnida > Araneae > Salticidae > Maratus > Maratus speculifer. Next base: position 9,013,714 of record CAXHSM010000349.1, on the reverse strand, counting down.
CTCTTTCATGACCAATGAGAATGTTCCATAACACAGTAAAGTGCACTGTAAAAAAATTGACCCTTTTGCTGCATCGTCACTCCACCGCTTTTATAGAAAACGATTACTTTACTGTGTTATGGAGCATTCTCATTGGTCACAAAAGAGATATTCTATAATAGCTGTGGAGTGACGCTGCAGCAAATGGGTCAAATTTTTAACAGTGTAGCACTATTGAAATAATCGCCACAGGTGATTTTCAGGAAATGCTATTCCTACAAAAGACGAGGAATTTGACGTCAAAAATTCTGCCCAATTAGTTTCGATTAGGAAAAATCCCGTTGGAAAAGCGGGAATATGTATCGATTTAATATGCTCGATTACACCGTGATAAACGAAGATTTGAAATAAACATCAAATGCAAAAGTTATGTATTTTTGTCCGTAGAATCCGAATCTGCAATAAAAAATGGGGGTTATAATTTAAGATTTCCAAGTTGGACCCCCTCTGATCCCCAGGGGGTCGGTTTCGAAGGTCAAATTTGGTATCACAGAGTAGCTTGTTTAAAAATATTTAACCCATATATTTATGTTTTTCAATCTCATATGTATTTCTCGAGTTATTCGGCCGTTTCCAGACTTTTCGGACACCCTGTATATATATAATATAATATAATAATGAGTAGAATATTAATAAAAATACAAAGTCAAAATAAATGACGTTTTAAATATGTGTATCATATTTAATGTCATTGAATGTGACATTCATGATCATCCATTATTGGCATTTAATCTTTTAATTTGACAATAATTTTTTGGTCGACGGGATAACCAAGTAGTACATTTTTTTCTTATTTGCATGGAAATTACTTTTTTATACTTTCCTGAACTTCGGTTTGCTGTGTGCTCTCAGTCTATGCTCTAATTCTCATAAAAATACTCATCATGTCATGTGATGGATGTGTATATGTTTTTGAGGGGTTGCTATTTACAACTGCGTAAGTGGGATCAAAGATTCCACAGAGGGTTTTGTTTAATACTTTTTTTAAAATACTCTATTCTTTAATTAATAGATCTAAATCATTAAGTATCATTTTTCATTAATTTTTAAATATTTAATATTTTTTAATAAAAGCATAGATGAAAATACCAATTTAATTTTTAAATTATTATGAATGAAAGAACTTTTTTAATCAAATTAAAAATATTAAAGAGCTTTTCAGACAATTCAACAGCTTATGTTTGATTGGATACATAGTAGTTAATTTAAAATTTTGCAGTTTCTGAGAAAAAGAATAATTGATAAAAAAATTTACAACTGTTTTAGGCCTTAAAATGTCAAATAAAAAAACTCAAAATGTGAGAAAAAAAAATGTATGAAAAAATTGAAACCCATGCTGTGGTTAATATCTAATAGCCCTTTGAATGGATTTTATTAGAATGACTGGTTCTACCACCTATTTATTATCAATAACAATAAACAGTGTCTGTTGAAATGTAATGTTTATTGTATGTAATCTTTTTGTCAATAAGTTTCAGCAGCAAAAAATTTTCAATGATATTTTATTAAAAAAAAAAAAAAACACTCCAGAAACACATTTTAAAGATTTTTTTTTTCGTTAATAATTAAAAATATTTTTAATTCTCCTTTCAGTTATTACATTTTTTTTTTTTTTGAGAAACATATAAAACATGTTTAAACATGCTTTGCTGATAAGCGACCACAAATGGCACCAACTCTTTGCTTACGACCCACATACGGATATTTGCGGTATCTAGGAGGCCAAAATTATTTTATTGCTAAATGGTACAATTGAAAGAAAAAATACATTTATTAAATAATTATAACAACGATTTATTAAAATAATTTCATTTTTAAACACTAATATTCATTTTTGTCACTCTCTGAAGAATCATCACTAACATTGGGATTTTCAGGTAAAAGAAGAGCAATTGTTTCTGGCAAAAAAGGAGTTCACTTTTCTACCAATGACTTTTCTCATGCTACTTATAAAAGGGTCTGATGTTAAAAGTAGCCGATTCAAAATATGTTTGTTGCAGCTTTCCCTTGCGAATTTTCGCTCGAAGTCCTGGCGGTATAGCCTAAAATGCTTATTGCATGCTTCTGCGGCCTCTTCTGAAAGCTGCCCAATGGGCAATAATGCATTTCCAATGATAGTTGAACCATGAATTAATATTTTATGCATAGTTGGAGACATTGGATGCAACTGGTACAAATCTACACATAAGGAAGCAGTGTCTAATGCATATTTCTTGTATTTTTCTGGATCAATTATATGTCTGCTTGAAATTGTCTCTAGTATGACTTTTAAGTGATATATAAAGTCATAACTAATGCTTGTTATGTCAGAAGCCAATTTTGGATTTTCAAGAAATCTCCTACTTATATTACCGTCATTAGTGTTGTCAGTATTTGCCTTTGGCATGTCTGCCATTAAATCTGTTTCTTCGCAAAATCTTTACTGGATTTAGAGTTTTTTTTCCAGCTCAGTTTCTTTACAACTTCAGTCTTCCACTCTCTGTATTTCTTTACTGGCAATTGATAAGCTAAATGAAGAATGCTTTCAAACAGTCTAATTCGAGCATGTAAAATTGAAAGACCAAACTCAGTAACTTCAGAATTAATTTCTTTCTGAATATCAATTTTGTTGAAGTCTTTAGAAATTGCACCACATATGTAGCATTGACGTGTGGATTTTGTGCCAGTTGCAGTGTTGCAGACCTTTCCATCTATCATTGTCAGGATGAAGACATGACTGACTGACTGAAAACCTGTTCCCATTTAAATTAACTACCATGGCATTTAGTGACATTGCAGAATTTTTTATAAAGTTAATTTCTTCCTCCATAACATTAGCAATTTCTTCCTCCATAACATTAGCATTTTCTTTTACAAAATGAATTCTTATAGGACAGCAAAATCGAGGAGATGAAGGTGTTGGGTTTTCCCATAATAGCTTTTCGTTTTTACTACCAGAAACTAATCGTAAAGGGACAAAACTACTTTGGAATATGTTCACATCAGTGTCGGCATCATTTACAAAGTTCTGTTTGAATTGTGCTTGTTGTGAACCATCACAACCCCATTTTGAAATTAATTTCAAACTCTCTCCTTCTTGCACTTTCACTGTTGTTAGAACCTCTTCCAGGAACATAGATAAAGGGTTAACTGTATGGATTGCCTTGGAAACGGATTTTAATTCTTTTCACCTTTACGAAAAGGGTTTAAGATCAAATCAACTGTTGTTAATGACCGTTTTTGCGTTTGAATAAATAAGATTACTTAAACTTGTAAAAATCATCTTATATAATATTAATGACAATATAACACAGTCTTTCCTATTGCTTCCCGGTATTTTTTAACAATGTTATAAGGAAAAAATTTTAAATAAGTGATTTTAGATGCAACGCTTGAAATCTAACTTTTCTTTCTTTTTGTAATATTCAGGTGAAAATTATATTTATCATTAGAAAAGAAATATTATTTGCGTTGTCTTTGAATTGGCAACAATGTGAGAGAGATTAAATCGAAATATGAAATAAATCTCTCGTGTATGTCGTGTAAATAAATTTTTTATTTTAACTGTTTGGCTATTATAAATCTGACATAATTTACTCCATTTATGATTTTTAATGCATATAAATGGATTTATTATTTTACAGTTTTCTTTCTCTTTTAAAATTCAGTGTACATGTATTTTTACGCTGTAATTTTCATATTTTCCTGCTTTTAATAATTAATATTCATTTTATTTTAATTTGGAAGATTTCTCCCTGTTTATAATACTCACGTATAAATAAATTTTTAATCCAAAAGAAATATTATTTGTGCTGTTATTTTTAGATGACAAATATTTAAAATAATATGCTTTTCTAAAATATGTAAAAAATATCTCTCAAAGTAATGAAAATTTCAATTTAAAACTGAAATAAATCTTATTATTTATTATTACTTCTTAAATTGTTTGTAATCATTAGTTACCATTATATGTTTTTAATGTATATATGTACTTATAAAATTAAGTGGAAATTTATTATTTCCTGTAAATTATAAATAATTTTGATGCCAAATGCCCAAATGTATTTAACTTTAGATGAATAACAGTGGACAAATTACATTACTTTTTTTTTTTTTTACATTACAACAAAAAATAAAGCAAAAATTTTCAATTTGAAATTTTAAAATTGTCTGCTGATCCCACATGACAAGTGTAATCTATGATACATACACATGTAATTATACTTTTTATAAGAAATCATCAGTTAAACTTACATAATAAATCAGAATAAATAAAATTTTTTATTTATATCTTATTTTCTTTTGAAGGCAAATACTAGCTAAGAAGTTAGTATAGTATTAACCTAGTAAGTATTGTATTGACCATTTAAACACCAGTGTTCTCAAATGGGAACATTGCATTATTTGTAACACAAAACATATATTTTCCAAAATATTAACAATGTCCTTATTTTTCCTATAAAATCTAAGGTTAATTTCAACTTTTGAAAAGAAAAATATGTATGTTTAAGCATTTATCACAGATATAAGGAATATGTAAATTCATCGATTTGCATAAAAAATATATTATTTGTTTTATCATTTCTCTATATTACTTACATTTGACCGCTACACAATAGAGCGGGAAATAATTTGTTATATTTGCTTAGGTTGTCAATCAATAATCATGTTCCAAAATGCGAACACTAAATTAAAAACAGGCAAAAAAAAAAATCTACAGAAATACCTTTTTTGTTATTTTTGAAATTTGTATGCATAAATTAAACATTTGAAGCTGTAATATAGGAAAAACAAAATTATAATTACATTGCGATATTAATTTGGCATGTAAACGGTTAAGTTTTTTTTTCTTTCATGATTTTTTTTGGGGGGGAGGGGGGGGGGAATTTAAATAGACAGACTATTTTTACCACTACTTTGGTGAGAACTTATTTTTGCTGGGACAGTTTTAATTAGGTTTTTTCCACCTATGGCAAAAACTTACCTACCTTAAATTTTTTTTAGTGATAAATAAAACAACTTGAGCAACAAGCAATATAAATATATATATAATACAATACATAAATTGAAATCTCTCATTGTTTAAGTTATCATTGTTTAATTCACTAAGTACCATTTACACACATTATAAAAATTCATTAATAATTTTCAGTTACATTAAAAATCATTTGCCTTTGATGAAGAAAAGTACTGCTTGCTAAATCCCTTGCTGCATTTGTTTTTCCACACTAAATATTCAAAAATATTTAATTTTTTCTCAGACTTGCAGCTGTAATTCTTTTGCTAAATTTGATTGATCCTTTATTACAAATACATGAGTAGTTTAATTAGTATATATATATTTTTTTCAAAATATTCCAAGTACGCCCAGTATGGAGATCTTACTTGTAAATGTGTGGAACATGGTGATCACAAAAGAAATTTTGCATTTCAGTGATATGTTTTGCAATTGTTTGTGGAGATATATCTTCATTTAGAAGATTTAATCAATGAGCAGAGTATCCATATGTTATAAGTTTATCAGTATCTCTTAGTTCTTGCCCCAATTAATTAAAGTAAAATCTTTAAAACTCTCTTTTAAAATACTAATTTTTGCCAAAGCAGTTTTTTCCATGATTTTTACCGTGGCAAGATCCTACGGCAAAAATTTGCCAACCCTGGCTGTTTCTAATCATAAGATTGGATGTGAAGTATCTAAGTGAGTTAATACTTGCGAAACATACATCCATGTTAAGCTAAAACAGCAATCTTAAAAAATAACCATTAAGAAGGAGGTGGTATAGAAATTAAAACAATATGAGAGCCAAAAAGATTTGTCACACTTGGCTATCAATTAAAAAGTGAAACCAAGAATATGTTTAGGAAAATCTTAGGTCCTTAAAGGACCTAAAATTTTTTATCCTCAATAATCCTGAAATAATTTATCCCCAAACAGGATCCTTCAAAAAATTTTTTATACCCAAACAGGACCCTTCACAAAATATTTTATCCTGAAACGTGACCTTTCACAAAGTTATTTCTCTCTTAAATAGAGCTTTTATATAACTTTTAAACCTTCAAACTGAACTTTTCACAAATTTAATCATTTAAAAATAAAATCTGGTCTGGAAATAAACAGTTGAACTCACCAAAGATCATAATACTTGGCTTTTTCATATATGAAAGATAGAACGTAAAGGCTTCAATGATTTAAAATTCATAAAATTATTATTAGAATTTTCACAAATATATGAAAAACTTCACAATTTCACAAAAACAGGACCCTGCGAAAAAAGTCTCAACAGAACCCTGGAAACAGAAAGGCAAACCTGTCTTTACTTACATTAAGCTCTAACTGATCAGATCTAGTTTAATTAATGTCAAGTACAGGGTTGTTTGGTTTAAACCGTGGTTAAAACCATGGTTTAAAGCAAATGGGTTTTTTTTAACCACGCTCTTATTAACTTCACCTGTATGTTTGTGAGTTTGTAACTCTCCTTATTTTATGTATGTTCACCGATACTCTGAAACCATGCAATCGATTAACTTGGTTTTGGTGTTAAATGAAAGACGATGCTCTCGAATTGGTACCACTTCAGTTTCATCGAAATTAGTTCAGTACTTTTTTAGTAATTAGACAAAAACTAATAAAATTAGTGATTTTTCGCTAATTAAAAGTGTTGAATACGTTCACTGAATGGAGTGTAGACAGCATGGCCGAGCGGTCTAAGGCACCAGATTGAAGCTTTGTTTTTCGAAAGAGATTGTGGGTTCGAACCCCACTCCTGACATTATTTACATCTATGTAAAATTTAAAAAAAAAAATTCTGTATTACAATTTTTATTTTTAACCAGCTTCAGAAAAGGAAGAGGAAGATATCAATTCGGCGCATATATATATATTTTTTCTATGTTTGTTCACCAATTACCGTAATTTCTGGAAGAAACGCCGCGGCGTTTACGTGTTTAAAACTGAAATTTCAAGCGATGCGGCGTTTCTACCGATGCGGCGTTTACGAGCATTTTTTTTTTCAAACAAGCGTGATATTTTTCTGAATTTTTCCGAAAATTAAAAAAAAAATCGATCATAATTCCAAAATTTCGGACATAAAATGTATCGCGAATTCCGACAAATGGTTGCAAAAACAAATTAATTTCAATTTCGTCAAAATATCGCGAAAAAAGGACAATTTTCATTAAAAGACCGCAAAAAGTTACGCAAATTTCGCATTAGATTACGAATAAACGAAAATTGTATTTTCGAATGAATTTCCCCCTCCCCTTCTTTTATAACTTTCAGAAAATTTGTTCTGAATCCGATTTTTCCCCCCGTTTCAAAGATTGTGATGAATCATGATGGAATGAATGAATCATGAATCTTTGATGAAATGTGCTTTATTTAAAGATTTTTTTAATTGATTTCATGCTTTTTTTTACAAATTTCTCCTTTTTTCTGCGTTTTTCGACAGAATTTACGTTTTTTTTAAACCAATTTTTTTTTCAAGTATTGCTTCAATTATCAAAATTCATGATTCATTCAAAGATTCACTATTCATTCCTGCAAATTTTGTGAAACGATCGTGGAAAAATCCCGTGTAAGCGCCCCTCTCTAATTATTTTATGAGTTTTCGTCACGATTGGGGGGGGGGAGGGCAGATTAACGGTATTTTACGGTACTGTTAGGAAAAAAAATCATTGTATCCGCTGCGCCGCACTAAGCATATTTTTACTTTTAAACTCGTATGCGTCGCGGCGCTTATTCCCGAAAATACGGTATTTAAATATTATTATTCATTTTGTATTTATTTATTAATTTCTGATTAATAATTTCATTTTTATGATTTCTTAATACAGCTTATTAATGTGTTTCTGTTTAACATGTTAACCGCGATTACCGCGGAAATTTCACCTGCGGCGTTTACGACGATGCGGCGTTTACGACGATGCGGCGTTTACGACCATTTTATAAATTTTTTTGAGTGATTTTCCGCGATGCGGCATTTACGCCGCTGCGGCGTTTCTTCCAGAAATTACGGTACTCTGAAACTATCCAACCGATTAATTTTTTGTATTAAATATAAATATAGTTTAAAAAAATTAAAAACCACGCTTTTAAAGTAATCAAACTAAAAAGTGAAAGATAAATATAGTTTAAAAAAAACTAAAAAACACGCTTTTTAAGTATATCAAACTAAAAAGTGAAAAATAATTCGTACTATAAGCTGAAAACGAAAATAGATGAAAAATACTATATTACTATAAACTCATTGTTATTATAGAAATCAATTAATAAGCAATAAATAAAATTATTGTGGAAAAAAAGCGTGGGGTGCTTCTTAAGAACTGATAGATGGAGCATGGTAGATGGAGTACCTCACGCTTTTTTCCATGATAATTTTATTTATTGCTTATTAATTGATTTCTATAATAACAATGATTTTATAGTAATATAATATTTTTCATCTATTTTCGTTTTCAGCTTATAGTACGAATTATTTTTCATTTTTTAGTTTGATATACTTAAAAAACATGTTTTTTAGTTTTTTTAAACTATATTTCACCTATTTTTTTTTTAAATTCTTTTATCCAAATGTTTTATTTTACACATTATTTTTAAAAATGCAAAATCAAAGTTATGAAGAACCTACAAGCAAAGCTGTAGAAAAATGATGAATTAATAAATTTGTAAAATGACAAACATTTTTAATCAAATCAACTTTTCATGTAAGCTATAAACCTACATGGCAGAATAACTATTTTTTCTAAAATTAGCTTGTTAGAAAAAACTAATCAGTTTTCTTTCTTTTTCTATTCACTTTTTTAAGGCCTATATATGTGTGTATATATATATATATATAGCTATTAATTTTAAAATATATATAGCCAGAAGGGCGACTTGAGTTAAAAATGCACTTTTACTATTTAAATTGCTTGATTACCGTATTTTCGGGTGTATAGCCCGCATTCCTAAATCAAGCAGTGCAGTAAAAAAAAGTTTGTGTATAAGCCGCGGAGATGCATCGGTGTATAGTCCGCGGGCTATATACCATTTATGAATGTATATTTCGATCAGGGTTCGAAGTTAGAAGCCATTAAAGTATATATGCGCATATAAGTCGAGAAATTTTAAACAAAAATAGAATTTCAAAGTGTGTGTGTGTGGGAGGGGGTCGACTTATACCCGAGACCTTAAAAAAATCTATGGATAAAATATCGGAAAATAGTTTGCTAGCGAATCGGTGCTGCAGCACCCCTTTGTGTTTGTGGAGTACAAAATCCAAAATCTGGAACCTACCTTGTCTGAGTTTAAGATTATTTTTAGTTTATTTCTCAAAAAAAATAATCTACCCTACCCTGTTGCAAAGAACAAAAAAAAGTGTGTGATTTATGTAATTTAGGAACGATTCTGAGAAATCCTTCCTTTACGAGTCCAAGGAATCGAACCTTTTCGGAGTCGTTTCATTTCTGAACGAGTCAGAGGTTTTTGCCCTTTTCGGAGTTTCGGACAGATTCCGAGGATTCGAACCTTTAGGAAACCTTTCCAAAAAAGGTTTGATTCCGTGATTCTGTTCCTTTTCGAAATCGTTCCAAAAAGGACGGATTCTTTTTTATAGACTGGAATCGTTCCTTTAGCCGAGATCGCTCCTTTTGAATTGTGTCGCAACAAATGACACACATTGACTTTCTAATATATGTAGACGCCACATCCCATTGTTATCTCGGCATGGTTTCGAATCCAACTGATGCTGGATGCTTTCAAGATGCTGTTTTTTGGCAGTGATCGCTTTATTGGCAACTTTCAGATTTCATTCACTCAAGAGAAACATTGTGAGTTTCGGCGGGAATGCGGTGAAAAAACTTCGAGGAGATTTTGGCGGGAGAAAAACCAGTTTGGAGCGCTAAATCTGCTTTCCATCACGTGACGGAAGGCAAGGATGTCGGCCTAAGAAAAGGTTGCCATTGTGGTGTCCAGGTATCTTAGGTCATTGATGATACATCTCTAGTAAAAAACTGATTACAGTTAATGTTAAAACGACTTATTCAGCAAAAAGTAAGTTTAACATAAGTAACATGTTATACTGTTGTTTTTACCCTCTCAAATCAACTGCGTTCGAGCGTCATTATTTCTCGCTGCCGCTTTAGTGCAATAATTAGCGATAGTTGTGACAGTTCTACCAAACCCAGAAATAACTGTATTTAAGCAGTAAAAAAAAAAAAAAGCCTTTACAAACATGAGAGAACTCTCTATATTTTGTGGCATAGCGAAAAAAAAAATTACATATTTCGATGTTTTTTTTCAAAGTTTTTGAGGTTTAAAAATTGTAGAAAAAATATCATTTCCAATTTTTTAAAAAAAATCTTTGTATAGCCCACACCATGTATAAATCGCAGAGGCTTTTTCGAAGGGTTTTTTTCTTGTATAAGCCGCGGACTATACACCCGAAAATACGGTAGTTAAGATTTACTAAGGATTTCATCATTCCAGAAAGCCTCAAATATGACACTCTTAAGTGGTTTTCTCCATTGATTTCTTTTTGTAATGTATGCTATTGAATAATTGGCAATGAGGTTTTTTTTTTTTTTTTTTTTTTTTTTTTGCTCTGTGGTTATTGATTTTAATAAGCCTTTGTTTCTCTTGCATTCCTACATTGTGATTGGGTTTTTTACATTATGATTTTATTCTGTTACCAGCTAGGTTGGCACAGTTAAAACCAATGTTTTTTTAGAACAAATCTAATATAATATTTTCTCATTTTTGTAATTTAAATATTTCAAATTATTAGATGGAAGTAATTTCTATTTTTAAGTCTTATCTCAATAGTCAGCATAAGACACAAAAGACTAGTCAAGGTCATGTTACTATGCAAGTAGAATGCAAATTTCATGCATTGGTGAACAATCTGAAGCTCTAAAAAATTACTTAAACTATGTAAATTTAGCAAAGATAAAATAGATGAAAAATATGCAATATTTAGATTTAAAAATTGATTTCCTTTGAGTAACACAGATGTACAGATAATGACATTAATGATCTCTAAAATTTCAATCAAGCTCTAAAAGAAAGTTTTCTTGATTGGGGGTATTATCTTTTTAGAATAAGAAAGAAACTCAAGATATGAAGTCGAATAAGAAGACATTGAAAAATTAGGCGCTAGTAAAGCACCTGTTTAAACATTTAACTAAAATATGCAAAAGATATATTTAAATCTTCTATTGCATAACCAAACCCATTACTTAGATCAGCCCAGAAAATTGGCAGAAATGAGGGGGTGGTGACAAGACAAGGTTTGCTTGAGACGTAATAGAAAAAAAGTCTCATAAAAATGCCTAAAAAGATGTAATTTTTAGTTTAAACATTTAAAAATACTAAGTGTTATAATAAAGCATGTAGTCTGATGGCTGTTTAAATGCTTTAGTGGATGATAGTGTTTATAAATCTACTTTATATTTTAAAATCAATGTTTTTCAACAGTCTAAAAATCTGTTAAATAGGTATTTTTATTTATTTTACTGTCATCCTTTTTTTTTAACCTGGTAGTTTCAGAGAGATATTAAATAGCAAAACCACAATACTTGAAGTGTGTAAAGACCCTACTGCTAAATTCAAATCATTCTTTATAAAAAGCTTTATTTTTCAATAAAACATAATTCATATAGTCTTCTAACAAAAAAATCAGACATCACATATAAAAAATACTTCAAAGTAATTATTTTGAATAACCGTTTGAAAATAATATATATGAAGTTTTATATATGAATCTATATCATATATTTATTTGCTAGCTAATCTTAATAAACAAAAGCTTGTTTATTAAGATTTTCAAGGTATCAATGTTTCATTACGTAGAACATTTTATTTATGAAATATAAGGCATAGCTTTTTCTAAAAATATTTAAATTTTAAATGATTTCAATTTTCTACATAATTGATTGTATATTAAATAATTACATTGATTAGAATTACTTTTAAATCAAATTATTCCTTATATATTCAAAATTTTTTATTCTTGTTGATAAATAGGCATGCATATGTAACAAGAAAACATATTTTAAAAAACCCGGTTTAAACCAAAAAAAACCCCATGGTTTTAGGTTTTTTTTTTTTTTTTTTTTAACCCGGTTTATTACCAGCCCTGGTCTAGTATTTATAATGCATAAAGAAAAGTCCATTTAAAAACATGGAAATGTAAACAAGATATTTAAAAGAAGTATTCTCATAGGATTTATATTTAAAAAGGATAATAGGCAAAAAATAAAAAAATTTTGGTAATTTTATGTTAGCTAGGCACAAGTCTCACAAATAAATTTCTTTTTCTTCCTTGGTGATCAGTTTTTATTTTTTTTATGTGTGTAAATTGGAAGAAATGATTGGATGTTGAAATGTTTTGATTTATGATATCATTATTTATTTATTTATTTTTTTATTTTTCCCTTTGAATCAAATGTTTCAATATTTAATATTTTCTTTCTAGTATTTCAAATACCGTATTTTCGGGCGTATGAGCCGCGGCGCATACGAGTTTAAAAGTTAAAATTATGCTTACTGCGGCGCTTCTGCCGGGGCGGCGGATACGATATATTTTTTTTCCCCTTGCAGCGATATTCATTACAGAGGTGATTCTGATCAGAATTTTTCTGAAAATTGTGAAAAGTCAATCATCAGGAAGAAAATGCGAAGCATAAAAAATATCGCGAATTTCGACAAATGATAGCCTAATTTCTGTCAATCATTCGCAGAAAAAGCAAGAATTTTATCAAAGGATCGGGAGAAAAAAACACGACTTTTATCAAAGGTTCGCGGGAAAAGCGCGAATATGTAAAAAGAAAAAAAATGTGTATTTCATGAAAGGATCACTTGAAAAACTACAATTTTATTATCATAAAATCCCGTTAATCCGCCCTTGCCAATCAAACGCTAGTCCCCGCTATAAAAAAATCGCTGAAAAAAAAACGCTAATTTCACCAAAGAATCACGAAAAATAACCGCAAATTTATTGAAAGGATAGCAAAAATATCATGAATTTCTCCGAAGTATCGCTAAAAAACTCACATTTCGACGAAAGATTGCAGTAAAAACGCGAAATATGTCAAAAAATCTCTAAAAAACACAAATTATGTCATCGCAGAAAAATCGTGAATTTCTCAAAGGAACGGTAATATAACGTCAAAAAGAATTGTCAAAAACTTTTATAGAAAAAACGCAACTATGTCGTATCTATAAATAAACGGTAAAAAAAAACGAGAAAAAACGTAAATTCAGGCGAAAAAACGCAAAAAAAAGAAGAAATTTGGAAAAAATCATGAAATCTATTAAAAAATCTCGAAAAAACGAACATTTCATCAAAGATTCACGATTCATTCATCTCATCATGATTCATTCCGTTTTCAAAGGCGAATGAGAATGGCCTGAATCATGATGAAATGAATGGTTCGTGAATCTTTGATGAAATGTGTGTTTTTTCGAGTCTTTTTAAAATATATTTCATTTTTTATGCTTTTTTTTTAATTTCTCCTTTGTTCTGCGCTTTTTCGACAGAATTTAAGTTTTTTTTTAAAGAACGCAAATTTTTTTAAGTAATGCTTCAAGTATCAAAATTCATGATTCATTATTCATCCAAATATTCATGAATCATCCCTTGCTCATCCCCATAAAAAATGCAATTTTTTTTCAAGTATCGCGAAAAAACTGCAAATTCGTCAAATATCGCGATAACACCCTGCCAATTTCATCACAAACTATAAAAACGTAATAAAAATCGCGAAAAAAAGGCCGCACGAATTCAATTTCATTTTATCATAAAAAATATACAAAATATACTAAATTTAAAATTGGATTTATATTACAAATGTTAAAAAAAATCGCGAAAAAACACTGAATTTAACGCAATTTTTAACATTTTGATGTATTTTAAAGTAAGTGCCTCGTAAGTGCGGCGCATACGGCGGTGCGGCGCTTCTGATGAATAATTGTTTTATTTTAATGCATTTTCGGAGGTGCGGCGCTTACGGTGTGTGCGGCGCATACACCCGAAAATACGGTAATACAAAGCATGTATTTTGAATAAAATGAACAAAACATTTATGTTAAATGAATACAATGGGGGTGCTAACATTATTTGGCAATATATCATCTACATTTAGCTAGCACAAAAATGCCCTCTTTTTACTTTCTTCTATCTTTGCAAGAAGAAAGCATTGGATTTGTAAAAATTTTTGAATTCTGGCTTTTGACAGATTGACATATTTTGAGGGTCAGAGATTCCAAAAAACATGTTTTTACAAAATGTCTGTCTGTCTGTCTGTGACACAAATTTGGTGGGCAGTTTATGTCAAGAATAATGCATGGAATTTCATAAAACTTTAGATTCAATTAGACCTTGATATAAACTGAATGCGATTAGTTTTAGTGTATATCGCCCAACAGATGGTGCTGCTATGCTGTCTTTTTAACAATTTCCACAATAGCTATATTTTAAGAATTAATAAATGAATTTTCGTAAAACTACAGCTTCTATTAGTCCTTGATATAATATGGTCTAGTTATGTTTTGGTGTAAATAGCACAACATGTGGTGCTGCTATGTGGAATTATGCATGATTATCGCAATAGGATCTCGCAATAAATCTCAGGAACTAATGCACGAATTTTCATCAAGCTTCAAATTCTATGAGCCCTTTATATAAATGAGTATTCTTTAGTTTTTAGAGTAAATCTCTCTACAGGTGGTGCTTCTATCCAGTTTTTAATGATTTCTGTGATGATCATCTTTCAAAAACTAATATGCAGATTTTCATTTAATTTCAGATTGAGTTTGAACTTGAAATAAGTTGTTGCAGATTAGATTTTGGTTTAAAATACCTAACTAGTGTTGCTGCGATGTTTAATTTTTCTGGAAGTATTGTTGTGTATGATATAGAAGAAAGTTTTGGGATTGTCAGATCCGACTAGTTTTAATAACAATCCATTTTATTGGAGCCTTAAATGTAATTTGGAAATTAGAATGCTATTAAAATAAGGTGAATTTTCATTTATACAATTTGAATTTAAGGTACTACTTTGTTATCCCGTCAACCACAAAACTATCACTAAATTATAAGATTAAATGCCAATAATGGATGACCGTGAATGTCACATTGAATGAAATTAAATACGGTACACATGTGTTTAAAATGTCATTAAGTGATTTTTATTTCGACTTTTCATGTGTATTTTTATAAATATTCTACTAATTATTATTATTATTATTTTTTTTTGTTATTTAAAATACAAATTATGTCAGTAGGTATAACTTGGCTATGAGTTTGGCGATTTGTATAATTTGGCAAAATTGGTTGATATGATAACCAAGTAGTACCGAATTTAATAATTTATATAAGACATAAATAAAAGGGTACTGCTTGGTTATTACGTTGACCCATTTTGCCAAATTATACAAATTGCCAAACTAACAGCCAAGTTATACCTATTGACATAATTTGTATTTTAAAAAGCAAAAAAAAAAAAAAAAAAAAAAAAAATTTGAATAATTATAATAAGTAGAATATTTACAAAAATATAAATGAAAAGTAGAAATAAAAATCCCATAATCACATTTCAAACATGTGTATTGTATTGAATGTCACTGAGTGTGGCATTTATGATTCTCCATTATTGGCATTTGATCTTTTGATAGTTTGGTGATAGTTTTTTTTTTGACGGGATAACCAAGAAGTACCCATAAAAGCATGCTACTAACACAAGGCTCAATTGATTTCTGTGATAATCGTATCTCAAAAACTAATATGCTGATTTTCCTCCAATTTCAGATTTAACTTGACATAAGTTGTTGCGATTGGATTTTGGTTTAAATTACTTAACTGGTGATGCTGTTCTGTTTCATTTTTCTGGAAATATTATCACGTATGAAATAGAAGAAAGTTTTAGGATTGTCAGATCCGAGTAGTTTTAATTAACAATCCATTCTGTTTGAGCCTTAAATGTAGACTGGAAATTAGAATTCTGTTGAAATAAGGTGGAATTTTCATTTATACATTGTGAATTTAATATTTGATATAAGATATAAATAAAAGAGTACTACTTAGTTATCTCGTTGACCAATTTCCAAATTATACAAATTGCCAAAATATATCTATTGATGTAATTTTTATCTTAAAAATAAGAAAAAACAAATTAGTAGAATATTAATAAAAATACGAATAACAAGTCTAAATAAAAATCAATTATGTTTTAAACATGTGTATTGTATTTAATGTCATTGAATGTGACATTCACAATCATTCATTATTAACAATTAATCTTATAGTTTGGTGATGATTTTTGGGTCAATATGATAACCATTTAATGCATTGACCCATGATTAATATTCAACAAGTTTTGTAGAGGCAATTTTGCCAGAGGATTCAATAGGCTGTTACTAATAAATGTTGAATTAACAATCCATTCTATTGAATTCTTAAATGTAGACTGGAAATTACAATGCAACATTCTGTTGTAATAAGGTGGAATTTTCATTTATGTCACTGTGAATATATAAGACATGCAAATAAAAGCATGCTGGTTTTTTTGGATAACCAAGTAGTACTCAATAAAAGCCAGGATTCGTTGATTGAAATCAGCTTGATTTAAATCTCAATTTAAATCACTTGTTTTTTTTTTTAAATCATTGATTCAAATCAATTTTTCTTTACAATATTTTTTCAATAAATTTAAGATGTAAACAAACATATTAATGCAATTTAGTTTTGTATAATACAGATAATCAAACAGCTTTTTGAAAGATAAAGCTCAATCTTTGTCAGAAAGTAAAATACAATGTAAAGTTTAGAAGAAAACACTTTCAAATAATCTTGCAACAATAATGAAATCTAAACAGAAATACATTAAATATTGGAATATTTACTTATTAGTATTTTGAAAAACTTCTGCAAATTGAGATAAAATAAAACTGTATGACTCCTCTTTGGTGATGCCTATTATATTAAAGTTTGACCAAAATCTGAACCATTCGATGATTTCTTTTGAATCTAACATACTAGGTCTCAACCTTTTCAGAATGATGGAAGGTTATTTGTTACAGTTACTGAAGAGCCTGATACTCAAAAACTTATAGAATTCATAATCAACAAGCGTTTTACTGCAATAATTTCATATACTTCAGTGGAATGAATGTTTTCTGCTTTTTGTTTAGTACATTTGAAAAGCAGAAATAGATTCATAAAGTTTGCTAAACTCATTTATCTGTATATCAGCCATTTAACAAAACAAAATTTAATAACTTAGTTAACAATTAACTTTCAAATTTGTTTAAAAAATTTTATGTGTTGCAATCATTTTTATTTTAACTAAAATATTGAAGGTTGAATTGATTTTTGACATCTGATTTGTACTTTTCCATAGAATTTTATGTAATAAAGATTTTTCCATAGCCTAAAATTTTTCCTTTGAATCATTTATGTAAGTTGTGTAACATTAATAATATGTATTGATAATAATCATAACATGTATGTATGTGTATGTATAATTTATATTTTATAAATTAAATGAAAGGTCATATAAAAAAAAAAAAAATACTGTCAAATTTAAACAAAACAAAACAAAACAAAAAAAAAAAAACTGATTAAAAAAAAAATATTTAAATTAAAAAATAGATTTTTTTTTTTTTTTTTTTTTTTTTTTTTTTTTTTTTTCTATTGAAAAAAAAAATCACAAATCTTGATAAAAGCATGCTACTGTCACAAAGCTCTGTTGAGTGTGTATTTCAGATTGAAAGTTCTTATTCTGAATTTATTTGTTACGATGTCTTGGACTGTTTGGCTGCAGGTATTTGGCCAATCGAGCATTTGGCAAAATGGCCGAATAGGCTGAAAATTGAATAGTAGCTGAATATTCGTCCCATCTCTATTTTGTCTTAAATTACCTAATCAGTGATGTTTCATTTTTCTGGAAGTATTATTGCAAATGAGATGGAAGTTTTGGGATTACCAGATCCAAGTTGTTTTGATTAACAATCCATTCTATTGAATTCTTAAATATAGACTGGAAATTATAATGCAACATTCTGCAAATACACTATTTACTGGTCACTTTCTTCTATCAATAGAGATGCATGTTTAAGCTGTGATTATACATAGATGGCCTTTTTCTTCATTGAACCAAACATATAAAAAAAAAGTCAACTGAAAATATAAATAATTTAACATATGGCCAGCCTGAAAGCCATGGAAGCCCTGCAGGTATTGAACCCATTTCTAACATACTATTCCTAAACTGTTTTTGTTCTCTAGCATTTTAATGTCATTGAGAATGAATAATTGTATCACTTCAATGGATACCTTATTTATTTCTATTTTTACAAAAGAGAAAGTATTAAATTTGTGAAAATGTTCAAATATTCTAGTCTCCAACAGATTAACACATTTTAAGGAATCAGAAATTCCAAAAAAACATACCTCAATAATGAACACATGGATTTCCGCTCAAACTGCAGGTAAAGTTACAAGATAGAATCATTATTTCATATATTCATGCAGGTATTGAGTCGATTTCATATGTACAATTCCTGATTGTTTTTGTTCTTTAACATTTTAATGTAATTGAGAATGAATAATTGTATCGCTTCAATGGATACCCTATTTACTGATTACTTTCATCTATATTTACAAAACTTTGGCCAACCTCAAAGTGCCGAAAGCTTTGCGGGTAAAGTTACGAGGTATAATCAAATTATTTCACATAGAATTCCTAAATTTTTGTTCTTTTAATTTGTTTATTTGTTATTTATTACCAACATTTTATTGTAATTTAAGAATGAATAATCGTTATGTTTGTATCACTGCAATGCATGTGCTATTTAGTTGTTGCTTTCATCTATCGTTACAAAAAGAAAATATTGGATTCATGAGAATGTTCAAATTCCTGTCTTCAACAGATTGATGATTTTTAGGGAGTCAGGAAAAAAAATAAATAAATAAAATAAAAAATAAAAATAAAAATATAGACAACAGCTGCAGTAAGCAGCCTATTTTCATCGGCGTCCCTAGCTATGTTCCAAATAGTTCGACTCTCTTGCACAAAGCACTGTTGCTGTTAAGCGACCAAGAGTAGCATCAAAACTCTTTACTTATGACCTGTATGCCTTCGACTCTAAATAGAAAAAAAAAGAGAAAAATTGAAATCAGACAAATTTAAAAGAGAAAGTAGAAACATTAAAGACGCTGAAAAATGGTTAGTGGGTGGGTGGGACAATGAAACTAGCGATCGATCGCACTTACATCCCAAACATTTTTGTTGACAAAAAAAGATACCACACACAAAAAGCCAACCTCAATGCAATGGAAGCTCTGCAGGTAAAGTTTCAAGATAGAATCAAAATATTTCACGTAGTCCACAAAATATTTCCAAAATTTTTGTTCTTTTAATTTGTTTATTACCAACATTTTATTGTAACTGAGAATGAATAATTGTTAAATTTGTATCGCTTCAATGGATATCCTATTTGTTTGTTACTTTCTTTTATCTGTTGAGATGCAAGGTTAAGCTGTGATTATACATTAGGGTGGGCCGAAAAAAACTTTTTTTCGATTTTCGATTATGGCGGGTGCGGAAAAGTGGCCACTGGTGGCACTCAGTTCATACAAAAAATTTGAGATTTTTTGGACATTTCCTTACCCTGCCGCAAACGGCTTGAAGTTTTGCAAAAATGCTCATTTTTGAACTTTTTCGAAAAAAATTAAAAAATGTTAAATTAAATTTATTTTGGTTGTATTTACTCGAAAAGGTATATTTAATGTACCAAATGTTTAAATAAGATCTGATCATGCATTATTTAATATCTATGTGTATTATAACTTAGCCTCTTTTTATAGCTTTTTCGCGTATAACAGGCAAAAGTTGTATTGTTTGAATCGATCGTTAGTTTCTCTCTTATTTACGTCTCTTGGTCTTCTTTATATTTTTTCTATGTGTCAAAAGTCATATATTTGGTCAACGGACAGCAATATACTTCAAAAACAAATCTGGAAGGTGAGAAGGGGAAAAAGCAGGACTCTAAGCGAGCGCAATGACTCGTCGTAATACTGAGTGAGTGTAGGACGAAATAGATGAGAGCCAAAATGCGATAAAAGATTATTATTTCCCCATGCTCAGTTACCTGCGACATTTGTCCAGTGTGAACGTGAAACCTTTTTCTAGTGAGATACAGTGCTTTTTGGATCGTTTAATGTTCCATTATAGTGTTTTGTTAGTTTTATTACGACGAGCTTAGAAATGGCTAGTATGAAGGACTATGGTAATGTAAAGACACGTAATAAGTAGTCTTTTGGAGGCATCATGCTTATTGAAAGTATTGCAGTTGTCAATTTATGCTGATAATCATGCGCCACTACTACTGTTTGCTTCACCATGTAGAAGTAGTGACAGCAGAGGATACGAATCTCGTCATCGATAAAAACAAAGTCAGAAGAAAGAAATAGGAATTTGGAAAGAAGATACAAACAGAAGAAGTTCTTGAAAGAAGGAAAATTAAAAGCATATTTTTTGATGGTAGAAAGGATAAAAGTATATTCAGAGGGAAAAAAAGAACAAGCGGCACCGTCACACACACATCACCGTGTTGTTTGAACCTGGTTAGGAATACTTGGGTCACTTGATACCTCGTTCCGGTCACGGTAAAGAAATAGCAAAATCATTATACAATCTTCCAAGTTAGACTTTTCTGAATGTGATGGCACCACTGTTAATACAGGAAAACGCAATGGTGTCATTGCCTGTCTTGAAAAAGGAAACTAGGAAGAGAGCTGCAATATTTGATATGTATTCTTCTTATGAACGATATCCCACTTCGACATCTACTCTCTAAACTTGACGGTGAAACCATGGGACCTAAGATCTTTTCCAAAACAATCTGTGCTTGACTAATGGGGTGTAAAAAATCTACGAGTCATTGCACTCGCTTAGAGTCCTGCTTCTTCCCCTTCTCACCTTCCAGATTTATTTTTGAAGTATACTGCTGTCCGTTGCCCAAATATATGACCTTTGACACATAGAAAAATATAAAGAAGACCAAGGGACATAAATAAGAGAGAAACTAACGATCGATTCAAACAAATACAACTTTTGCCTGTTATACGAGAAAAAGCTATAAAAATAGGCTAAGTTATAATACACATAGATATTAAATAATGCATGATCAGATCTTATTTAAACATTTGGTACATTAAATATGCCTTTTCGAGTAAATACAACCAAAATAAATTTAATTTAACATTTTTTAATTTTTTTCGAAAAAGTTCAAAAATAAGCATTTTTGCAAAACTTCAAGCCGTTTGCGGCAAGGTAAGGAAATGTCCAAAAAATCTCAAATTTTTTATATGAACTGAGTGCCACCAGTGGCCACTTTTCCGCACCCGCCGTAATCGAAAATCAAAAAAAAGTTTTTTTCGGCCCACCCTATTATACATAGATGGTCTTTTTCACTGTACAAATCTTTATTTAATCAAACATATAAAAAAGTCAACCAAAAATATAAATAACTTAACATATGGTTATAAACATATTAAAAATGATAGTTGACAGTTGTTCCAAAAGCGACTTCATTGATGAATGCCATGCAACAAGTGCCCGAAAGAGTTTCACCGAGTCCTCCAGCAATCTATATTCTTGACCAAAACCACACCAAACAACTATCGGCATATTTTTTTACTGTTCCTGTCCTGCATACTCTACTTTCAATAGTTAGTGTGCTGTAGCATATAACCTGAGAATTAGAACTCCAACAGACACACCGAAGCTGTAAAAATTTTTCGACCCTGTTGAAACATTTTAAAGCTACAGTAATTCGTGCAGTTTTGATATTGCCTTGGTATGATTTGAATCCTTACCTTTTTTAAAGTAGGCAATGCATAAAATAGATAGAAACGTCAGGGATATGTTTAGGTAAATTTTAGGTCCTTTAGAGGACTCTTCAGAAAATAACTTATCCCAAAACAGGAACATAATTTATCCCAAAACAGGAACAGGACCCTTCACAAAACATTTTATCCCCAAACAGGACCCTTCATAAAACATTTTATCCCAAAACATAATCTTTCACAAAATTTTTTATCCTGAAACAGGACCCTTCACAAAATTATTGGTCTCTGAAATAGACCTTTCGCAGAATTTTTTCATCTTCAAATTGTACTTTTCACACATTTAATCATTTAATAATAAAAATCTGGTTTGTAAATAAGCAGTTGAACTCACCATATTACTTAGATTTTTATGTATGAAAAATAGAACATGAGGACATCGATAAAATAAAATTCTCAAAATTCTGACTGGTATTTTCACAAATATAAGAAAAAAAAATTCACACTTTCACAAAAACAGGACCCTGTGAGAAAAGTCTGGACAGACCCTTGAACATGAATGGTGTGAGTCAATAGGGTATTTTTTACAGCACATCTCTTGAAGTGTGTTTCGAAGATAGGCCATTATTCCAAGAAACACTTTTTAAAGAGGCAACACACATTTTAGTACTCTCTCCACCTCTTTTCCTTTAAACAGCCTCCCCCCCTTTTTTTTTCTCTTTTTGTTGTAAAAATACAAATGTCTGTTTTACTCTTTTCCATTGATTGAAATAAAATGGGAGCTTGTTGATTTATTTATTTATTTTATTTTTATTTATTTATTTTTTTTTTTTTTTTTTTTTGTAATGAATTCTAATTTTTACCTCAGGCGAAGTTGAATGAGGAGAAGACATTACTGCATAAAGCGGAATCGATCAGCCAAGAGAAGGAACGCTACATATCGCTGTCTCTGGACTATCGGCAGTTGCAACAGCAGATGAAAAAGGTCGAAAACGATTACAGGGGCGAAAACAAAAAGGTAAGAGAGTCTCTCAAAAGTTTTGTAAATTTATTTGTTTATTTATTTATTACTTTCTTTTATTCTTCAATAGAAGAAAGTAATGTAATTGAATATTTTTCTATTTCCAGTTTTTGACAGCAACATAAAGTTAAAAATTTTTTGTAATCAATAGTGTCATGACAAAATACAGTTAAATTCTATAATCTGCACTAGTTGGGGGCTAAGGTTGTGCAGATTATGAAATATTGTGGATTATAGTATTATGGATTATACATCATTTTATTATTCACTGATAGCATTTTAATTCTATAATCAGTATAGTAAGAAAAGATGTTCTATCTTAAAAAATGCTTTTTTAAAGTTATTTCATAACAAAAATTGATATGTATATGCATTTAAATAAAAATAATTACATATGTTCCGTAATACACTGTTAATAAAATAAAAAAGTTATACTGTAGACTCCCTCAAATCTGCACTCCTAAAATCTGCAACTCTCTAAAATCGGCACATATTTTATGGATGTAAACAATGAAACATTCAGTTCGGATGTAGGTGCAAAAATTGATTTTTTTTAGTTTTATATCAATTGATTTTTTTAATTTATAATTTTTATTAAAGTTATTGAATTCATGTTTTTCATGAAGAAAGAATAATTTATTTCTGAAAAAATAAAGATATTGCTAATATTATTGGTAATCACAATCTTACCAAATATATTTATGTATTAATCAAGCTTTTTTAGTTAAGTCTGGCTAAACCTGAAATAAAGTTTCATTATTTTATGATCCTGATTTGAATTAGTAATGTACCTTTATGAGGAAGGTTTCATTGAATAATTTAGGAAAAACACATTTCCTCTTTTATACTGAATATTTAATTGTATGTCATTGATTATTAATTTGACCTTTCCTTTTAATATTTTAATCATTTAAAAAATGTATTTTAGTTTATTACTTATTTTAATATTTTAGTATATTGTACGTATTCATTATACTTTTGATTTCATTATTAATTACTTTCAAATTATTTTTTTTAATGTAAACAAAGCAATGACCAGAAATCCACAAAACTCTAAAATCTGCAAAACCTCTGGTCCCAAACTGTGCGGATTTGAGGGAGTCTACTGTATTTTAAAAAAAAGTAGATGTTTTATTATTATATTTTTCAATGTACGTGCATTTAAATAAAAATAATTACATATGTTCCATAATACACCTTGTTTTTCACTGTTAATAAAATAAAAAGGTTATATAAAAAAAAAATGTTTTATTATATTTTTTAAATTTTTTGTCATTTGTTTTAAAAATTCATTTTTGGATCACGAATTTGTAACTTTTCTTAACTGTTTATTTCAGTGTTTACATTTGTAAAGTAATGCAAATTATAGAAAATTTCAGATTATTGATCCTTGACTATAGGTGATTTTTAACGTTGTTGCTGGTATGTATTGCAGGTGAGAGTGCCGAGATTTTCAGTGATGCAGTGATTTTTGAGAAACGATTGTGATGTTAAACGACGATTTGCGTCAAATGATTGCAAAATAAGATTATAATTTCTGTCAGACGATCATGAAATAAAACAGCTATTTTCATCAAATAAAAAAAAATTGAGGAAAAAAAACCTTGCAAATTTTTGGTATTTACTCCTGGAATAATCATTGAATCTGTTGCTGGGTTACTTAAATGGATTTAAAATGATGCGATGCATAAAATTCCTCACTGAATTTCTTGCTGGGTTAAATTAATTGATGTTAAATACTGTGAACTAAAGAAAAATCATTTTTATTTACTCTTATAAATTAAAAGTTTACCAAAAAAAAAAAAAAAAAAAACTGCAATTTTTTTTTTAGTTTATTGTAAAAAATATAGTTTACAAAATTCATGCATAAATGTTGTGAAAAATGTAGTAAATTTTACTCTACACATAATTTCCTCTTTTTTTCTATTTTCTGAGTGGCATCCCTGATTATGGATACTTTTTGTTTGTAATCAATAACGTCATCAACATATACTGAGAAAATAGGTGATTTTAATGTTTTGCTGATATTATTTGCAGGTAGAGTTTTGTCATTTCAAATTTTAGTAAAATTAGATGTATAGTTCAAATACAGGGACAGACAAAAATATCTTGTTGCATACAGGATAAAATAATTTCAAGTGCTTTTTAATGATGTTACATCTGTTGAAACATAATGAAATTGATATGCATTTATGAAGGACATTAAAATGTATGTTTTGTAGAATATGCAGCAAAAAGAATATTTATTATTCATTTGCAGGGCCATACAAAAGAATTCCTTTACATAATCATAAAAAGGAGAAGGTGAGGAGGTTAGAAAAATATTTGCAGCCTATTTTAATTATGTTAAATTATGTCCCACATAATAAAATGGACATGCACTGCTTAGGTTTACTTACAAGTTACTTTCTATGTCCTAGGAGGTGTGTGTTTCATATTGTTGAATTAGGTTTTAACTCATTTAAAGGGTGCAGTTTTGTTACATCATTCTGAATTTGTTTCATAACCTGTGCTTGATTTGTTATTCTTATATCAGTAATGATTGTGTTGTGTTGTGTTTAGATTGAAGTCTCTGGGCGACCTTCAGGTGAAAGAGCTGCAAGACCAGCTGGAGACGGAGCAGTATTTTACTGTGAGTAGCACTTTACGCAAATACTTAACATTACAATAACTATTGGGAGGGGAGGGGGCTATAATTATGCAAGAGATTCACTTACTGTCATTCAACAATTCAGTTACTGTGTATGGATGATTTCAGATAACTTTTAATTTTCTATTGACCATTAAATTGTGAGAATTGTAAGCAGCTGCCAATCATTTCAACAATCTTTAGAAAAATAAGACTGGCTGTGGAATGTATAGGTTGTGTGACTATCGAAAAAAAAAAAAAAATACTGGATTTGCAATTTTTAAAAAAATTGCATGTAAGACCTGCTTGCTCAGAATAGTTTAAAAAATTTGCTCATGAAACGACTCCTGTACATGATCACTGAATTTATACCTGCATTTATAAACACAGTATGTTTATGTATAGAGTATACAGCATTTATATGTACAGTAGAGTAATACCGCTGAATTTTTGTCAATTTTGAGATTTACTTTTTGTTGTTGTTTTGATAATGCATCCTATATCCTATACAGTATTATTTTATGAATAAAGCATCCTGCAGCAATGATATAAACTAGACTGATAACTATTTTGAATCTACATCCATTAATACTTTAATGGTCTGGCCTGGCTTTTTCCATTTCTAGAAATCATATTTAAATGCCTGCAGACAAAAATATTTTAAACGGAATGTTATTTTGAATCATGCATAGAAAGAAGTGATATTAAAGATATTGTAGCATCAAATTGTGATTAATTAATATAAATATCTTGCGATTTAAAAGCATTCTTATAAAAATACATGAAAACCCTTGGATGGTGAAAGGGTTAAAGAGGAATTAATAACTTATGAAATAGCACTTTATTTTGGTCATAAAAAAAATTAAACCGAGCATTACTTTCATTATTTTTACTGAATACTTAAAAATACAGTAGATTCCTGAAATTCATAACAGAATTCAGTAAAAAGGCTGATTAATTTAACTTAAAAACAGAAAAAATTCAAAAGATTTCCATCAAAAATGTACATTTATTGTTTTAGAAAGAACATAAATAGAAACATACTTAGAATGTGAGCTTGCTGGAAACACATTAAGGGTGTTCTTAAATGAATAAGCGCAACTTTGTGACATAAGTTTGAATTCCTTTTTGCTTGGAAATGCATGAAACTAGCAGATGTCATTATTCAGAAATTATCTGATCACACTAATTTTTCTGTTTTTATGCAAATGTGATAGATATTTCAAAACAAGCCGTCAAAAATGATGTTTTGAAAAAAATTTCTGACATAAGCAGAAAAAAAAGTCAACAAAAGATAGAAAATCACGTGATCTTGTGACCGAAATAGCTTATAACTCGGTAGGTAATTTAATGATCCTAAAATGGAAAACTGACAAGGAGAGGATACGAGGCTTGTGTCACCGAATATGATAAACGTTTGTGTATCGATAGAGTATAGTTAGTATATAAATATATGACAACCATAAAGCGCAATACCCAGGGGGTCTCGAGAAAATAACCCTTAAAGTTCATGCTATAGTTTATAATCGGATAAATTTCCACCATCGGCAAGTGCCTCCGTGGCTTGATCGGTAGAGCACTGGATTCGAGTTTTTTCCACCTGGGATCTAACCCCGCTACAACCTTTTTTTTTTTTTTTCTTTCCAGAAAGGAAATTTACAGTGATTATTTTTGAACCGCAGTTCAAAAAATATGCATAAAAATTGAAATTTTAAAAATATATAAATTGAATTTATTTTTTTGTGAAATATAAATGCATTTTTAACTGCAAAATTTTGCATGTTTAAATATTTTATGTAAAAAAAAGTAATTTAATTTATTTGTCTATGGACCACAATTTTTATTTTGTTATTTAAAATTGTTTACATTTATTTATATGTATAATCTACTAATTATTACTGACAAATAAATTAAATTCGTGAAATAAATATGTGAATAATAATATTTTAATTTGTTTCATTACAGAAATATAATAAAACTGTATACATAGATGCTTATTCTAATTGAAAATCCAGAATCCAAGATTTTAAAAAAATCATTTTAAAATATAAAAATATTTCAAATAAACCTGGAAGTATTTCAAGTATTTGCACGGAAAGAAAATTAAAATAACATTTGTTTACATATTTTAATTTATTACTCTGTTAAAAATAGTAGCAAATCACAGAAAAAAACTAAATAATTTTAAATAACAACAAAAAATTTCAAGTCTATACATATATATAAAATTAATATGCTTACTTAAGAAAAAACCATGTGTACACATTTAAATATGTGAAATTTCGCAGTTAATAATGCATTTATATCTCACAAAAAAGTAAATTATATTTATATTTTTTTGTAAGTTTCAATTGTCATGCATATTTTTTGAATTACGGTTCAAAAATAATCACTGTAAATTTTAGTTCCAAAAAAAAAGGTTGTAGCGGGGTTAGATCCCAGGTGGAAAAAACTGGAGTCCAGTGCTCTATCGATCAAGCTATGGAGGTGCTTGCCGATGGTGGAAATTTATCCGATTATAAACTATAGCATGAACTTTAAGGGTTATTTTCTCGAGACCCCCTGGGTATTGCGCTTTATGGCTGTCATATATTTATATACTAACTATACTCTATCGATACACAAACGTTTATCCAATTCGGTGACACAAGCCTCATATCCTCTCCTTGTGAGTTCGATTAAAAAATGCTTACATTGCCAGACCGTCCAATGTTTATATCTTTCCCTTTAAAAAATGAATTTGTTAATGTTTCAAAAAGTTTTGTACTTATTGAGCAGAGTGGTTGAGAACATGCTTAAACCAAATTAGACCGAAATCTGGTTATTTATGTCCATGTACATGTTGACTTCTGCTTCATTTATGCAATTCTGTAAAATCATTTTTAATCAATGCTAAACACAAAAAATAACTGATTGACACACACTTAAGAAGTAAAATCAGTGATTTTTTTTCTCTTTCTGATGAAGAGCACTGAATCAACTCAGTAATTTTTTTTTGGGGGGGGGTACTACTTGGTTATTCTGCCGACCAAAACTCTATCGTTAAATTAAAGTAGACTCCCTAAAATCCACAACTCTCTAAAATCCACACATAGTTTACAGATGTAAACAATGAAACTTTCAGTTCAGTTATAGAGACAAAATTTGACTGCTTTATTTTTATATTAATTCTATTAATACTTTAATTTCTAATTTTCATTAATATTACTGATTTCATATTTTTTCATGAAAGAAGAATAAATTTACTTCTGAAAAAATTCTAACTATTTCTGATATCACTGATAATTATAATCTATCCTAATGTATTTATGCATTGATCAAGCTTTTTTCATTAAGTCTGGCTAAACATGAAATAAAACTTCCTTACTTTATGATCTTGAAGAGAATTAGTGTTGCACCTTTATGAGGCAAGTATTGAATAATTTAAGAAAAATGCATCTCATCTTTATAATGAATGCTTAATTATGCATTATTGATTATTTACTTGACTTTTGCTTTTAATATTTTAATCATTAAAAAAAAAAATCTAAATTTTTAATATTTCACTATAATGTAAGCATTCATTATAATTTCAATTGCATCAATAATTACATCCAGATTACTGTTTAAAAAAATGTAAACAAAGCAATGACCAGAAACCCGCAAAATTCTAAAATCGGCACAACCTCTGTTTCCAAGCTGTGCGGATTTGATGGAGTGTGCTGTATAAAATTAAATGCCAAAAATGGATGATCGTAAATGTCACATTAATCTGATACAGTCGAAGTTCTATAATCTGCACACGTTGCGGCCAAAGATTTTCTGGATTATGGAATATTGTGGATTATAGAGTATTATGGATTATGTGTCATATTATTCCTAGACAACATTTTAATCCTTTAATCAGTATAATATGAAAAGATAAATATCAAATCTAATAATTAATTTAATATGTTATCTGAAAAAATGCCTTTTTATTAAAAAATTTATATATAAGTGCATTTAGATAAAAATAATTACATCTGTTTCATAATACTGTAATCGTTTTTTTACTGTTAATAAAATAAAAGAGTTATATTATCAAAAAATGTAGATGTTTTACTATGATTTTTTTTTTCAATTTTTTTTATTATTTGTTTTAAAAATCATTTTTGGATCACAAATTTGTAAATTTTCTTAACTGTTTATTTCATTGTTTACATTCGTAAAGTAATGTGAATTATAGAAAATTGCGGATTATGGGAGCGTTGATTGTATTAAACACATTATGCATTTTTTTTTGCTACGTTTTGCTTGCATTTTCATTCATTTTTTATGAATCTATTTGTCCTTTCATTGTTTAATATAAGAATTATGTTTATTTGCATAGTTTGGTGAATTGTATCACTTGGCGAAATCAGTCAACAGGATAACCAAGTAGTGCTGTTTTTTGTCATCATTGATTCAGATTTATGTGTGGTGAAAAAGCATATTTATTGTTATGATACTACAGCTGTAGTTTTTATTTAACCCTTTGATGAGCAAGCGATTGTATTTGCTTGTCTTAATTCCCACCAGAAATTTAGTAAAATTTTATTCCAAAATAAGGAAAAGCCAATAAATATATAAAATATTTATATGACGGAATGAAATTTTTGCTTTGCTTTTAACATAAAATGTATAATATGAACTTTAAAATGTTCAGGCTTACCTAAAAGGTGATTCAAATAATCAACTATAGATGTTAAAAGTTAATTTTATCTAAAAAACATCTTAGTACTTTCAAACCTTTAAACAGGTTCTTCCTGAGAGAATATTTTCTTTTATAAATACAAATATAAGATTTTGTTTTGAAAATAATTTAATGAAGAAGTAAAGTTGAAGAAGAATTAAAATTGAAAGAAGTAATTTGTACAAAAATCTTTCCAATACCAGAAGTTGAATTATCTGGTGTATATACCATCCTTTTTAAAACTGATTGCAATAAATTAATGGAATACATCGGGAAAACCAATAAAATACTCAAAAAAAGAACATAAAGCAGATATAAAATTTTGTCCCAATCTACTTCTCTCACACGTTTATATCTCAAACAGAATATCACAATAGATTTTGATCATACGAAAATCATATTCCCAACATCCAATTATTACTTAACCATTATAAGAGAATCCATAGAAATCCTATGCAAAAGCAATAAAGTGTGTAATGATGCTTTATCTTATAATATAGCAAGTTTATGGTTTAACATCCTAAAAATAAAATCCGGACAATTTGAGAAAATGACATATTAAAAATTTCATGGTACAACAATCAAATATTTATTTTTACCGTTCACCTAAAATATTACTAATTCAATTTTCAAGCCATGAGTCTCGTTCATTTTTCAAAACAAAATCTTATATTTGTATTTATAAAAGAAAATATTCTCTCAGGAAGAACCTGTTTAAAGG
Source organism: Maratus speculifer (assembly GCA_964019185.1). Taxonomy (NCBI): domain Eukaryota; kingdom Metazoa; phylum Arthropoda; class Arachnida; order Araneae; family Salticidae; genus Maratus; species Maratus speculifer. The sequence goes on along the minus strand of CAXHSM010000349.1, from coordinate 8,982,808 downwards.
TTTGAAAGTACTAAGATTTTTTTTTTTAAATAAAATTAACTTTTAACATTTATAGTTGATTATTTAATCGCCTTTTAAGTAAGCCTGAACATTTTAAAGTTCATATTATGCATATTAAGGAAACACGGTTTCATGCTTTTTTTTCCCACCAAAGTTAGAAAAGTAAAATTTAATAAAATTTTTCTGATGCATATCTTCATTAATTGTAGGTGAGATAGAATACATCCCACCACCTCTCAACGGGTTAAAAAATCTATTATATGTTAACAGTATGAATTATTAGAAATAATATAGCTGATCATGAAAATAATCATGAGCCGATCAGAGCTGCTAGCAGACATTCCTGCATTTAATTTATGCCTTAACAAGTCAATACGTTAATTATTACTGTAGGCTCCCTCAAATCTGCAACTCTCTAAAATCCACACATAATTTAGAAATTTAAACAATGGAAGAATCAGTTCAGATATAAGAACAAAATTTGACTTTTTTAGTTTTATATCAGTTCCATATATATTTTAATTTTATAATATTACTGAATTTGTTTTTTCATGAAGGAAGAAAAAAAACAATTCTGAAAAAAATTCAAGATATTATTAATATTATTGGTCATCACGATATTCTTAGCAAATATATTCATGTATTAATCAAACTTTTTACATTATTAAGTTTGGCTAAACCTGAAACAAAGCTTCCTATGATTTTGATGTTAATTAGAGAATGTACCTTTATGAAGCTAGTTTCATTAAATAATTTAAGAAAAATACATTTAATCTTTATAATGAATATTTAATCATACATTATTGATTATTAACTTGACCTTTGCTTTTAATATTTTAATCATTTTAAAAATTATCTTAATTTTTGTTATTTTAGTTTATTACTTTATTTAATTATTTTAATATATTGTAAGCAATTCATTGTAGTTTCAATTGCATTATTAATTACATTCAAGTTACTAAACAAAGCAATGACCAGAAACCTGCAAAATTCTAAAATCCGCACAATCTCTGGTCCAAAGCTTAGTGTATTTAACTAGCTCTACTATATTAATGAAATCTGTCTATTCTGAATTCTCGCTAAACCAAACTATGTTCGGTCCTAATTAGTTCATAACAGTGGGATTCTACTGTATTAATATATAAAATAAAATTGCACAGTCTTAAGTAGATAAAATTAATTTAAGTACCTATTGAATTGCAAAATAGAGCATTTTAACCCTTTATCTACCGAATCATAAATTCATAAAAATTTTATATTCTGAACAGGGTTGGCACGGTTTAAACTGTTTTTTTTTTTTTTTTTTTTTTTTTTTTACCAAAAAAAAAACCAATTGGTTTTTTTTTAGAAGAAATTTAATGACATTTTCTCTTTTTTCTTTATAGTTTATGTATTTCAAATTATTGGATATAAATAATTTCTACTGTTAACACTTAATTTCAGCAATCAGCATTAAATATTGTGATTTTAGGTTATTTTTTTATGTATTGGATAAAAATCAGTATGCATAACATATCTTATGTTCTAAAGAAAAAGCTTTAAACATGTGGATTGATCAAAGATAAAATAGATTTAAATTATTCAATATTTATTAAATAATATTTTAATTTCTTAAAAATGCACACAATTTAATGCAATTAATATCATAATACAAGATTTTGCTTAAGCTGTAAAAGAAATTTTTCTTGATATGGAAGATTATGTTGAAGAATTAAAGTCAAAATATGAAGTCAAATTATTCAGAAGTATTGAAAGATTGCATGCTAGTTACAGCATTTTAACAACAATATTTTTCTTGTTATTAATTTTCCCTGTTATCTATTGAATCTAATTACCAAATACAATGACTTCAAATTGTCACTTAAAAAACAAAATTCCAAGAAGTATTTGAAATTTATTATTTGAAAAATTGTAGAAAATATTATATTTATGAAACTACATCCAAATGTTTATTATTAGTAATCAAAAGGTCGTTTGTAAAGATTTTCAGAGTATCAATATTTCACTGTGTAGAGCAGTTTATTCTTTGAACAAAAGTCTGTTTAAATTAAAATATGGATTTTTTCAATTTTCTACATAAATTCACTATAATTATATAATTTAAAATATTTTTAAATGAAGTTACACTACTTATAATCCAATAGTGTCTATATTTTTTTATAAATATGCATGTATATGTAATAAGAAAAGATATTTAAAAAAAAAAAAAAAAAAAAAATCCTTTTCCACCCAGGGTTTTTTTTTTTTTCAACCCTGGTTCAAGATAGATTTCTATTGGAATTCCCATGTTCTAGTCAGTACGTATCGACAGTTTTTTTTTTCCCCCTAAAATTTTGATTTGGTTGGATATTTTTTTTTTTTTTTTTTTTTTTTTTTTTTTCAGATTTGAACTAGTTTTGGGTGCAAATATATTATTTTGTCACAGATAAATTGGTTTGTAATTGGATTTTTTTTTTTATGGTAGTGTTTGAACTGTGTTTAGGAATACTTCAATTGGAATTTTTCGGTTCTGGTCAGTGTATGTGGATGGAAATTATTTTCTCTTTCTTAGACAGATTTATATTTCTCCTATATTTTTTTAGGGGGGGGGGGGGCTCGTTGGATTGGGTTTCAGGTTTAGGAGTTCAGATCAGGTTTGAGATAGACTTCAATTGGAATGTACATGCTCTGGTCAGTATGTATCAACAGAAATTGTTTCTTTTTTTTTTCTAAAATCTTGATTTGGTTGGGTAATTTTTTTTTCAGGTTTGAATCTGGTTTTGGGTTGACTTCAAATGTAATTTTCAGGTTCTTATTGAGTTGCATTTCAATGTATTTTATTTTGTCGCAGATAGATTGAGTTACTATTAGTGATTTTTCTGGTTTTTTGATTGTGTTTAGGATAGACTTCAATTAGAATTTTCTGGTTCTGGTCAATGTATGTCGATGGAAATTATTTTGTCTTTCTTAGACAAATATATCTTTTCATTAAATTTTTTTTGTTTAGATTGAGTTTCAGGTTAACGTTTTAGGTTCTTTTTAGTGTTTATTGTCAGAAATTGTTATTATTATTATTAGCCTCCAATGCTATTTCTTTCAGACAAGCTAAAAAGTGTCGTGTCAAAAATTGTGGCCCACTTTTTTATAATCTGGCTGTTAAAACGAGACATTCATACAATCTATATATAGTCATCAGACCTGAATTTTCTACTCAACTGATTTTGATAATTATTTTTTTAAATGAAAGCTATTTATTTGTAGTTGTGCCCATTTTAGCTATTTTTTAATTTATTTCCATTTTTATATTTTATTTTTAATTTTAAATGCTTTTTACAATATTTCTTCAAAATGGTAGCAACTCAGTTTAGCTTTTCTCTCGATAATAAAAATTTATTTTCCATTATCACTTTCCACTTGTCAGAAGCTTTATTTCATCAATGAACATGTCTTCACATTTAAAAGAAAAAAGTTAATTGTTTTCGTAAAATTTAACCACAATAAAATGATTGTGTATAATTATGCACTAATTGAGGTAAAAAAATATATTTACTGAGAAATAATAATGTAATTAAAATAACAAAAAATAATTTATGATAAAAATTAATGTCTAAAGCAAAATAAGAAAAATTTCAAATGAGGAAAATGATGTCATTCGGCAATTAGATAAATGGGAATTAAAATACTATTACGGATGCCTTTTTCATATTACTAATAGCAGTAACTTTTAAAAAACTTTTGAAGAGAAAATGACGTCACTATTTAAAACATCGCATTTTTACTCATAACAATATTACATTTCAATATTTCTTTTCATTATGGATACTGAGATTGAGATTTTACTTTCAGATGACTTCAGTTAGTGAAACTAATGTCACAGTAAAAATGAAATAAGTTTTTTTTTTTCTAATAAAACTATTTTTCTGTGAGTGCATATAAAATAAAATTTCTGGATTTTGCCAGCACTCAGATTACAATTTTAACTGAAGATGTGCAAATATTTGCATGCAAAATTGTAACTAGCAAACTTGACATTAAGTTTGGAAATATATTTATTATACACTAGCATACGCAGCCCGCTTCGCCGGGCTTAATTTGAAAGTTTATTTAATAATTTATGTGTATGGTACGCTTCTCTCTCAGCTGGCGACGGATCCCCCGGTGACTCTACGCTTCTCTCTCAGCTGGCGACGGATCCCCCGGTGACTCTCCCCGGACCATCGGCACTCCACGTGCGTCGGGTGAGCGTCAGAACAAACTTTCAGCATATACATATGGGTGGTTGTACTTGAATGCACAGACCTGCGCGTTTTTTTCTATCTTGCTTTTATACCTCTGGACCGAGTTGGCGCATTGCCAAGATTTGCTTCCTCTGGACCGAGTTGGCGCATTGCCAAGATTTGCTTCCTCTGGACAGAGTTGGCGCATTGCCAAGATTTGCTTTCCCCTGTGCCTCAATTAATTAATTAATTATCCTCAGAATTCCTTTTATTTATAGAGATTGATTCAATAATGTAATTACTTTTGCTTTTTTTTAAAAAAGCAAATCGATCGGGCCTTTTAAACATTTCATTCGTCGAATTTGACGAGATTCCACTCGTTTTATTGTTAAAATGCATTTCCTTTTTCTCAGAGTCTATAAAAAAGCATTTAAACTAAAGGAAAAATCTGTTTTTGATGAATCTAGTCAATGAAGAAGTAGCATGTCTAATTGTATCTCTTTATTATTCCACAATTCCAATATCTCAGAGAGAAATTGCTAATCAATTGGGTATTTCCAATGCCCCCTATATTCAAAGCCTCCGCAGCGCAACCGAGAAATGGCAATATGACTGCACCTGTAGTCCAACCACCAATCCGATTTACGAATTGAGCTGATTGTTTGTGCATATTTTTTCTACTTCACGCCTTGCCGTCGCCACTTATTTATGTTGTGTGTTCTCTCTCATTAATTGTTTTGTTATTAATTTTGTTAATTTTACTTAAAGATTAACCTTTTTTTTTAAATACTACAATGCCACATCGTTGTTCGGCAATTGGTTGCCGAGGTAATTATGATAATGGACCTCGTGTATCAGTTTTCAAATTCCCTAATCAACCAGATATTAGAAAGCAGTGGATACAATTTATCAAGCGAGATTCATTTGAAGTTACCAAAAATTCAAGGGTAAGTAAGATTCTTTCTATTATTATCTTTACAAATCTATTCCTGTTTATGAATTACTTTATTCATTTGATAAATAAAATTTTGACATTTCATTTGTTGTAACTTATGTATATACAAATTAATTATGTATGGCTGTGTTTGAATTATAGTGCAAGTTATATTGATTTATTTTTGCATGTTTAACACACTGTCAGATATCTCTGAGTGTTATTCATTTGATAATGTGCAAGTATTTAGAGTGAACTGATTATTAATTTACTAGTAGAAGGAAAATCTTTTTTCTTTATTGCTTTGTTTCATGCAGGCTGTTTTTAGGTATTTTACTGTACCACCAAACCTCATTATTACAAACTCCTGTTATATGAAATATAGCTAAATATGAAATAACTATGTTTTGATAAAAAAAAAAATTGCTAAATGTTAAGTCTGTAAAAATGAAATTGTTACTATTAATTCCTGTGATACACCTTTCAGTGTGTGCTGATAAAGTTTGATTGTATGTATCATATATGTATGTATTTTTTAAAGTTAACTTTGTATTTAAATTCCAGTGCATGTTATTTAATAAAATAGGTTGGTACTTTGATTTTCAAATCATTTAACAGATTAACAACAACAGATAATTTCCTTATTGTGAATCTAATACTATAATACTACATGAAATGTGTGTAAATGTAATAACACTGAGTGTGTGTTTGAAGTTTTAGATTTATCAGATGTGAGTGGTCTCATATGCTGTTGTTTTTTTTTTCTTTTTTCACAGGTCTATTTACTATACAGGATACTAATAAATTTTTACTTAATTTTGAACCCTAATACTAATACTGCAGATTTCTGAAATGCTGAATTTTAATTGAAACAATCCTGTAAATAAATAACAGTACAGACAGAGTGTATCCTATTGAATAATTTACCCTTTTATTCTTCTTTTGATTTTCCAATGACTATTTATTTAAGACTGCCCCCATAATCATGTCCCAGTAAATGTGTTCTGTTTTTGAAATGGTATTTTGTCATTTAATATTTTTAAAGTTTAATTTTGTGATATGTACTAATTAATTGTACACTTAAAATTACATCAACTTACTTTAAATATACATTCCAACCTATATTTGATTGGAAAGGGTAATTTGAAAACTATTATTAAATCAGGACCCCACAATAGATGAATACAATTTTCAATAATAATAATAAATAAAATAACTGAATTGCTCTTGCTCTTGATTTAGTTATCAGTTTCTTGTTAGTAAAATTTTCAAAATAAAACTATTGATAATTTCTTTACTTTTTCTATAAATTTTGGCACTGACATAGCTTTTTCAGTTCTTCTAAAAACATTTGTATAAATCTACATCCACTTTTAGATATCATTATTTTCTCGCTATGTCTAATCTAGCATTTGTTTCGAGAAAAAGCTGACAGTTCTTGAAGTAGAAAAAATCTCAAAATTCAATTTCAAAAAGATAATTTAACGCTGTCAATTAATGTATCAGACTTGACCATTTTAATTTGTTAAATTCGGGCTTATTTTATTCTATATTTAATATTTTCCATTTTAGAAATTCTTGTGTACCACAATATTTGTTGCTTGCGTTAATTTTATCATTTTTTTTTATTACTGCTGTAATTCAAAACATACCAGAATATTAACTTTTAATTGTCCTGAGCTTTTTTTTTCTTTTTAAATTTTGAAGATTGCTATCAAAAATACTAGTAGTTCTTTTGGTGAATATTCTATGTTTGTTTACTGATGATAATTATTTAAGTTACAAGTATCAGTTTTAAAAAATCAATTGCATTGTTTTCATTAAAAACATAAAACTTTTTTTTTTCTATTTTGATATTTATCTATCCTATGTTACAAAGGTCTTTTAGACTCTTAAATGACAAAACTTATGCAAAAAAAAATTAACACGCTATAACAAGTGTAAATAAATTTTTTAACCGTTATTGACATTCTGTAGATAATTAGACCCACACCTTTCTCTCCTTCCTCCCTTCCAAAAAAAAAAAAAAAAAAAAATCCTTTCCAATCTTTACATTTGAAACTAAATTTTAAAATGCAGAACCAATAATTATGTGGTACAGTGTTTACTTAAAATGTCTATTGAAAAATAACTGCCTAAAGAAATTATTTACTACTTCATTAAAATCTTTTCTGGTTTTGATTTTCTTCAGTTTAAATGCACAACATGTTAAAAAATTAATAAAATAAACAAGCTTACATGTTCAAATTTTTCAAAAGATATGTATTGTGTACAATTCATTTGTATGAAAGACGGCATAGTTTCCAATTTATATTCAGTTTGAAAATATTTACAATCATCAATAAATTGACAATTTTAAAAATGTTAGATTGTTTTTATTTCTTTATTTAATATATTTTATATTTTTAAAAACATGATATTAACAAATTTAGGCATTAACCAAGCTTTTAGTGAGTAAATGATTTCTCGGCATTTTATCTTCATTAGCTAAGACATGCCTTTTCAATTTAAGAATTCTACAGAACTTTTATTTGTGTATTTTTTATACATTAACCCAAGAGCAATGAGATGTCTCCCAGACTTGTAGAAAACAAACTTTCTGCAAATTTATGTTATCGTTACCCTTTGACAAAATTAGCTTTTTTTTTTCCCATGACCTTTTTTGTCGAAATTCTTATTTTTCAGTAAGCTTTTCACGAAATTACCATTTTAAACTTAATGCTTCATTGCAATTTGCATTTTAAAAAATTAAATTAGTTTATTATAAAATTTTTTGCAAAGTTCTAAATTTTGCAGAAAAATTTCCATGCCTACTTGCATCTATATTGTATAACTCTGGTTCACCCCCCCCCCCCCCCAAGATTTGAAATTTTGTAATTTCAGTGGTAAACAAAACATGCAAGTTCCCCTCCTCCAGTTCCACAGAATTCAACACTACTTGAAAAATTTGTTTATTTTAACACATACCACACAATGCAAATTATGTTAACAACTAAGCATATAGTGGCAATAAATATTTTTAAACATTTATATTTATTATGAATGTTATCACATATAGTTGACAAAATTGTTTTTCTCAGGAAGATGTTTTTTCTCTGTACCCTCTGTTACCAGTTATTATTTAACCACCCTTATGTTTTGACTTTAAAATAATTACAAGTAGGATCAGTTCACATTTGGTAGCAAATACTTAGACTGGTAGATAAGCTAAATAAAATTTGTTCAGAATTTTTTTTTAATGTAACCTTTATTGCCAAATACAGATATTAATTTTCATAATTAGCTGTAGGTTAATTTAATTAAGGGTGTTCTTAACTGCTCCGCTCAACAAGCGCAAAATGTTTTGACACATTTACAAATTCATTTTTTAACAAAAAGTTATAAAATTGGAATACCTGACTATGGAAGTAATTTTGAATCGAACTTAGTTTTCCATTTTATCATAATTAAATTACCTATCCAGTTCTAAGCTATTTCGATCACGTGATCACCTGTTTTTCGACCAGATTTTCTGCTTTTGTCTGGAAATGTGCTCAAAATTTACAGCTTTTGAAGGCTTGTTGTGAAAGATCTATTGTGTAAAAAAAAAAAAAAAAAAAAAAAAAAAAAAGTGCAATTATACAATTTCTGAATAACACCTGCTATTTTCATGCATTTCCAAACAAAAATAAATTAAATCATATGTAACAAAGTTTTTTTTTTTTATTTAAGAACACACTTAAGAAAACTTTTGGTGTAGTAAACATAAAATATCATTCTTAAGATATCAGAGTAGCAAAATTACTAAGTTAAGTTGTTTTTTGAAATTTAAATTAGATTTGGTAACACAGATTGCTAAATAACATAGATTACAGATGTTTTTCTTCAGAATTAGCTATTTATTTGGTTTAAAAAATGTTGGTGCTATAAACATGATTTTAAAATCTATCGATAAATAAGGCTAACTGGAACAGACGATATTTTTTATATGTATATACATAACATGCATAGTTAGATATAAAAATTTATTTTATATTTTTCTCTTTTTGTTTAGCTTTGTGAACAACATTTTAACCCTGATGACCATTATTCGTGAGACTGTCCACTACAATGTAGAAAAATGGAGCATCTGTAAAAGTTCCACTACCTGCAGCAAGGTTAAGAGAAGGAGCAATTCCGTCATATTTGCCTGATTGTCCCGAATACTTCTCAAAACAAAGCACTTCACGTGAAGCTCCAGATGATAAGCGTCTAAGACTTGAAATGCAAAATTTAGAAGATGCTATTCAACAAAGTATTGAATGCAAATCCTTGTATGATGAAGAAAGATTATGTAAAAGTTTTGAGGATTTTCAAAGTAAAATAAATCAGTACAAAAAACCCTGAACGGGTTAAAAGCTTGTGACGCAGCACTTTATCTTATATATCTAAGAATTTTAAATTTGGGACTTAAAACTAATGATATCAAAATTTATGTGACGCTATGCTATTAATTAATATATACATATATTAAAATTTATTCATTAAGATTTTATCAATTACATCTTTCATAAATTCAAAATATGAATCTTAAAAGATATGATATCAAAATTTAAGTGACGCCTTGACGAGGCTTTAAACAATGTTTTAAAATTCCATTTATTTATTTATTGTCTAAATACATTTTCATATCTAAACAATACTTTTCATTTTCCAATACACTGTTAAATACATCACTTTCACTGAATATATATAATGCACTGAAATTTATTTATTTGAATAAATAGATTTATCTTTTGGGCTACGCTATCCAAAATCAAAAATAACATTTGAATACATATTTTTTGCGTCATTGTATCTATTTGCATCTATTTAACTTACTTTGGATACAATGACGCAAAAAATATTTATTCAAATGTTATTTTTGATTTTGGATAGCGTAGCCCAAAAGATAAATCTATTTATTCAAATAAATAAATTTCAGTGCATTATATATATTCAGTGAAAGTGATGTATTTAACAGTGTATTGGAAAATGAAAAGTATTGTTTAGATATGAAAATGTATTTAGACAATAAATAAATAAATGGAATTTTAAAACATTGTTTAAAGCCTCGTCAAGGCGTCACTTAAATTTTGATATCATATCTTTTAAGATTCATATTTTGAATTTATGAAAGATGTAATTGATAAAATCTTAATGAATAAATTTTAATATATGTATATATTAATTAATAGCATAGCGTCACATAAATTTTGATATCATTAGTTTTAAGTCCCAAATTTAAAATTCTTAGATATATAAGATAAAGTGCTGCGTCACAAGCTTTTAACCCGTTCAGGGTTTTTTGTACTGATATCAGTGCTTTTTTTTAGGTTAATAATAAAAAGATAAAAACAAAAAATTAAAGACTAATGCAAAGAATTCATTTTCATGATTTCTGATCACCTTTAATTACCCCCTTCCCACCCACTTAAAAAAAGATATTTCATATTTTATTATTAATATATGCTGTGCTACTTGATTTCGTTAAAAACAACTCTGTAGTAAAGTACGTTAGTATAAGATAAGAAAGTAATGTACATTCAGCACTGTATTTCTAAGAAAGGATTTCATAATCTATGCTGTATGTATCATTTCTCATTCTAGTTAACTATGTTTATTCTTTACACATGATGATACATATACTGCAGATGGATTAAAATGATCAGGAATACAATATTCAGAATGTGCTGGAAAGTATTTCATAATCTATGCTGCGTGCATGATTCTTGTTAATTATGTTTCAACCTTTGTATAGGTTGGTAATATTGCAGATTGATTAAGACTATATCCGTTACAATATTCAGAATATGCTGGAAAGTGTTTAATAATCTATGGTGCACACAGGTTTTTCTTTCTTGTTAATTATGATTTGTTCTTTATATAGAGTGGTAAAATTACTGCAAATGGATTAAAATGATATGTTTACAATAATGAAAATGTGTTGGAAAGTGTTTCATAATCTATACTGTATGTGTAACTTTTCATTCTTGTTAGTTTATTTATTTTTTGCTGTTTGCACAAAACATATATAAACTAACAGGGGGGGGGGGGGAAGATTTGGATGGGAAGATTACTGTACAAAGATGAAACTGATAGGTTTAAAGCATTCAGAATAAAATGGAAAGTACAGTAGACTCCCTCAAATCCGCAAACCAGAAATCCGCAACTCTCTAAAATCCGCACATACTTTATGGATGTAAACAATGAAACTTTCAAATTGGATATTTGGACAAAATGTGATTTTTTAAATTTTGTATCAATTCCATATATTTTTTAATTTTTAATTTTCTCAATAATACTCTATTCATGTTTTTTTTTTTTTTTTTTTCATGAAGGAAGAAAAATTAAAAAAAAAAAAAAAAAATCAAGATATTGCTGATATTACTGGTAATCACAATTTTCTTACCAAATATATTTATGCATTAATCAAGATTTTTTGGTTACTAAGCCTGGCTAAACTTAAAAAAAAATCCTTATTTTATGATTTTGATGTGAATTAGTAATGTACTTTTATGAGGCAAGTTTTGTTGAATAATTTTGGAAAAATATATTTAATTTTTATAATGAATATTTAATCATACACTATTGATCATTAACTTGATCTTTGCTTTTAATATTTTAATCATTTTGAAAATTATCTAAATTTTTATTATTTTAATTTATTACTTATTTTAACATTTTATTATATTGTAAGTATTCATTATAGTCCTGAATGCACTATTAATTGCACTCAAATTACTGTTTAAAAAACGTAAACAAAGCAATGACCAGAAATCCGCAAAATTCTAAAATCCGCACAACCTCTGGTCCCAAGCTGTGCGGATTTGAGGGAGTCTACTGTATATAAACATGTTAAAGGAAAATTTTTTACTCTCGTTAATTATGCTTTGTTTTTTTGCACAGAATGGTAAAATTATTGTACATGAATGACAATAAGTTTACAATATTCAGAATGAGTCAGAAAATTCATCATAATCGATGCAGTATGCATGACTCTTCGTTCTTGTTAGTTATGTTTTGTGGGGTCATCAAGGCTTCTTGTTAGTTATGTAAGGGAGGGGGAGGAGTTTGTATCGGGATTTCCATGCTCTAGTCTGTACGTATTTACATAATTTTTTTTTCTAAAAATCTTGATTTGGTTAGATAATTGTTTTTGTTTTTTTTTCGGGTTTGAATCTCGATTCAGTTTGACTTGAATTGGAATTTTCAGGTTCTTGCAGAGTTGCATTTCAAGTACTAGTTTTCAATTCTGGTCAGTGGATGGGGACAAAAATTACTTTGTCTTTCTTGAACAGATTTTTATTTCCTAATTTTTTTATTTTACTTTTTTTTGGGGGGGGGAGGATTAGATTGGGTTTCAGGTTATTCTGATTGGGTTTGAGATAGACTTCTATTGGAATTTCCATGATCTGGTCAATACATATCGACATAAATTGTTCTTTTTTTTCTAAAATCTCGATTTGATTAATTTTTTTTTTTTTTTGGGGGGGGGGGGGATTGAATCTGGTTTCGGATTGACTTCAAATGGAATTTTCAGGTTCTTGTTGAGTTGCATTTCAAGTATATTATTTTGTCGCAGATAAATTGGGTTACAATTGGAATTTTTTTTTTTTTTGGGGGGGGGGGGGGGCGGGTAGTGTTTGAACTGGGTTTGGGATAGATTTCAATTGAAATTCTTGTCAGTGTATGTGGACAGAAATTATTTGGTCTTTCTTGGACAGACTTGTGTTTCCATTGTTTTTTCCTTTTCGGGTTTGGATTAGGTTTCATGATAACTTTCAGACTCTTGTCAGTGTGTATCGGCAGAAATAATTTTCTCTTTTCCGGATTAGGTTAAGGTTCGATGGAAATTTTTTTCAGGTTTCAATCAGGTTCAATTCAAATGGAATTTTCAAGTTCTGGTCAGGTTGCGCTTTAATGGAAAATATTTTGTCCTGTATAGATACTGGGCTCCGGTTGTATGGAATTTCCTTTTTCAGGTTCAGATTAGGTTTAAGATAGACTAATTGGAATTTCCAGATTTCTGATCACGCATATATATGAAAATTAAGTTTTCTTTCCCAAATCGAGATATGGTTGGATAATTTTTTTTTTGGGGGGGGGGGGGGAGGGGGGTTGAATATGCTTTCGGTTTGACTTCAAATGTAATTTTCAGGTTCTTGTTCAGTTGCATTTCAATGTATTTTATTTTGCAGCAGATAGATTGAGTTACTCTTGGAGGGATTTTTTTCTTTCCGGTTTTGGATTGTATAGGATAGATTTCAATAGGAATTTTTCGATTCTAGTCAATGTATGTCAATGGAAATTATTTTGTCTTTCTTGGACAAATTTATCTTTCCATTAAATTTTTGTTGGTTTAGAATGGGTTTCAGGATAACTTGTAGGTTCTTGTTGGCAGACTTGTATAAAACCAAAAACTTTCTGCAAATTAATTTAATGTTGGGTGTAATTCGTATTTTTTGAGCAATTCATGGTCATCATTCATGTTTTTTATGCGATTTATGAATTTAATTTGCATTTTTGAGCAATTTATGGACATAATTCGCAATTTTTATGCGGTTAATGAATGTAATTTACATTTTACATGATTTATGGACGTAATTTGCTATTTTTATGCAATTCATAGACAGAATTTGCGTTTTTTCAGCTTTCTGTTGACGAAATTTGCGTTTTTTAATCGATTTATTGACGTTATTTATGTTTTTATAGGATTTATGAATGTAATTTGCTTTTTTTACCAATTCTTGGACGTAATTTGCATTTTTTGTAATTTATGAACGTTATTAGTGTTTTTTTGCACGATTCATGGGAGTGATTTGCATTTTTTGAGTGATTTATGAAAGTAATTCACGTTTTTATGCGTTTCATGGACGTAATTTGTGTTTTTTGAGCGATTCATGAATGTAATTTGCGTTTTTTATGCAATTCATGAATGCAAAACACTATTCGCTATTTTTATGCGATTTATAGACGTAATTTGCGTTTCAGCTTTCTGCTGCCAAAATTCGTGTTTTTTGAGCAATTTATGAACATAATTCCAGTTTTACTACACAATTCATAGACATAATTTGTGTTTCTCATACAATTTCTGAACGTAATTCTCACTTTTTTAAACAATTCATGGAGGTAATTAACGTTTTGACGATTTGTGGACCCAATTCGCGTTTTTTAAACTATTCATGGGCATAATTTGCGTTTTTTATGCGATTAATGAATGTAATTTACATTTTACATGATTCATGGATGTAATTTGCTATATTTATGCAATTCGTAGATATAATTTGCATTTTTTGAGCTTTCTGTCGACGAAATTTGTGTTTTTGATCAATTTATTGACGTTATTTGTGTTTTTATAGGATTTATGAATGTAATTCGCTTTTTTTACCAATTGTTGGACTTAATTCACATTTTTTGCAATTTATGAATGTTATTAGTATTTTTTTGCATGATTCATGGAAGTGATTCGCAATTTATGAGTGATTTATGAACATAATTTGTGTTTCAGCTTTCTGCTGCCAAAATTCGTGTTTTTTGAGCGATTTATGAACATAATTCCCGATTTCCTACACGATTAGACATAATTTGTGTTTTTCATACAATTTCTGAACGTAATTCTCACTTTTTTAAACAATTCATGGATGTAATTCACGTTTTGAGCAATTTGTGGACCCAATTTACGTTTTTTATGCAATTCGCTTTTTTTGAGCGATTCATGGACATAATTCGAGATTTTTATGCGATTAATGAATGTAATTTACATTTTACATGATTTATGGACGTAATTTGCTATACTTATGCGATTAATAGACATAATTTGCATCTTTTGAGCTTTCTATCGACGGAATTTGTGTTTTTTGATCGATTTATTGACGTTATTTGTGTTTTTATAGGATTTATGAATGTAATTCGCTTTTCTTACCAATTCTTGGACGTAATTCGCATTTTTTGCAATTTATGAACGTTATTCATGTTTTTTTGCACAATTCATGGAAGTGATTCGCATTTTTTGAGTGATTTATAAACGTAATTCACGTTTTTATGCAATTCATGGATGTAATTTGCGTTTTTTGAGCGATTCATGAACGTAATTCACATTTTTTATGCAATTCATGAATCCAATTCGGTATTTTTATGTGTTTTATAGAGGTAATTTCCGTTTCAGATTTCTGCCGCCAAAATTCGTGTTTTTTGAGCGATTTATGAACATAATTCATGTTTTACTATACGATTCATAGACGTAATTTGCGTTTTTCATACAATTTATGAATATAATTCTCGCTTTTTTACATGATTCATGGACGTAATTCACATTTTAAGCAATTTCTGGACGTAATTCCCATTTTTTATGCAATTTGCTTTTTTTTTAGCGATTCATGGATGTAGTTCACATTTTTTATGCGATTCATGCATGTAATTCACATTTTTATGCGATTCATGCATGGAATTCGTATTTTTTATGCGATTCATGGATTGAATTAATGTTTTTATTGCGGTCTTTGCACGGAATTCACGTTTTTCGCGTGGTATTTTGTCGAAATGTTGGGTTTTTTTTAGGGATGCACCGAATAGTGATTTTGGCCGAATACCGAATGCCGAATATTCGGCCGACAGGTGAACCGAATACCGAATATTCGGCTTTCCAAATACTTTTTATATTTCAAAATTTAAAGGTATTAAAATGTTACTTTTTAAAACAGTTTTACATAACATTTAATAAAAGAAACTTACATTTTGATAAACATGTGCTTTTTATAAGAACATTTAGTATTGAAAAGAATCTGCCTTGAGTTATTTAAGAAGCACAATTATGAAAGTTAAAAAAATTTTCTACGAATCAAAACAAGCATTTTAAAATCAAATAATGAAAAAATGGTTGAAGAAAAATTTTATAGTCTGATAATTGTCCTTTTAAAATAACTCAAGGCAGATTTTTTTCAATATAAAATACAAATACTTTCAACTTAATTCTGAATAAAAGTATGTTTGGCTCATAGTTCTTTTCTTATGAATGGTATTTTCCACCCTTCCCATCATATCATATTTTACAGAAATCAAAGCATGGGAGTTGAAAATATATTATCTTATTTAATGTTAATGTAATAAACAAACACACAAGTTATGACCTAGACTGAAATGAAATACAATGTACTTATGACTCAATAAGTTGATTATGGTTTCATGAACAAAAATTGTCTGCCTTGATAGCTATTACTATCTCAAACGGTTTTTTTTTTTTTTTTTGTTATAAAGGACTTTTATTTGGGGAAAAGCAAAAAACAGATTATTTACTAAACAAAATTTAGAAACTTGTATCAGCACATAATTTATTCCTTAGGAGAATCCTAATAAATCACCATTTTAATCCTTCTCATGGTTAATTTTCTTAAGTTATACTTTACAGACAGCAAATAAATAATGTAAAAACATTCTATTTTATTTAAAAATGATTTTGTTTCTAATTATTTTAAATATAAATTAAAAAATTGACAGTTTAAAGTAGAAATAGCGAAAAGGTTTTATTAAGTATTGGATTCGGCCGAATACTTTGATATTCGGCCATACCGAATATTCGGCAGGCCGAATAGTTTCATATTCGGTGCATCCCTAGTTTTTTTACATGATTCTTTGTTGAGATACCCTTTTTTTTTACGCAATTCTTTGTCGAAATAAATAAATAAAAATTGTTTCTTCATAAAATTTTCTGCACATGGCGTGCGTCTATATTATACAACTCTGCTTGTCAGTGTGTATTGTCAGAATTTTTTTTTTTTTTTTTCAGATCGAATTAAGGTTTGCTAACCCATAGACTAATTGGAATTTTCAGATTTCTGACCACGCGTATCTATGGAAATTAAGTTTTCTTTTCCAAATCAAGATATGGTTGGATTTTTTTTTTTTTTTTTTTTTTTTTTTTTTTTTTTTTTTTTTTTTTTTTTTGGGGGGGGGGGGGGGTTGAATCTGGTTTCGGTTTGATTTCAAATGTAATTTTCAGGTTCTTGTTCAGTTGCATTTCAATGTATTTTATTTTGCAGCAGATAGATTGAGTTACTCTTGGAGGGATTTTTTTCTTTCTGGTTTTGGAGTGTATAGGATAGATTTCAATAGGAATTTTTCGATTCTGGTCAATGTATGTCAATGGAAATTATTTTGTCTTTCTTGGACAAATTTATCTTTCCATTAAATTTTTGTTGGTTTAGAATGGGTTTCAGGATAACTTGTAGGTTCTTGTTGGCAGACTTGTATAAAACCAAAAACTTTCTGCAAATTAATTTAATGTTGGGTGTAATTCGCATTTTTTGCGCAATTCATGGTCATCATTTGTGTTTTTTATGCGATTTATGAATGTAATTTGCATTTTTGAGCAATTTATAAACATAATTCGCAATTTTTATGCGATTAATGAATGCACTTTACATTTTACGTTATTTATGGACATAATTTGCTATTTTTATGCAATTCATAGACATAATTTACGTTTTTTCAGCTTTCTGTCGACGAAATTTGTGTTTTTTGATCAATTTATTGACGTTATTTGTGTTTTTATAGGATTTATGAATGTAATTTGCTTTTTTTACACAACTCTTGGACGTAATTCGCATTTTTTGCAATTTATGAATGTTATTCGTGTTTTTTTGCATGATTCATGGAAAGGATTCGCATTTTTTGAGTGATTTATGAACATAATTCATATTTTTATGCAATTCATGGACGTAATTTGCATTTTTTGAGCGATTCATGAATGTAATTCGCGTTTTTTATGCAAATCATGAATGCAAAATGCTATTCCCTATTTTTATGCGATTTATAGACGTAATTTGCATTTTAGCTTTCTGCTTCCAAAATTCGTGTCTTTTGAGCGATTTATGAACATAATTCCCATTTTACTACACGATTCATAGACATAATTTGTGTTTTTCATACAATTTCTGAACGTAATTCTCACTTTTTAAAACAATTCATGGACGTAATTCATGTCTTGAGCGATTTGTGGACCCAATTCATGTTTTTTATGCAATTTGCTTTTTTTGAGCGATTCATGGACATAATTCACAATTTTTATGCAATTAATGAATGTAATTTACATTTTACATGATTTATGGACATAATTTGTTATACTTATGCGATTCATAGACATAATTTGCATCTTTTGAGCTTTCTATCGACGAAATTTGCCTTTTTTGATCGATTTATTGACATTATTTGTGTTTTTATAGGATTTATGAATGTAATTTGCTTTTTTTACAAATTGCTGGACCTAATTCGCATTTTTTGTAATTTATGAACGTCCTTAGTGTTTTTTTGCACGATTCATGGAAGTGATTCGCATTTTTTGAGTGATTTATGAATGTAATTCATGTATTCATGGACGTAATGTGTTTTTTGAGCGATTCATGAATGTAATTCGCATTTTTTATGCAATTCATGAATGCAAAACACTATTTGCAATTTTTATGCGATTTATAGACGTAATTTGCATTTCAGCTTTCTGCTGCCAAAATTCATGTTTTTTGAGCAATTTATGAACATAATTCCCATTTTACTACACGATTCATAGACACAATTTGTGTTTTTCATACAATTTCTGAACGTAATTCTTACTTTTTTAAACAATTCAAGGACGTAATTCACGTTTTGAGCGATTTGTGGACCCAATTCATGTTTTTTATGCAATTTGCTTTTTTTGAGCGATTCATGGACATAATTCGCAATTTTTATGCAATTAATGAATGTAACTTACATTTTACATGATTTATGGACATAATTTGTTATACTTATGCGATTCATAATTTGCATCTTTTGAGCTTTCTATCGACGAAATTTGCGTTTTTTGATCGATTTATTGACGTTATTTGTGTTTTTATAGGATTTATGAATGTAATTCGCTTTTTTTACCAATTGCTGGACCTAATTCGCATTTTTTGTAATTTATGAATGTTATTAGTATTTTTTTGCACGATTCATGGAAGTGATTCGCATTTTTTGAGTGATTTATGAACTTAATTTACGTTTCAGCTTTCTGCTGCCAAAATTCGTGTTTTTTGAGCAATTTATGAACATAATTCCCATTTTACTACACGATTCATAGACATAATTTGTGTTTTTCATACAATTTCTGAACGTAATTCTCACTTTTTTAAACAATTCATGGACGTAATTCAAGTTTTGAGCGATTTGTGGACCCAATTCATGTTTTTTATGCAATTTGCTGTTTTTGAGCGATTCATGGACATAATTTAGCAATTTTTATGCGATTAATGAATGTAATTTACATTTTACATGATTTATGGACATAATTTGCTATACTTATGTGATTCGTAGGCATAATATGCATCTTTTGAGCTTTTTATCGACGAAATTTGCGTTTTTTGATCGATTTATTGACATTATTTGTGTTTTTATAGGATTTATGAATGTAATTCGCTTTTTTTTACCAATTCTTGGACGTAATTCGCATTTTTTGCAATTTCTGAACGTTATTCGTGTTTTTTTTGCACAATTCATGGAAGTGATTCGCATTTTTTGAGTGATTTATGAACGTAATTCACGTTTTTATGCAATTCTTGGATGTAATTTGCATTTTTTGAGTGATTCATGAACATAATTCACATTTTTTATGCAATTTATGAATGCAAGTCGCTATTTTTATGAGTTTTATATAGGTAATTTCCGTTTCAGCTTTTTGCTGCCAAAATTCGTGTTTTTTGAGCGATTTATGAACATAATTTATGTTTTACTACACGATTCATAGACGTAATTTGCATTTTTCATACAATTTATGAATATAATTCTCGCTTTTTTACATGATTCATGGACGTAATTCCCATTTTTTATGCAATTTGCTTTTTTTTTTTTTAGCGATTCATGGATGTAGTTCACAAAAACACCCCCTTGGCTGTGCCACTGACAACAAAATCTTATGTTGGTGCAAGGAGTAATTTATTCATAGACATGAGAAACAAGTTTGACAACAAAACAAAAAAAAGTACAATACAGGATTTTTACCTGGCATTCTCATAAAATTTTGAATATACCCTGCCTCCCCCCTCTAATTCATAAGTTTTCATACATTCTATATTATATTCCATATTAAGAAGGCGCCACTTGTCTAGTTTTTTTTTAAATCAGAACGCGTTATTAGCATTTTTCATTCAGGTAGAATTTATTTAGAATAGAATTGATAAAGAAAATGCACAAATTGAAAACCATTGAACAGACATGATAGAATCATTACGTATATTTCATGGTTTAACAAGAAACATCCACATGGATGTTTCTTGTTATGCCAATACAATCTTGCAATGTCTTAATATACAATGAATAAAGTCTGCAATAAAGTTAACCAGAGAATCTTGCAATGGATTTTTGCCGTCGCTTATTCAAATTTACTTAAGAAGAATCGAGTTAATGAAATGTTGTATAAATGTTACTTGTTAGCTTTATAGATTACTAGGTACTACTAGGTTATCCCGTCGACCAAAAAATTATCGCCAAACTATAAGATTAAATTCCAATAATGGATGATTGTGAATGTCACATTCAATGACATTAAATACAATTTGTATATTTAAAATGTCATTGATTTTTATTTCGACTTTTTATTAATATTTTACTAATTATTTGTTTTTTCATTATTTAAAATAAAAAAATATGTGATTATGTATAATTTGGCAAAATTGGTCGACGGAATAACAGTAGTAGCGATTACTAAAATATTTCAAATTGAAATAATTTATGAAACTGAAAATGTTTTAGCCAACATTTCACTTAAGTTTAAAACAAGCAATATATAGAAATTGTAAAGTCCATCAAGTGTGTGTACTTTACAATTTCCATTGTTGGGACCAGACATTGCACAAATATGTGCTCATCTTTTGTTTACATTTTTAAAAAGAGTAATTTGAATGTAATAATGTACTAGAAATCATAATGAATGCTTATAGTACAGTCAATGCTTATAGTACAGAGTATAATACAGTCAACTCTGTGAAATTCACAAAATGTATTATCTGCAAAACATGCTAAAATGCAAACATTGAAAAGTGTTTTAACACTTAAACTCAAAGATAACAGATATGCAATAATTTTATTTTCATGAAATGACAAATTTTAATAAAATAAACTGGGATTTAAGAAAATTCATGTATTTTGTACCCTGTATTTAAAAACAATACTTTAAGCAAGCCAGTAAGTTTCCGTTTATTAATTATGATTAATGCAAACCTATTCTTTGCTCAAGCAGCGAAAAAATTAAAAAAATAAACAATTTTACCTCTATATATTTTTTGTTTATCAAACAATACACATAAAAAGTTCCTTGGCGAAGGAGAATAAACTGCATTTCACCCAAAATTACTGACAACAAAACAAAATGCAGTCCAGATTTTTAACTGGCATTCTCGTAAAATTTTGAATATATCCTGCCTCCACACTGTAATCCATAAGTCTTCAAAAATACAAGCAAAAAACTTTATTGCAAAGTTACACATTCTGTATTAATTACTAATCCATTGCAAGATTCTCCGGTTAACTTTATTGCAGAGCTTATTCGTTGTATATTGACATTGCGAGATTCAATTGGCGTAACAAGAAACAACATGTGGATTATTAAAACCTGAAAATTACTTAATGATTCTATCTTGTCTGGTTTATATTTTTTAATTCGTGCATTTTCTATATCAATTTAATGGACATTATGTAAGAATATTACTACCTGAATGAAAAATGCTCCGTGTAACTTGCCGCGTTCGGGTTCGGATTCAAAACAAAACTAGACAAGTGGCGCCCCTAGGCGTATGAATACATGACTTTCCAACAACAAATAATTTAAAATAATTTTTATTTGAAAACTTAAAAAAAAAAATCATAAGTCGAAAGTATATTGAATATGTATAATTAAAAAATATTTTCCTATTTTAAAAAAGGATTCAAAATATTTTTTCCACAAAATGCAAAAATATCCAATGTAAGAAACGTAATATTTTCTTCTTACGAAAAATAAAGGCAAAATAAATAGAAATTTGATTTAGTATATATTTATTGAATGTTTTAAAGCACATGATAAGATGTTTTTGTAGTTTAAAAAACATTTATTGCTTCGATTCGGGTGTTTTAACTGTGACCATAAGTACATAATTTTTTTCACTCAGGCTCCGTCTGCTAACCCATAGAATAACATGTAATCCGCGAGCTAATATAGTCCAATTTTCCAAGACCAATATATAACAAACAAGAGTTTTCCTAGAAACAAGGCAAGTCTTATTACCTCTATCTTAAAGAGATTCATATTATATATAAGTTTTAATAAAATCTCCCAGCCCGTTTCCTAGATCTCATTATCAGGAACAAACACCATCGATTACAGTTTTAAAATGGTTATCGAGATCTAAAAATATACGGCACGTAGAAATGTAAAAATTATAGGATAGGATTAGACTGGGAATATAAGACTATATTAAAAAAATTGGACCATTCTGACCAATATTTGCTGAGTTATTAGAAGGCGGCTTTTCCGATTTTCTTTGATGTTGAGTTAGCTGTATATATGAAGTTCCGCATCTACCGTTATGACGATGGTAGGTTTAAAGCTGCGTCACTTGAAGGCTGCCGCCTTCTATGATTTGATTTCCATCCCAAAGGGATGGACAGTAACATCTGATAGCGCAAGAGTAATGTTTCTGACACTTGAATTTAATCCAGCACCAGTTATCCACAAATGTATCATTATTGATTCTTCAATGCAATTAATTGCTTATTACAGAACTGTCAAAAGTTAATCTTTTTTTTCCCTTTTTTGTTGCAAAATGTCAATGATGCACAGAGATATTGCAAGAAGTTGAATTACTGAATCAAAATATTGAGACCAATTCCTGCAAAATCTGCATTTAATATAATTAGTGATTCAGTAAATTTGTTGAAAATTTTGTTACCATCTGCAAATGAAAATTTGGATTTCATGCTAAACCAGCTGTTGTTAATTATTGCAGGAAAGCACAATTATAAATATGATATTGATTAATAATAACACATTGCTCAGTGGTGCACAAAACAGGAATTTTAATATACATAAGTACATATTAAAATAAAATAAAACTTTCGACGTTTCGCGCCGTCTTCTGCGGGCGTCTTCAGGAAAATATGAATTGGAAGGACTACGTTTGCATCTTGTTCGAGAGATAATATTTCTACTAAATTAAAAACTAAATGAATTAAAATTTTAAAAAATGTTGCCAATTACACGTGAGTAAAATTAAAATATTGCAAGGAAATAAAAATTTTAAGGTTTTATGATGTTATGCCATATTTTTGGTATATTGTAGGATAAATTATCATTACATGGTTTATTTTCTCGTGCTATGATTTCGAAACAAATTTCTGATATGGTTAGACAATTGGAAAAACCTAAAATACACTGAAGGCATTTTAACGAGAGATACACATCGTGCTTTAAAACATACAACTCAAGGTGTCGTGGAATTGTTGAAGTACTGTGTGAGTGAATTAGGATTTTCCTATCTTTTGACAGGAAAAATCCAAACTGATGCTTTGGAGCAAAGATTTGGAAAATTTAGACAACTTGCTGGCTCACAGTATTTGATATCGATGCGTGTTAGAGAAATTACCTTAATGGTAATTCTCTATACAATGGATATGAATAGATATGCAGAGCATTAACGCTAGTGGGCGTATAAGCTGAAATGTCTGCTTAAAATAACTTGTCATTAAAGAAAAATATTGTATATCAAATGAGTATATATTTAGAAGCAGAAATTAAACAGGTTTAAATAACAAATAACAACCTTTATTAAAATCATAATTAAAATCAAACAAACAAATATGAAATCAATTGTCTAAAAAAAACATAAATATCATTTCTTATATTGAATTCCAATTAATATTATTCATTTTACATATGATGAACCAGAGTACCAGAAGATAAAGAAGTTTATTTTATATTGTAAAGTAAAAAATTATATTTTAACTTTAAATAAAAAATAAAGTTTAAAAAAAAATATTTTATCTTTAAATTTAATTCAAATCATAATTCCCAATTCATTTTTAAACATTTACTTTCAGAATAAATTTTAATCACTAACGTTAAAATAAATAGCAGAAACTTTAAATTTAATTCATAAATGTGTATCTCCCCTTCCTATTACTGCAAAGTCTAGTCAACCTTTTCATATAATATAAAGCTCCCAAGGATTTACGCTGCCACTCGAAAATGCCTTCCTAAAACACATCACCTGCCACACAATGTGTTCTCCATTAATCAACCTCTGCCACAAGAAGATTTATATGGAGGGTGGAGCAAAACAGGATAGACAATGAATCAACTCAATAACAGTAACATCCAAACGATTGCCCCAGCAATCAGCAAGTCGTTACTAGCTCGCCGGCTATCGTAACGCTTGATAAAACAAAACCACTGAATTGAGCCTAAATTCATTTCTAACAAATTAAAGTTGACAAAAAATTGATTCTGAATAAATATAACAGACGAAGACTGGATTAAAAGGGTATGTTTAAGAAGAAGAGATTAAAAGATATTGTTCTAAAAATAAGTAAAATAAAATAAAAACTCATCTGACATTTTGCTGTAGGTGGCCGGCACCTTGCTATTCACCCTGAAGACTTCATTCAGTTATAACATCACTTTAAATGTGTCAGTTCCTCCTAAAATAGCATATTCACCGCAACATCACTTCATATATTAAAGCTGGACACCGTCATTATATTCACTTTATAAACACAAGATAACTTTACTAGCACAACCACCGTCTTCACTCCGGACTCCATTACAACGTTAAAACGAGACAAGGCGAACGCTTGCCGGCAAAACAACACAGTTTAAATATCCCATCCTTCGCTGACAACGCCCCCTCACGTGACATCCGCTTCCTGATCTAACGTCACCTCCGGCATCTCGAATGTTCGCGGGAAAGATGATCCAATAGCAGTCAGCCACGGGGAAACTACGTATGCTCGTGGACATACTACGCCACCTATTGCCAGGTCCGATAACTTTGTAGAAAAACATCGTAAGTATTCTATGAAGGATGGAAGATATTTGCCGGGAGAAACGAAAGTGTCGATGCCGTAAGAAAGCAGATTATCAACAAATAGTGAATGGTAAGTAGATAAGATAGAGTAGCTGTTAATTATGCCGAAGTACAAAAGAAAGATAAAAGGTATTTTATTTATTATAAGTTGAAATTTAAACACAGAAGAAATAAAGATAATAAGTGTTTAAATTGAGACTTAGTTTTTCATTTATACTTTAATTATTTAAAAGCAAATAAGATAAATAGAATTTGTTTTAAATGAAATTTTACTTTATACTATTGTAAATAAATATAGTAATAAATTAAATAGAAAAATAGGTTGAGTGGAATGACAAGAACTTAGGGAAAATATGTCTATTTTCTATCAATGCGACAGGTGTTTGAGACCGAATCAAGATTGCGTCTTCAAAGCATCGGTCCATTAAATATAAAATCCTCAAGATATGGTGAATTGTCTGTGGATGTGGAGAATAGTGCAGAGTTTCCCCCAGAGGGTTTCAGGGGGGCGCTCTGCCTCTCCTGCCCTTTAGTTTAAAAAATAGCGCCCCTCTTGTCCCTCATCCAAAAACTAGCGCCCCTCTTGTCATTCATTCAAAAAAAATACCGCCCTTCTTGCCCCACATTTGAAAAAATGCAGCCCTCCATCAATGATCCGAACGCACTATAGCGCTTAAATTACGCAAAAAATCGGCAACAGAACGCAAAAAAAAAAAAAAATAATTGTAATTTAAGAAATTACCCCAACCATTTGAAAAATGTTTCACTCGATACATTCATCTATCATTTTAAGCTAAATACCAGTTGTTTTATTGTGTATTATCCGTGCCACTGCTATAAATGACTTTATACATGCTGCAATTTGAAGGTACGGTTCGTTTAAGTTATATCACTCTATTGTCGCCAAGCATAAAAGTTGGCGACGAAAGAAACATTTCAAACTATTTAACATTGTTGGTGCAAAAGTAATCATTATTAAAATACAGCTTTGGCATATACTGTTATACTTGTAAGACTTTGGCATATATTGTTTGATTTTACAGAGCAGAATTTTGGTGATGGAGGTTTTAAACCAAAATCGATCGCAGCACATGCATCTGTGAATGGGTCCATCAGACATCGAATCAAAAAAGTTTTTTCCCAGTTTTTCCCAAGCCGATTGCTTTTTAGTTTTCTTTTTAGGTGGTGGAAAATCAAGAGTAATAGCTATAACATTTTCCGGCTTGTTAGAATCACTATTGGCACTCAAATTTTCCTGGTTAGAACCGACCGATAGTAAAACGCCATGGCTAGTGGATTGGTCGCCCTGGCGACATGATGTTTTACAATTAATCGGTTCGGCATTAAATTGCTTCCTTTTTCGTGATCGCCTTTCAACACGTAATTGGTTTTCAGCGGCTCAATAATCTTTTGATTTTATCATTTTCTGCATTGAAAGACGTTTTTGCGCCAAACCAAATACAGTATTACTCAGTTATCCCGTCGACCAATTTCGCCAAATGATACGAATCGCCAAACTAATAAGCAACTTATACATGTTGACTGTGTTTAATATCATTGAATGCGATATTCACGTTCATTCATTTCTTTGGCTTCGGCTTTTTCCGTATCTGTTAATTTCCGTCTACCCATTTTTAAATTTGTTAGTTTTCTCCTTTATTACAATGATTTTAACCATTTTAATTTACTATTCAAATAAAAATTCTTCTAAAAGTAAAGAATTTAATTTAAATTCAAATAAAAATAATTGTAATTTAAGAAATTACCCCAACCATTTGAAAAATGTTTCACTCGATACATTCATCTATCATTTTAAGCTAAATACCAGTTGTTTTATTGTGTATTATCCGTGCCACTGCTATAAATGACTTTATAATACATGCTGCAATTCGAAGGTACGGTTCGTTTAAGTTATATCACTCTATTGTCGCCAAGCATAAAAGTTGGCGATGAAAGAAACATTTCAAACTATTTAACATTGTTGGTGCAAAAGTAATCATTATTAAAATACAGCTTTGGCATATACTGTTATACTTGTAAGACTTTGGCATATATTGTTTGATTTTACAGAGCAGAATTTTGGTGATGGAGGTTTTAAACCAAAATCGATCGCAGCACATGCATCTGTGAATGGGTCCATCAGACATCGAATCAAAAAAGTTTTTTCCCAGTTTTTCCCAAGCCGATTGCTTTTTAGTTTTCTTTTTAGGTGGTGGAAAATCAAGAGTAATAGCTATAACATTTTCCGGCTTGTTAAAATCACTATTGGCACTCAAATTTTCCTGGTTAGAACCGACCGATAGTAAAACGCCATGGCTAGTGGATTGGTCGCCCTGGCGACATGATGTTTTACAATTAATCGGTTCGGCATTAAATTGCTTCCTTTTTCGTGATCGCCTTTCAACACGTAATTGGTTTTCAGCGGCTCAATAATCTTTTGATTTTATCATTTTCTGCATTGAAAGACGTTTTTGCGCCAAACCAAATACAGTATTACTCAGTTATCCCGTCGACCAATTTCGCCAAATGATACGAATCGCCAAACTAATAAGCAACTTATACATGTTGACTAAATTTTTATTTTAAATAGCAAAAGAAGAAATAAAAATCACTTTATGATTGTTTAAGTACGCGTATTGTGTTTAATGTCATTGAATGCGATATTCACGTTCATTCATTTCTTTGGCTTCGGCTTTTTCCGTATCTGTTAATTTCCGTCTACCCATTTTTAAATTTGTTAGTTTTCTCCTTTATTACAATGATTTTAACCATTTTAATTTACTATTCAAATAAAAATTCTTCTAAAAGTAAAGAATTTAATTTAAATTCAAATAAAAACTCTTCTAAAAGTAAAGAAATTAATTTAAATTCAAAAGTGACCACATCATTCAAAAGTGGTAACATCATTCAAAAGTGGTAACATCATCGGGTCCATTCTCCCGAAAACAACAACCATTTTTCAAATGGTTAATAAAAATTCTTCTAAAAATAAAGAATTTAATTTAAATTCAAAAGTGGTAACATCATTCAAAAGTGGTAACATCATTCAAAAGTGGTAACATCATCGGGTCCATTCTCCCAAAAACAACAACCATTTTTCAAATGGTTAAAAAGGTAAGTTCCGTTAAAAATTGCGAAATAACGACTAATTTCTGGCAAGATTCACAAAAAATGGCTAATTTTTTTAGCAAAATATGCCGTTTTTTGAGATTTTTTAACAAAAGCTGATATTTTTGCGATCTTTTAATAAAATTTGCTGTTTTTTCGTGATTTTTTTCACGAAATTTGACTTTTTTAGCAAAATATGTCGTTATTTGCGATCTTTTAACAAAATCTGCTGTTTTTTGTGATCTTTTAAGAGAACTGGCCGATTTTTCGTGATCTTTTAACAATATTTGCCGTATTTTAACGATCTTTTAACAAAATTTACCTTTTTTTTCAATTTTTTGATGAAGTTTCTGTTTTTTCATGACTTTTTGAACCGCTAGATGCTAGATTCAATTCCATAAAAGTGCCCTGAAAAATTTAAAAAGTGCCCTTTTCAGAACAGTAGCGCCCTGCCCCTTTTTAAACCTGGGGTAAATAGATTCTGTAGAGAAATAGATAATTTAGGAGAAACCTCCCAAACTTATAATATACCAGTGTTTGCTCAAAATATTACCATTTCCAATGATGACATTTCAAATATATACAGGGTTGCTACGCAACCTGGAAAAGTCAGGGAATTCGAAGTCAGGGAAATGTCAGGGAATTTCATTATTTTACTCCAAAACCTGGAAAATTCAGGGAAAAATTCGCAGCGGTCGCCAACCAAGCAAACTTCGCGCCGACATTGCAACCCATCCCGAATCTGGCTCCTAGCCAAAATTTCCTCACACCACTCAGATTCCTTTTCAGATATATGGCAACCTTCTAGCTTTCTATTGGACACCTGGTGGAGGAGTTCTGTTGTTCTTATTAGTTCTTATCTGGCATCTCGTTTCTTCACTTTCCTCGGGGTTTGAAAAGATATAAATACAATTATTTGATTTCTCCATATACAATATTTGTGCGTCTGGTCTGCTGCTTCATTTGGAAGATTCAAATTGAAATTTTGTAAGATTTTGAAAGATATATCTATATCTAGATTCTATTTCTAATTAATAAATAAATTCATGAAAATTCAAGCGATACAAATATTTTATAAATACCCTAATGTATTATTTTATCGTTGTTATTAATTTAATCATTTATTATTATTCATTAAACAACGGCAAATCTTGATGCGATTGTCGTAATTATCAGACTTTAAAATTATATAATAAACTGAAGTGTTGCTAAAAATGTGTTAGTGTTTTGCTTGCTGAATTGTTAAATAAAATTATATAGTTATTTTTTAAACAGAACAAAAAGCTTATTTCTTTTGGTTTAATATTGCTTTGTTTTTTATTTTTATATTTTTTGCACGAAATTTCGATTACCGAGACATTCAAAAATATTCATATGATCGCGAGATAAAGGCTTGATCAAAAGTATAAATAAATTTATGTAATAGTTTTTTAAATGTTTAGATACGTTAATGAAATTTAATAATTGCATAATTTTAGGGCTTAGATACCCTATCTTCCCGCGAACCGCCATTTTGTTTCCCTCTTATTTCTCATACATTATTATTTAACCTTAAACTACAAAATGATACTTAAATGATTGAATCATGCATTTCAAACAATGATATTAAATTAAACAAGACAATCTACTGTTGAAACTCAAATATTGAAAGGGCAAATTTTTATTAGTAAATCTAGAAAAATTGATTTACTTATTGATTTATTTTGTAAAAGAATCGGGTAAAGTGAAAATATTTGTAATATGTATAAGCCTTAAAAATATTTATTTTATTTCTTTGAAAAAAATAAAATTAAATTAAATTAAATTAAAACTGCAAAATGATAATAATTTGTAAGAAATAATAGGGAAAGAAAATGGCGGATCGCGGATGCTTTTATTTTCTGTTGAATGAAAAGTAAATATTATTATAAAACCAATTTCATTTTTTGCTAATTATCTTTAAATAATAATAAAAAAAATCCTTATTATATTATTGAAGTTAAAAAAGTTAATATAATTATTTAAACTGTATTTAATTTGCATAAATTTTAGTAATATTTGTAACGAGAGAATTAAAAAAAAAATGCACTTTTTATTTTAAAAGCATTTATAATAGATAGATGTACAAGTAATACACGCCTTGCAATGTTTTGGGTATAAAAAATAAACCAGTAATGTAGCTTGCATTTATTATTTTTTCACAACTCTCGTTTGCGTGCTTTATAACCTAAATTAATGTTGACACTTTTAATTAAACCATAAACCAATTATAAAACAGAAAATAATGTAATAAAGGCTTAGGGAGAGGAGGGGGATCTAACATTCCCCATTTAAAATAAAGGAAAAGAATTTTTTAAATTGCATAACTTGTTAAAATTTAATTTTTTGCCTTAAATGTTGATTGAAAAGAGAAGAGAAACTGATAATTAATTTATAGTGATAATGAAACTTGTAAATCTGCAGATCAAAGACCTTGTATGTCATTTTTTCAGCTTTATTTTGAAATTATGTTATTTAATATTTAAAATATTCAATTTCCAGATTTATTTATTTAATGTTTATAATGCTGATTTTTACAAGTAATATCTCTGGTAGTTTCTGTAGGTTTAACAGTTAAGAATATGCAAATAAAATTTCATGCACTATTTTGTATTGTGTAACTGAATGATAAATTTTTTGATAACATGCTTCACTAAATTCCACTGTGTTAATAATTTGATAAATATAACAATTTGAAATTTAATCTTTTAAATCTTCTAAAATAATTCATCTGAATAATAAAATAATTTCATAAAGAAAAAAAAAAAAAAGATATCCTAATAGTTAAATTTATTTGATACTATTTTTGTTTATTATTATGCTTTTATTAATTGTTGGTTAGAAATACAATCATAAAAACAATTTCTAATAATAAAATATTAATTATTCATTAAAGAAATTTGTAAAACGTATACATTTAATAGAATTATTAGACCATGAAATAAAATTGTGCATTGGTCTTTTAAGGTGTTAGTGAATAATTATTAGAGAAAATTATTAACCCACTTTTTGTTGCCCATTCAGCATATAAAACCCATGTGCATATGGGATAATTGGAAGTTTAATTTTTTTTAGATTATATATAAAAACTTGAGTTTTAAGAATTTTCTAAGTAAAATTTCAAATTTTAGCAAACCTGGGTGAATAAAACTATATCTTAGAATCTTCAATTAATGCATCAGAAAAATTTGCTGTATTGTGAAACACATAGATACAGGATATAAGATTTATTTGAAATTAGTTTTCACCCCCAATCTTCCTTTAAATCATACTTAAAACTTCTGACAAATTTTGCAGATTAAAGAAACATAGTATATATAATCAGGATTGCTGAATACAGCCGAACCTTGTTAACATGAGCCTCAATGGTTATCAAGATTGTGTTCATGTAAACAGTAATTCATGTTATCAGTATCAATTCTATGTGTTCATTTTTAAAGGGGACTATGGAAATAATGCATGTTAACGAGGTTTGACTATATTTATTTAATGTATATCACTTGAAAAGAAATAAGCAAAATCATGTTTCAGTAACATGCTAGGATTTAAAAAAAATAATGCTTACTGTTTTAAAATCCTAATTGAATTTGGATGTTTGACTGTAATTATTAA
Organism: Maratus speculifer; assembly: GCA_964019185.1. NCBI lineage: Eukaryota > Metazoa > Arthropoda > Arachnida > Araneae > Salticidae > Maratus > Maratus speculifer. The sequence goes on along the minus strand of CAXHSM010000349.1, from coordinate 8,950,877 downwards.
TTTAACATTGTGAGATGTAATGAATTTATACTTGAATTTGCTGGCCATGTTACTTAAAGGGTCTTCTTTCTTCTCTTTTAGATGCATAATGCCTTTTAAACAGAAATTTTTCAATGCATGCTGAATGGGTAGATCCTGATCTAAATCCTCAGTGGAGCCCATGGTTAACATCGGTTGAAAAATCCAACACTGTTGCAAAATGTACATACTGCCAGTTTATTATTCATCTGAGCAATATGGAGAGACAAGCGATAGTAAGCCATACCAAGTGTAAAAGACATAAAAAATTTGTAGATATCAAACAAAGTGCAGAAAAGTTAAAAAACTTTCTTACTAAAGATAGTAGTAGTGGAAGTATGTCACCTGCATCATCAAATGCTCCTTTATCATCAAATGCTCCTTTATCATCAAATGCTCCTTCATCATTAAATGCACCTTCATCATTAAATGCACATTCATTATCAAATGCAGCAGCTAAGAAAGCTGATATTAGCTCTTTTGTTACAAAAGATATTTTATCTGCTGAACTAATATGGGCAATGAAATTAGTGTTTTCGCATACTTCATATAACTCATTTAATGATGCTGCTGCTATATTTCAAAAAATGTTTGATGACAGCAGTAAGGCCAAATCTATGACCCTAGGCCGTGCTAATTGGCCTATTTAGTGTCATTTGGGTTAGCTCCATATTTCAAAAAACAATTAATATGAACTTTGAAAGATATGGAATATGTAATTTGTTTCGATGAAGCACTAAACTAGGGATGATGCACAACCTGTGGCCCGCAATGGGTTCAAGTTTAGCCCGCGAGTTTTGTCAATTTACAACTGGAAAATATTACTTTACTTGTGCATATGTCGCGGAAAAAAATCGCAAAATTTGTCAATTTACCGCGGGAAAATATAAAATTCCGTCACTTACGAATCATAAATTTCGTTGATCGGCACAGAAAAATTGGAAATTTCATTCTTCAACTGAGAAAAAAAGCAAATTTTGCCCATGAAGCTTGGAAAAAAAATACCAAATTACCTCGATCGGGCACGGAAAAATCGAAAATGTTGTCGGTCGGACGCAAAAAATCGCACATTTCGTTCTTAAGGCAAGAAAAAATCATTACCGTATTTTCGGGTGTATAGCCCGCACCCCTAAATCGAGCAGCGCAGTAAAAAATGTTCGTGTATAACCCGCGGAGATGCATCGGTATATAGTCCGCGGGCTATACCCATTTACGAACGTATATTTCGATCAGGGTTCGAAATTAGAAGCCAACTTTTTTAAAACTTTGTTATCGTACAAACGCACCTCATTTGCTACGCTTCACGTGCAATTTCCAATTTGTTTCAATTCTATTTTGCTCCAAGACTTAATGAAAGCATACTAATAAAACAAAATATTAAAGCTTAAGTTAGAAATTCATTACATTAAAGCAGGGCTGTCCAACGCGGCGCCCACGGGCGCCATGGCGCCCTTTGACGGTTTTCTTGGCGCCCTTTTGAAGATTTCCTGTTATTAAACATTTTAGAAGCAAAATTCCATTATAAAGAATGTTTTCTGTAAAGTCATTAATATTTCATCAGAGATATTTTTAAAACCTGTTTTTGGCATGTTGTCGGCTTGCCGTTGTACATTCAAAATCAGAAGCATACTTTGAAATTTTAATCATGCATAGTTTTGCAATTTTTAGTTATTGTTTATGTAACGTAATTATGATAATTAAATTTCTTAATAGTTGGAAATAGCTCATTTTAATATTCAAGTAGTGAGAGAAAAATAAGCATTTTCACCTGCCTTTTGTGCCCTTTGAAGATACATGTGTATGAAAGCTGTTCTTTTTTCTGTTTATTGTTGTCACACTGGCCCATTGGCCGTTTTATATAAGGATAAAAGAGTAATTTTTTTCTTGACTTTTAAAATTTTTGGAAGGGGGCAGGTATTTTTTATTTTTTTCTGTAATTTTCCTTAGAAATAATAATAAACAATGCAGAAGATTTCCATCTATGAAAGCACTTCCAGAATATCCCTCTGAAATGAAACCATCCACATGGTTTGGTCACTATCGTGCTTGTCTGTTTTTGTACTTTTCATTAAAACTAATCCGCAACTTCAAAATACATCAAATCGTATTTTCACATCTTAAAAGAAATCCTGCAATATCTTTGATTTGCATAATTATTATTATTTTTTTTTTATTGTTATTATAGACGCGATTAAAGTTTCTAGTGCCTTACTCTACAAACATTTTTAATATAAACTTCTCATTCAAAAACGTATGATTTGAAATTTAATTCGTGTAACTATAGGGAACTGTAGGGATCTTTTGTTTAGTGCTATACGATTCATTTGCATTATTTTAAGACGGCGTGTATACTAATACTATGCTATAATATTGCCACATGTTTTCAGTCATGTAAATAATGGCGCCCTTCATTGAGTGCCAAAAGCCAAGATGCGCCCCTGGTTACTGTAAGGTTGGACAGGCCTGCATTAAAGGATTTATAATGAAAAAACATAAAACAAAATATTTAAATTTGTTATGAATTTATTATAATCATGGAATTATAATGTGGATATAAAACAAAATATTAATGATATTATTAACTGTTTATTATTAACTAAAATTAAAGGATTTATATTGTAAAAATATAAAACAAAATATTTAAATTTAAAGGATTTATAAGATAAAGACAATGTTTTACTGAAATCAAGTTTAGATAAAATAAGGCATTAAAAAAAAAAGTCTCCAATCTTCATTCATATCATTATCTAAATGATGTGCTGTACAACTATGAAAGATAATTAACAGATCTTCAATTTTATCATCCCTTTCCGATAGTCCAAATTATTCAATATGGAATTTTAGAATGAATTTAAAATGATAAATTTTCTTGCACTATCCAACCATTATCAGATAATCATATAGCCCATCAATTTGGCACAGATTGATTCCACAATTTACCTTCAGAGATGCTTATATGGATATATTATCACAAATGGAACAATCTCATTATTTGCTAAAAAGTATCCCATAACAGTGATTTGTTCTTTTTCGTTATTTGGTACAACATAATACACATCTTTAACTGATTTTGATCCCAAAATTTTTCTTGTTTTAAGAACACAAAAGAAACCTTGTTTTAACCTTATTGAAAATTCTCTCTGTATGCTTTAGAATTCAGAAGAAAATATTAATAATATGTTCTTCCAAATATGATTTTACACTTCTGAACCAACTTAAAACAATTTCTTTTGTAACGGCACATCTAGATTTTGTCAAATGTACTGCTTGTTTTTTGTACCAATTTTGGATGACTTTTTAAAAACCAACTATTTATAAAGAAATTGCCTTTATTAAATTCTAATAGGTAAAATTTAAGTATTAAATTTGATTATTTAGCTTTTCAGTTAAATCAAAATATTTTATCTCTACTAAAATAACACTTTTTGTATTGGTCACTTGGGTGGTCCATTACTGGAAAATCACGAAATAAGCAATCTAGTAATGGGCCACCCCTCCTAAAATCTTAAAAATAAATAAAATTTTGTAAATGGCCATTGGTATATTAAATTCAATGTTTTATATTGCTAACCAAACAAAAACATTCAATTTTTAAGGAAAAATAAAAAAGATATAAACTAAGTAAGTAAAGTCTGCTCTTAGCATGTTCATTAAGATTTTCAGTGAAAAACAGAAAAACTGTGAAACTTTATTTTCTGCTTCCTAATTGTTTTGACGAAAAGTGTAAAAATTAATCCAGCTTATAAAGCATGCAAGGTAGAGTTCAGAAAAAAATAATAAAAGCTTAACTATTATTTATTATTTTTTTATAAACCAAAAAGTGCGAGGTGGCCCATTACTGGAAGGTGGTCCATTACTGGCACATCTACCCTATATCCACGGCCAACTTCATTAGAGGCCTCGGAAGCTTTTGCTTTTTAGGTGGATCTTAGGACGGAATTAATGACGTAATCTCCGTCTATCCAATCTCGTGAGGAAGTTGTCCTTGTAAGGGGCGTTACAAACAAGAGTTGTCTTTGCCGATTGGTTAAACGTGATATGATGTCATAAATTCCGTCCTAACAGTCAAGAGCTTCCAAGGCCTCTAATGAAGTTGGCCATGCTATATCTCGCCTTTTTTGTTCTTTGCAACAGGCTAGGGTACCAACTCTGAAAAGGAACGATTCTTCGGACTCTATCTGAAATGAAGCGACTCCGAAAAAATTCGATTCCTTGTACTCGTTCCGAAATGAAACGAGTCGTTTCGGAAAAGAGCGACTGCTCTGAATCGTTTCAAAATGACATGAATCGCGCACTTTTTTTTATGTTCTTTGCAAGAGGGTAGGATAGATTATTTTTTTAAAAATAAACTAAATCTTAAATGATCATAAATTCAGAATCGTCGAGGTTGGAAGGGTTCCTGATTTTGGATTTTGTACTCTACAAACACAATGCGGTATTTTATTTATAGATTTTTTTTTTAGGTCTCGCGTAAAAGTCAACCCCCCACTTTGAAGTTCTTTTTTTGTCTAAAATTTCACGACTTATATACGCGAGTATAAATGGTAGCTATTATAGATCTATCAGTGCAATACTTGGCGATAGTTGCGACAGTTCTTCCAAACCCAGAAATAACTGAATTTAAGCAGTAAAAAAAAAAAGCCTTTACAAACATGGGAGACTCTCTAAATTTCGCGGCATAGCGAAAAAAATGTACAAATTTTGATGTTTTTTCAAATTTTTTGAGGTTTAAAAGTTGTACAAAAAAAAAAAAAAAAAATCACGATTTCCAATTAAAAAAAAACCTTTGTATAACCCGCACTGTGTATAAGCCGCAGCGGCTTTTTAGGTGGTTTTTTTTCTTGTATAAGCTGCGGACTATACACCCGAAAATACGGTAATTTTGTTGATTGTGCTCGAAAAAATTGCAAATTAAATTCATCGGTTACAAAAAAAATAGCACATTTTCTCGGTTTATCTCTTGAAAAAAAAATGCGATTTCGTTGATCAAGCAGGAAAAAATCGCAAGTTTTGTCGATCAGGGATGAAAAAAATTACAAATTTCGCTGTACGGCACGGAAAAATCGTGAATTTAGCAATGATGAGAGGAAAATTTGAAAAGTTCCTTAATTCGTAAAATGCAAGTATAGATGGAAAAATTGCACATTTCGTCAGACGAACACCGAAAAATCGTGAGTTTTATTGATTGGATTGCGAAAAATTGCAAATTTCGATGGTCAGAGACATAAATATTACGAATTTTGTTGATCGCACGCGGAAAAATTGCAAATTAAGCCGACCAGACTGTAATAAAATCATGAGTTTTATTCAAAAGGGTGCGAAAAAATCGTGAATTCCGTTGATCGGGCATGGAAAAATGCGTATTTCGTCAATTAAAAACGAAAAAATTCTATATTTCGTTGAACGGACACCGAAAAATCGCGATTTTTATTGAGCAAGTTTCGAAAAATCACAAAATGCAATGGTCGGAGACGGGAATATTGCAAATTTTGTAAGTCACACGCGGAAAAATTGTTAATTATGCCGATCAAGCTCTAATAAAATTCCGAATTTTGTCAATCGGGTGCGGAAAAATTGCAAAATACGTCGGTCATGCGGATAAAAATAGCGAAATTCTTCGATTGACTTTGTAAAAATCACACATTTCGTCAATCGGCTCTGTAAAAATCGGGAATTTTGTCGATTTAGAACGGAAAAATTGCGAATTTAATCGATCAGCTTTATTAATATCGAAAATTTCGTTGATGAACTTCGTAAAAATCGCGAATTTTGTCGATCAGGTGCAGGAAAATCGTGAATTTCATTGATCATAAGAGGGAAAATCGCGAATTTTATCGATCATACCAAGAAAATCGGGAATTTCTTAGATTGGCTTCGTAAAAATCGCAAATTTCATTGATCGGCATCGTATAAATCGCGAATTTCTTCGATTGGCTTTTTAAAAATCGCGAATTTTGTTGAACAGGTTTGAAAAGAATCACGAATTTTGTTAATCAAATTCGGAGAAATTTCTAATAGACACCGAATAATCAAGAATTTCGTCGATGAGATGCGGGGGAAAAATCAAAAATTTTGTTGATTATGCGAAGAAAATTGCGAATTTCATCAATCGGTTTTGTAAAAATCGCGAATTTTGTTGATCAGGTGCCGAAAAATCGAAAATATCCTCAATTTGACGCCGAAAAATACAGCGAATTTCATCTATCAGCTTCATAAAAATTGTTAATTTCATCGACCGGCTTCATAAAGTTCGTGAATTTCTTTGATCAAGTACGTAGTAAATATTGCAAATTTTGCTGATCAGATGCAGAAAACTTTCGAATTTCGTCGATTGTGTGAAGAAAATAACTAATTTCATCGATCGGCTTTGTAAAAATCGCGAATTATGTTGTTTAGATTTGGTAAAATCGTGCTTTTTGTCGATAAAGAAAAGAAAAATTGAACATATCGTCGATTAGACGCCGGAAAATTGAGAAACTTGTTGATCAGATGCGCAAAAATATCGAGTATTTTGTCCATCATGTGAGGAAAAAATGCAAATTTAGTCAATTGGCTTTGTAAAAATAGCGATATTTGTTGGTCAGGTGCAAAAAAATCGTGAATTTTCGCAATCGATTTCGTAAGAATTGTGAATTTTGTTGATCAGGTTAGGAAAATTCGTAAATTTTCTCGATCAACTTCATAAAAATTGCGAATTTTGTCAGTTGGTTCCGTAAAAAGTGCAAATTTGGTCGATCAGGCTTGGAAGAACTATAAATTTCATTGATCGGGCACAGAAAATGCAGAATTTCGTTGTTCAGGCATGGAAAAATCTTATTGATCGGTTCCTCCTCTCTCTTTCGTTTATAAAGTTGACATATTTTTTTCGGCACCATTCATTTATGATTGTTCTTTAGCACTTTTTATAAAAGAAAACTTACTCTGCTGAATAAAGTTAGGGAATATTTTTACATCTTGAAAACAATCCTTGCTATCTGTTATGTATAAAAATGTAAAAATTGCTGTTATATATATCATTACCAACTAAAGTGGATTTTTTGACTGGTAAGCGAACATACATATATAACCCTCCCTCCCCCCCACTCCCCTCAGAAACCATATTGTTTATCCGATTATAGTCTGAGTTATTGGTGCGGCCCTCGACCACCCAGAGATATTTCTAATTGGCCCTTCTCTTGAAAAGGTTGTGCACCCTTACACTAAACAAAATTGTTCAGAGAGGTCAGATGGACCTATATGTTAGATATTGGGATATTAAAAAAGAAGAAGTAAGTACCAGGTACTTAAGTTCAATTTTTTTGGGACATTCAACTGCCAATGACCTTCTAAAAAGTTTTTTTTGAAGGGATTTCAGAATTAAACAAAAAAAAACTCCTTCAAGTGTCCTTAGATGGGCCCAATGTTAACTTAAAATTTCTAAGAGATCTGAAGGAATGCTTAAACAATGAGGATTCATGCAATATATTAGATATAGGGTCCTGTGGGCTGCATGTTGTGCACGGTGCATTCAGAACTGGACACACGGCTACTGGCTGGCACCTCAATCAATTGTTTAAAGACATGCATAGATTATTTAAGAATAGTCCTGCTCGGAGAGCAGATTATATTTCAATTACTGGAGTTCAGCTTTTCCCACTTCGATTTTGTGATGTCAGGTGATGTGAAAATATATGCATTGCTGAAAGAGCCATTGAGGTTTTTCCCCACGTAAGAAATTACATTGCAACAACAAAATTACCACACACAGTGTCTGTTGATCGACTTAAAGATGCCACCAAAGACAAGCTGATTTTTGCAAAAATCTCTTTTTTTATTTCCATTGCAAATGTGTTGTATCCCTTCCTTAAGAAATTTCAGACTACTGAACCTAAATGTCCCTTTCTGCATACTACATTCCACAGAATGTTGGTACAAGTTATGTCAAAATTTCTTAAAAAAGAAATTTTAAGAGAGTCTACAACCCCTCAAAAACTAATGAAGATTGATGTAACAGACCAAACAAATTATTGTCTTTCTGATATCGATATAGGCATTGCTGCTCGTGCAAGTTTGGTAAAGAGCAATGCATCTGATCCTGCTAAAAAAGAGTTCAGAATTGAATGTCGGGCTTTTTTGGTTAAAATCACAGTTAAAATATTAGAAAGAAGTCCATTTAAATACAACTTAGTGAAGTATGTTTCTTCGTTTGATCCATATTTGATTACATCAAATGAAATATTGGCTTAAAAGAGAGCTGAAAACTGTATGAGAACAATTGGATCAATTCTGTAGTTGCTGATAAAGCAAAAATGCAATATAAAGAATTGTTATTTAATTCTAAAGGAATTAGGAAAGAAAGTTTCATGAATTATTCAAATTCTGTAATCCGTCTGGATCATTTTTATAAGGGCATTTTGAACAATTCCGACTTTTTGGAATTGTGGAAGGTTGCAAAATTAGTCTTAATTTTATCTCATGGTAATGCCACAGTAGAAAGTGGTTTTTCCATCAACAAGGACATGTTGGTGGAAAATTTGTATGAAAATTCATTAGTTGCATTAAGAACTGTGTACGATTCCATTAAATCAAGTGATGGAGTATTAAATATCAACGTAACTTCTGATATGTTGAGGTATGCCAGATCGGCATGAAGTACTTATCATCAGATGTTAGAAGACAAGAAAAAGTGTGAGGTTAAGGAAAAAGAGTTGTTATGTGAAAAGAGAAAAGCCAAAGCACAAATTAAGATTCTTGAAACTAAAAAACAAAAATTGAATAGAGACATTTCATTAGAAGTGTCTGCAATTTATTTGCAAATTGCAGAATTGAAACAAAAAATGTAGATTTTTAAGTTTAATTTGTATTTTTATGTTCATGCAATAAATGTTTTTTTCCTTAGAAAAATCTTCTTTCTTTTAAGAGCCTATATTAACAGCTAATTTTGAATGATATATAGTGAAATAATATTGTTTAAGAAGTATATTTATATTGATAATCATAGGGGGAAAAAAAAGGTAAGTTGACAATTGTAGTTATTGCACAATTTCTTGATTCTAAATTTTCAAACTATATCAGTCTTTAATTTTTTTTTTTTTTTTTTTTTTTTTTTTTACTTATTCTGTATGAATAAGTGTACCATTCATGTTTTTCAATTTAAATTTTTAAATGTTTGTTAGCAATTATAATTGTAAACTTCAAAGCAAGATTGTTATTGATTTGGGAGTGGAATTGGGATTAAGAGCTTTAGCTCAGAGATTGTTAGCAACTGTATTCAAGAAATTTTAGGTTTTTTTAACAATATAATTTTTTTACCATTCAGCATGTCCTCTACGCGCTACACCGCTAGACTAGAATTTTCTTGAAATAGACCTGGAAAAGTCAGGGAATTTTATTCTTCAACAGGAGTAGCAACCCTGTATATATGACAATTCCAGTAATTTCATATGTTGCTGGCTATTGTGCCTTTGCCACTATAAAAAAAAATCAGAAATTGTGATTTTTGTAAATCAAACTTACTTATTCAAACTGAAACTGTTGATGAATTTTATCCAAACTCTCATTCTTTTATAGAAAAGATGGATAGGGGTGGCTTAAGGTATCCACATCCTAAAGTTCTAGAAATAATTATACATGTATATTTAATAGTTAAAAAACTAATTTCGGCTAATTATGAGCAGTTTTTCCTAAAAGTTAATAATCAACGACAGCTGGTTGTCACTTTAGCAAATTCCATTTTATGTGACAAAGAGTGTGGTGATTGTTATTAGTGGTGATTGTCCAAATGGTCGTGCTTCTGTCATCATGAAGTATATCATTATGACTGCTACTAATACATTTTTAAAAAACTACTGCAAAGAAAAAAATGATGCAAGAAATTCAGATTACAAAAAAAGAAAACTTGCAACACTAAAAAAATAACTTTGTATCAAAATTATTGGTGACACAGTCTACTGTATTTTTATCGAGTCGTTTGCATATTATTATTCTCTTAAATAGACGACTAAATGCAGATTGTAAAATGCTAAATGTAAATATTTTCTTATTTTTCTCATTCTAATAATATATTATTTTATCTCAGGGGCATTGATTTGATGTGCTTATATGTTTGCATGCATTGAAATTAATTTCAATATACACACATGCATATCTATACATATCTTATACTATAATGCGAGCAAAAATTGTGTGTGTGTGTGTGTGTGTGTGTGTGTGTGGGTGGGTAAATTTTATCTCAAAAACGGCTCTAACGATTTTCGCAAAAATTTGGATTTTACCATTTTCGGGCACGAGAAGACCATTGGGCTAGGTCACATGTTCGAGAAAATTCGATTATTGGGTCATTTTGGGTCATAATGGGTCAGGATCGAGCTATTTATATCTAGCGAACGGCTGGATCGATTTTAAGGAAATTTTGTATCCAATCGTTTTTTGGCACGAGAAAACTATTGGGCGGGTCACATGTTCCAAAAATTTCGATTAGTGGGTCATTTTTGGGTCATTATGGGTCAAGCCATTTTTATCTAAAAAACGGCTCTAACGATTTTGGCCAAATTTTATATCGTATCGTTTTGGATTACAAGAAGACCATTGGGTTAGGTAACATATGTTCGAGAAAATTCATTAAGTGAGTCATTTTTGGGGTCATTGTGGGTCATGCTATTTTTACCCGACTACGGCAAAGCCAAAGGAGGGTTATGATTTTGACAGGCTATGTATGTATGTATGTATGTATGTATGTATGTATGTATGTATGTATGTATGTTCATCTGTTCCCTCGTAACTTCTAAACCACTAATCAGAATTCGACAAATGACATATCATTAGAAGCGTCTTAATTGTCCGCTGGTTATAGGCTATATAGATTTTCACCAAATTCAATGTGGCGCCCTCTAGCGGACAAAATATACAGAGTAAAAAAATAAAGTTAAGCTAGATATGCCGTGTTTGGTATCATTTTAAAGCGCTTCACTTGTACATTTCGAATATATATATATTACTAGCATTTGCTTGTGACTTTACTTGCATTTATGGGCTAATTGCATATAATTCACATCTTTTCGTTCTTAATTTCTTTGGTACTTAGTAATCAGAATAAGACCACTGCAGTGCCATTAGAAGGGTCTTGATCTTGATATTCTGTTGGTTGTGAGCTATAAAGTTTGTCACCAAATTTACTATTATGCCCTCTAGCGGACAAAAAGTATAAAATAAAAATATATGTAATGTGTTTGGTATTACTTGAAAGAGCTTCACCAGTATTTTTATATCACCAGTATTAGATAGATTAAGAAATCTTCCTAGGTCATCTTAATACATGAAACCTTCAATCTACATTACACATTTACACATTACACTAACGACCTCATCCACTAATCGGTCCATTACCCATTTGCTGCCATCGACGGATATGTGCGTCACTACTACCAAATACTGGAAGCGTCATACGTCAAAAAATAAAGTTAAGATAAATATGCCGTGTTTGGTATCATTCAAAAGCGCTTTACTTGTACATTTTGAATATATCTATATATTACTAGCATTTGCTTGTGACTTTACCTGTATTCATGGGGTACTTTTATACTTTTTCAGCGTAGTTTTTTGTCGTAGTTGGGTTTTAGTTTTTTTACTTTATCTTGTTATCTAGCGATTTTCTCACGCAATTTTGACTAAAAATTGCATTCTATGGTTTTCGGGCACGAGAAAAACATTGGGCTAGGTTACATGTTCGAAAAAAAATTTTAATGGGTCATATTGGGTCATTAAGGGTCTGGGTCAAGCTATTTATATCTAAAGAACCGCAGAATCAATTTCATCGAAATTTTGCCTGTAATAGTTTTTTGACACGAGAAAGCTAATGGGCTAAGTCACACGATCGAGAAATTTCGATTATAAGAGTCATTTGTGGGTCATGATGGGTCATAATGGGTCATGGCCAAACTATAGCTAAAGAACAGGTGGATCGATTTTAACGAAATTTTGTATACAACATTTTTTTGGCACGAGAAAACTATTGGGCTAGGTCTCAGTTCGAGAAATTTCGATTACTGGGTCATTTAGGGTCATAAAAGGTCTGGGTCAAGCTATTTATATTTAAAGAACGGCGTGATGGATTATAACGAAATTTTGTATGTGACAGTTTTTCGACATGAGAAAACTAATGGGCTAAATCACATGTTTGAGAGATTTCGATTATGAGGGTCATTTGTGGATCATGATGGGTCATAATGGGTCATGGTCAAACTATATCTAAAGAACAGGTGGATCGATTTTAATGAAATTTTGTATGCAACATTTTTTTGGCACGATAAAATCATTGGACTAGGTTACATGTTCGAAAAATTTCGATTAATGGGTCATTATGGATCCTAAAGGTTTCTGGGTCAAGCTATGTATAATTAAAGAATGGCAGGATCAATTTTAACGAAATTCTGTATGTAACAATTTTTAGAAACGAAAAAACTAATGGACTAAGTCACATATTTGAGAGCTTTCGATTATAAGGGTCATTTGTGGGTCTTAATAGGTCAAGGTCAAGCTATATCTAAAGAATGGGTGGGTCGATTTTAACGAAATTTTATATGCAACATATTTTTGGCATGAGAAAATCATTGGAGTAGGTCACATGTTCGAGAAATTTCAATTAGTGGGCCACTTTTGGGTCATTCTAATTTTATCTAGACAATGTTTCGCGCAATTTTGATTAAATTTTGCATTTTATCCTTTTCGGTCACAAGAAAATCATTGGGTTAGGACAGATTTTTGAGAAAATTTGATCAATGGGTCATTTTGGATTATTAGGGGTCAGGGTCAAACTAACTATATCTAAAAAAAGGCTCTATCGATTTTATCTAAATTTTGTATCTAATGTTTTTCGGCATGCTAAAACTAAAGAGCTAGGCCACACGTTCGAGAGATTTCGATTATAAGGGTCATTTGTTGGTCATAATGGGTCATGCTAATTTTATATAGAAAATGGTACTCACCATTTTGACTATGCTTTGTATTATATCGTTTTTGAGCAAGCGAAAACCATTTGGCTTGGACACATGCTCACAAAAATTCTATTAGTGGGTCATTTTGGGTCTTAATGAGCTAGGGTTATTCTAATTATATATAACAACGACTCAATCAATTTTACCCTAAATTTTGAAACAAAACGTTTTTTGTCACGAGAAGACTATTGGGCTGAGTCGCATGTTAAACAAATTTATATTAGTGGGTCATTTCGCTTCATTGCTGAATGCGGCCAAGCTAATTTTACCTAAAAAATGGCTTAAACGATTTTGATTTAATTTTATATTCTACTGTTTTTGATTACCTGAAGACGATTGAGCTATGTCACATGCTTGATCAAATTTGATTAGTGGCTCATTTTGGGTAATACGGGTCAGGGTCACGAGAATATAGCAAAAGCCAATAACTTGTTGATATTTGACAAAATATTGGCAACATATGGCCAAAAAATCGACTATAAAAATTACGAAAACCAAAACACGTATTTGGAGCCAAATGAAAAGAATGCCTCCAAATTTGGCTATATCTAGCAAAAAATATTGTCTTTCAGAATGTAAAGAATTTTTTTATACATTCTTAAGAGGATTCGAGATCCATGGTTAAACCAATCAGAGTCGAGCTAAAAAAGTGATTTGGATCGATGTCCTTTCGTTGTAAAATTTAAAATAAAATAAAATTTATAAATATGCGCATAAAAACATAGTTTTCTTATTGATTGTTTTTCTAAATAATACTATTATAAACATGTTTTACAGTAATAATACAGAGTTAATGATACAGTGAAAATACTATATCGAGTTGAACACAAAGTTAATTTTGACCGAGCTAAGCTCGGTCTCCCCTGCTAGTGTTGTATTTTATGATAGTTAAAAAAATATATATTTAACTTTAAGTAATCAATAAAATAAAGTTATATTTTCAACTTGGAAATTGTGTGATTTTTATATTTTGTAAACCTGAAACAACCTTTTTTTTTTTATTATTTACAGTGTAAAATATCTAAAAAGAATTTTCTTTAGGCTTTTAATTTCTGACACATTTTAAAAATTTTTTCATTCCAGAAACTGATATTGTGATACAATACTAATTTATAATTCAAGATTAAACTGTTTTATTTGAAAGGAAAAAGAGAAAAAATTTTCGATTACAAATCAGTTAAATGATATGTAAACTTAAAAATATGTCAGAAATAAAATAAATTTTATGAATTAAAATTTTTTAGTCTAAACATGCTTAATTAGGTAATTGATTACATGCTACAAATTGTCTCTTGTTATAATATTTAAAGAAAAATAGCAAAAAGATAATTGATGTCAATTCATAAAGTAACCCTTCAGAAAGAACCAATAAAACAAAATATTTAATATTTATTGCATGTCACTTAGGGTTAACAAAAAACTTAGTTTTTTTTTTTTCTTTACCAGCAGTTTAACATTTTCTTTAATGCATTTACATACAAATTAATTGGAAAAAAATAAGCATTCTTGTATTATAAGTAGTGTAACTTCAGTTTAAAATAATTTAATTACAATGAATTTATATAGAAAATTGAAAAAATTCATATTTTAATTTAAAGTCTTGTGTTGAAAGAAAAACTTTCTCAACACATTGTTTATAAAAATTGTCAGAGTATCAGTCTGTTTATTACTAATAATAAACATTTGGATGTTGTTTGATAAATATAATATTCCTTTACATAGTTATTCAAACAATAAATTTCAAATACTTATTGGGATCTTTTTTTTTCTTTTTTGAGTGACAATTAAAAGTCAATATATTTAGTAATTAGATACAGCAGATAACAGGGAAAAAATAATAACTTTGGATGCTGCTTATAGCATTTTAATAATAACAATCTTTAGTACTCTCTTATTCGACTTCATATTTTGAATTTCATTCTTCAAGATAACCTCCCCAATTGAGAAAAATTTCTTTTATAGCTTGAGCAAAATCATTGTGTTATGTTATTAATTGTGTTAAATAATCTGCATTTTTTAAAAATTAAAATATTTTATACTAAATATTGAATACAATATTTTATAGGCTTATATACATTCTGTACTACAGTAGGTATAGATTTTTTTCCCCAAAAATTATCTCATCTTATGCATACTAACATCTTGTGCATCATGTATATTTGATGCCCGTCCCCTAGGGATTATACAACTAACTAATTATAATCAAACGTCATTGAAATGAACATGAAAAAAACAAAATTTAGTTATTGAAAAATTTCATTTGCTAATGTGTTAAAATTTGCTCTTCACTTTATATATACAGGGTGTCCCTAAACAAATGGTATATACGCTAGGGGGTGATAGAACACATCAAGATGAGTAATAGTAAATAGGAAACCAAGGGTCCCAAACGTTTTCCAAAGGAGATAGCCGCCATTAAAGTTTGGGGTCCAAAATTTCAAATACACATAAAAAACGGAAAAATTGGTCAATTGATTTGCGGTTTTCACTAAAACTATTCTTTATGTTGGTATTTTCTTGAAAATAAATTATAAAGATAAATTTCGAAAAATGCCAATAGAGGGCTCTTTAGACTTTGAAGTAATGAAAAACTATTCTTTGCCGTGATTTTTTGCATTTAATTAAATGGTTTCGTAAGCTTAGACTTAAATTTTGAGCTCAAAAT
Source organism: Maratus speculifer (assembly GCA_964019185.1). Taxonomy (NCBI): domain Eukaryota; kingdom Metazoa; phylum Arthropoda; class Arachnida; order Araneae; family Salticidae; genus Maratus; species Maratus speculifer. The sequence continues at coordinate 8,935,223 of CAXHSM010000349.1, read as the reverse complement.
CTGAATAGTTGGGAGTGATTAAGTAGCACAAACTTAACTGTGTTCAGAGGGTTTAAATTTCAAATGATTATAAAAAATGGAAAAATTGGTTGATTGATTTGCGGTTTTCACTAAAACTATTCTTTATGTCGGTATTTTATTGAAAATGAATTATAAAGATAAATTTCAAAAAATGCCGATAGAGAGCACTTTAGACTTTGGAGTAACGAACAACTATTTTTTACGTTATTTTTTGCATCTGATTAAATGTTTTCGTAAATTTAGATTTAAATTTTGAGCTCAAAATCTGAATATTTGGGAGCGGTTAAGTAACACAAACTGAACCGTGTTCAGAGGGCTTAAATTTCAAACAATAATAAAAAAACGGAAAAATTAGACGATTCGTTGGCAGTTTTTGCTAAAACTACTCTTTAAATCAGTGTTTTCTTGAAAATAAATTTTAAAGATAAATTTCACAAAAATTGCCGTTAGAGGGCGCCTTAGACATTGGAGTAGCGTACAACTATTTATGAACGTTATTTTTTTAAAATCTCATTAAATGATTTTAAATGCTTAGATTTAAATTTTGAGATCAAATTCTGAATTGTTGGGAGTGTTTAAGTAGTGCAAAAGTGAACTGTGTTCGATGTGGGGGAAGGTAAATTTCAACTACTGAACACATTTCAGTTTGTGCTTCTTAACCCCTCCCAGCGATTCAGAATTTGAGTTTAAAATTTAAGTTTAAATCTATGAATTCGAAAACATTTAATAAGTTTTGGAAAGCATTTAATTAGATACAAAAATAACGGTTAAATTTAGTTGTTGGTTACTCTGAATTTTAAGGCGCCCTCTAACGGAAATTTTTGAAATTTATCTTTAAAATTTAATTTCAAGAAGATTCTGACTTAAAAAATAGTTTTATTTTAAACCGCAAACAAAACAACCAATTTTTCCGTTTTTTAGAATCATTTGAAATTTAAACACTCTAAACACAGTTAAGTTTGTGCTATTTAACTATTTCCAATTATTCAGATTTTGAGCTCAAAATTTAAGTTTAAGTTTAAGCTTATGAAACCATTTAATGAGATGCAAAAAATAGTTTTTCATTACTTCAAAGTGTAAAGCGCCCTCTATCGGCATTTTTTGAAATATATCTTTATAATTTATGTTCAAGAAAATACCAACATAAAGAATAGTTTTAGTGAAAACCGCAAATCAATCAACCAATTTTTCTGTTTTTTATGTGTATTTGAAATTTTGGACCCCAAACTTTAATGGCGGCTATCTCTTTTGGAAAACGTTTGGGACACTTGGTTTCCTATTTATTATTACTTGTCTTAATGTATTCTATCACTCCCTAGCAGATGTACCATTTGTTTAGGGACACCCTGTATATATGTAGATTCAGTGCGAGCTTTCTAAAGTTTGACAGACTATTGACTAAATATAAATCTTTATGTACTAGATTACTGAATGCAAAATTAATAAGTAACAATTCGGAGGAATCTTATACTTACCGCCAAAGAAGTCTCATACAAATAAAATGGAAACAGAAATTTCAAATTTGTAAATAGTATAGTCTGCGTATAAGTTGTATAGAAGAATTAGTTTCAAATGTGTAATAACACAGTATAAATATGTATGGGAATTGCATTTTTTATAATGGAACTCGTTCAATTATAACAAATGTAATAATGATTAATCAGTGATCAAAGTCTTGGAATTTATTTTAAATAAAATTAATATTTTTTGTGTTTGTGTATTCACATGTTGGAAACTATGAAGTAAATTGTTACTTTAGTTTCAGATTTGTGTCTGATTTCTATGCTTATTTTTTGGAAGGCAGTCTATTATATTTAAAAAAATGATGGGGGGAGGGGGTTGTTGCATGAAATAATTGAAGAACTTTTAATTGCTCTAAAGGCAATACAAGAAGATTCTTATTTTAAAGTTTGTAAAAATAACACAAATTTATTAAAGTTGCTAAAATGTTCTTTTGTACTTCTGAAAATAAAAGATATTAGGTTAAAAAGAAACCCATGGATACTTTTGAAAACTATTAAACAAAAAGTGCTGCAATTATTATTGAATTTGAAAAAAGAGATTGGGGAGGGGGGGGGGGATAGTATCTCACACAGGATATTCTTTAGTATATTTTCAATCCTATATTTTTATTTCTAGGCCTTCAATTACCTTCCATATAAAAGAATCTTTAGTTGAGAAGTTTGTAAACTAGTAATTATTAAAATTGCAGATTTTAGCTAACTATTTAGAAAAATTGACATGTTGATATAATTAAGGTTTTCCAATTATTTTAGAATAGCAGTTTTGAAGTGGAAATTACATATTTCTAAATTAAGTCCCTTTTAGTATATTAATTAAACATTAATTAATCCTTCATGTCTTTTTTTTTAAGTTAATAAGAAGGCTTCAAGTCTATTTAAAAAAAACCTTTATATTGTAAATGCTTGTATAAAATATATATGAAGCTGAAAAATTTGTTTCTCTTGGGAATGGAGGACAACTGTAATTTAAATATTCTCATTAAAATGTGATTAAAGAAAAAGAACTCTATTGCATTTATAAAATATATATATATTTGAATGGAATAAATGCAAATTTACAACAAAAAATCAAGTAAAATTTTAATATTTTTCGTAATTTATTTAAATTACAAAATTTATGTATTAAAATATATTCTATTTTTTAATTAAATGTGAAAAAAATACTTTTCCTGGTAAAACGTTTAACCCTTTCAAGGGCGGTGGCTAGAGTGTCTAGCCACTTAATTTAATTAAAAAAGTGGCAAATGACACCAAGAATATTTTAATAAAATTTTCCTTTTGTAATGAAAGTACAAAATAGCGGATTTTTATTTTCTAAGAAATTCGTTTTACTATTCTGGTGTCAGTCAATTATTTCATCATTTTAGGAACAGAAATCTTCTGCCCTTGAAAGGGTTAAAGAAAGCTATACGCAACTTTCACAGAGGAAGAATTATCTCTTCCTCCGTAGCTGCTTGGAAGGCGAAGGTCAGACTATGCGATCGGTCATTAGAACTCGGTGCTGAGGCCTTGACTATAGGGGGTGTTGGTATTTCACGCCGTTCTGTTTGCTATTATATTGATAAACACAAGAAAAAGGAAGTTAGTTCATTGCATTCTAAATGGGGTCACCCTTCTAAAAGACCTCTATCGACCTTTTTTTTTTTTTTTTTTTTTTTTTTCTCTAATTGGAGGCAAAACTGAATTCCGCAATGGCAGAATCTACATTCAACTTGTTTTTTTTTCAGGTCAGGTTAAAGTTTGAGGAATATTTCTTGAGGTTTCGATGAGGTTCATCTCAAATAGAATTTTCAGATTTTGGTTGGGTTACATTGACGAAAAATATTTTATCTTGCAAAGATCAGACTACAATCAGATAGGGTTTAAGGTAGACTTCAATTGAATTCTCAGATTCTGGTCAATGCGTGTGAAAAGAAATTATTTTGCCTTTTTTTAACTTGTTTCATGTTTGATGGATATTTTTTTCAGGTTTGGATTGGGTTTCAGATTGAATTCAAATAGAATTTTCAGATTCTAGTCGGGCTGCATTTTGACGAAAACTATTTTCTCTCTCTTGAATCGGGTTATGGTTCGATAGAATTGAAGCATGTGGTCATTTTTCAATTAGTATAAAACTATCTAGACATTTTTCAATTAGCCAAAAAATTTTTAGACTGTTTGAGAAATTGAAACAATAACATTTTGGAAATGACAAAACTAAAAAAATTGATTATTTATCACCCATTATTAGCTATTAGTATTTTAAAATATTTATATGTTAGTGTGTTAATAACTTAACATTATTTTAATTATAAAAAATTAATTTCTTGTATTAAATTGAATCTTAAACGTGTTTTCTCCTCAGGTATGTTGTGCTATTTATTTAAACAATGGATTCAAAATTTGATTTGAATGTTATGTGTTCTCAGTAGAAATAAGGCCTGTTTTTCTGGATAAAAGAAGCCTCAAACAAGTTATCAAACATGTTATTCATAAAAGAATGTTAGAAAGAAATATTTCAATTTCTAGACAATGAATATGAAATTAAAACATCCATGGAGAAAAAAGAAAACAGGTAAATCCATATTTTATGAAACTCATTATTAAAGCACATAAGTATAAGTTATTTCTTTTTAAACCAATGTTATTGTTAATATTTGGTTAAGAATTATTTAATTAACCAAGTTTAATAAGTGCTTGTAAACTCTAACATTATGAAAATATATTAAGATTTTCCACTTTAGATGTCCAGTTTATGAATGCAGTTTATTGATAATACAGTAGACTCCCTCAAATCTGCACTGCTTGGGACCAGAGGTTTTGCGGATTTCTGGTCATTTCTTTATTTACATTTTTTAAACAGTAATTTGAATGTAATTAATAATGTAATCAAAAATATAACAAATGCTTACAACAACATAATAAAATAAGTAATAAACTGAAAAATAGATAATTTTAAAAATAATTGAAGTATTAAAAGTAAAGGTCAAGTTAATAATCAATGTATGTCATCATTATAAAGATAAAATATATTTTTCCTAAATTATTTCATGAAACTTGCTTCATAAAAGTACATTACTAATTAACATAAAAATCATAAAATAAAGAAGTTTTATTTCAAGTTCAGCTCGACTCAATAACCAAAAAAGCTTGATTAAAATGTGAAGACATTTGGTAAGATTGTAATTACAATGATATCAGCAATATCTTGAATTTTTTCAGAAATAAATTAATAAATTTATTTTTCCTTCATGAAGAAACATGAATTCAGTAATATTAAAAAAAAATTACTAATTAGAAAATATATAGAATTGATATAAAAGTAAAAAAGTCAAATTTTATCCCTATGCCTGAACTGAATGTTTCATTGTTTATGTCAGTAAATTATGTGCAGATTTTAGAGAGTTGTGGATTTTAGGGTTGCAGATTTGAGGGAGTCTACTGTATTATATTCCAAGCTGTAAAGCTAATGCTTTTACATTTTGATTATTGATTTCTATAAGGTATTATTATTATTATTATTTAACTATTACATTACTTCTGTATTGGATTTGTGATCTGAGCAGGGCTGCCATCTACTACGCATTAGGCGTAGTTACTCCGCTATAGCTTATCTATTACGCACTATGCTATACTCACTCCAAATTATGCTTTTCAGCTTTTCTTTACTAACAGCACGCTGCGATTATGCAATCCTTAAACGCCGCTGACGGTTACAGAGGAAGTAGTCGAAATTTCTGTTTCCTCCTCTCAGTTGTCACCTCTGACGCAAAGTATGTGTGCATATTAATACGGCGCTGTGATTGGGTTACATTTATTAAGATCCTTCCTGTCGCTAGCGCTAGCCATACTTTTCTTGTTCGTGTTTTGATTTTGTATGGGATCGTATTCGGCTCAAGTTGATTTTCTGATTAAGCTATGCTTTCAGAAGTTATATTATATGGCATATGACATCATTTTGAATAATTAATCCTGTTCACTTCTTTTATTTCTCTGTCAAAATGAGTGACTGAGATATAGGAAAAAGAAAAGTACTTCTGATCAAAAGTTCAGATCCGAATTGGCTAAAGTCCGATTCGGCGAAGTGGCTTCAGATAAATATTAATATGAAGCATTCTGCACTACTTGTGAAAGTACTTTTCATGTTAATCACAGGGAAAATTTGATTGCTTGCATCATATAAAGTCAAACAGACAAGAAGAAAGAAAGGAAAACGAAAGCTGAAAAAATGCAGACACTTTCCTTGTCAAAAGCGACATGTCAATAAGTATTACCAAAGCAGAAATGCCCTTTTCGTTATTTCTTATTGAACATAACGTGCCATTAAGTGCAGCTGACCATGCAGGTTATTTCTTTAAAGCGATGGTCCCAGATTCCAAAATTGCCAAGCACAATGCTAGCAGGCAAACCAAAATGACAGCCATTTTAAAATGTATGGCAAATAAAACCTGCTCTGATATAGTTACTATTATAAAACATATGCCATTTTCACTTATAACTGATGGTAGCACTGACCAAAATACTGTGAAACTAATTTTCATGATGAATACCCATGAAATAAAAGGTAAGTTTTATATTTTGATTTGTAAAATTTCTTCTATTTTAATATGTATGATAGTTAAATCAATGTTTTTAAAAAAAGTGTTTTTTATAATATATTTCAAACTCTTTTTTTAACTTTTCGGGGTCGAATGAAGTAACACAACTTGACTACACTTGATTTCTTAAAACTACACATTTTCGATGTTCAAACTACACATTTTTACTTGCAGAGGTTGGCAGCCCTGTCTGAGGCAAAATGGATTTAAATCATCAGACTCTTAAAGAGAGAGAAAGAAAAAAAATCTATTATGAACAGCGTCTGATACAGACTACAATGATGCACTGTAGTACCTTCATAGCAACTGCTAAATAACATTTTAAAATATAAATGCAGAATTTTGAAATTATTAATGAAATAATAGGATGCTTGAAACATGTTAAAGCTGCAGTCACTAATGAATATGTGTGAGCTCGGCGCATATTAAATTACTGGATGTAGCAAACTTGTGCAATGATCTCTAAAATGCATGAAATTTCTCAAAGCCGCAGTCAATAACACATGTATGAGCACTATGCCCATATGAAAACAAACAACAAAAATTAATAGATTCAGCAAACTGTGCAGTAACATGCAGCTTCCCAATATCTGGAAGAAATCAGTGGTTCTTAAACTAAAAAAAACTGGTGACAATATTGTAAAACAAATACATTAAATTAAAACAATAGTGTTTATATTATTAAGGGGAAAAAAAAGCCTGAAACTCTCACTTGCTAAAATGAAATCCATTAAAACAATCCAACTAATCCATGTATGAGCACTTTGAGCACATGAAAACAAAGCAAAAACAAAACACCCAGGCTGCAAAAAATTGCAATCACTAATGCATGTTATACAAGCACTGTGTGCACCTGAAGGAAAAAAAAAAAAATGTTTTGCAATCTCTGAAATCTTTATAACCACAGTCACTAATGCATCTAAGAACAAATTTATTTCATTATTTTCTTTTGAATTATCAAAATACTGCTGTAATTTGTTAATAAATACTAGCTTGTTCATAATTTCCAATATTAAATGCACTTATTTATTTAAAAAACTGCTTGAAACCTGGATTTATTGGCCACTAAGTCAAGCTAAAAAGGTAGTTTCAAAATGAAAATTAATAGTGACAAAAATACATAGGAAAAGTAATAAATGCATTTTTGAATAATATATACAAGCAATTTTAACCTAAAAATTAATATGCTGGGTTATTAATCACGGAAATCAATAAATGAAATTAAAAAGCACAATTTTTACACTTAAAACTTAGTTTTGTTAATTAATTCATATAATAAGCACATCTATAAACTTGATAACAATCTAAATGTATTCTGAGAATTTTAGAATTTACAAGCACTTGGTTAATTGTTGGTCAGTTATAAATATAATTGTTTACCAAAATTTACCAATAGCGTTGTTTTGAAAACAAATCAGCATACTAACTAATGTATACATCATTTATACTTTTTTAATAATACTTTAATGATGGGTGTCAAAAAATATTCATTTACCTTTCTTTTTCCTTCCAGATAGTTTAGCTTCACGTTCATCACCTGGAAATTTGAATATTTCATACTAACACATAGCAGGAATCATTTTGTTTTGATTCGTGTAATTTGATTCACAATGTTTATTTTATTTAAATAAAAAGGGCTATGTTTCTCTTAATAGCACAATATATTCACAGCAAAGTTTATAGCCATTATTGAACAACTTACATAATATACATGAGAAAAACAACAAAAAATCCTAATTTGTAGACTCAAACTTCAGTCATTGATTTCACAAATTATAAACACAGTCAGTGAAAATGTCAGACGATTTTAAAGGAGGCTTGGCTGTTTGACGACAAAATAACAAGTTGGCCGATATCATTCTATCGATGACGACAAAACTGTTATCGTATTGGAAGGTGGAAAAGCATGTAGCATAAATCAATGCATTTTGCTTCTAAAAATGTTGGATAACAACAAGCGGGTACGATTTATCGTTGTCGTGTCGGGAAATGGAAAAGCACCCTAAGGTTGTTTTTTTTTAATTATAATTGTAAATCTTAAAACTCTCACAATAAATTTTTTTGTTTTAGAATTTTTTTTCAAAATATCTTTTGTGACATGTCTGTTATTCTTGTGATTTGCATTATTTATTGAGCATTTATAAATCAGAAATCTCAAATTTTCCAAAAATCATGCATTTGTTGTGTTTCGAATGTACAACAGATGGCAACACTGCATAAAATGTATAAAAATGTTTATGTTTGAGCAGTTTTAATTGATTTTTCTCAAAGTTTTTAATTCTTTTTATTTATGAAGCTTCTTGCATTTTTTGTATTGCCACATGAATAAGAGATAGTACTAATAAGAGAGTATTTTCATTTATCTATATATATTTTAGTTTGAAAACTTCTGTAATTAAGAATTTTCTATAATCTGGAATCGCTGTAATCATGATGATTCCGAATTAAAGAAGTTCTACTGAACATTTCTTCTGAGATGAATAAGCAAATATTTCAGACAGAAAACAATATTTTTATAAACTCATTTATTTTTTAATGGAGGTGGATTGAGCTTCATGAATTTTTTTATAAATCAAAAACATTGAAGGGTATGCATTACTGGGTGTGCACATAAATTCTAAAATTCAATCCTACATACATATCACAATTTTAAATTAAATAAAAATAAAATTTTTGTTTTAAATATAAAATTTTTTTGCCAAAGTTAAAATTTTTCATACTTTTTCATCTCCTGTCGAAATTATATTGCCAAAAATCCTCTGAATATGTATAATAGCAGGGTTTGGTGATATCAATGGATATATATTTTGATATATCCAGTATTTATTTTCAAAATATTACAAATATACAGTTTATAATTCAACTAAATGATTTTGTTGCATAAAACATTAAATGGTACTACTAGATTATCCCGTCAACTAATACATTATCCTCAAACTATAAGATTAAAAGCGAATAATGGATGATCGTGAATGTCACATTCAATAACATTAAATATGATTCACGTGTTTAAAATGTCATTAAGGGATTTTTATTTAGACTTTTTATTAATATTTTTATTAATATTCTACTAATTATTTGTTTTTCGTTATTTAAAATAAAAATTATGTCAATATGTACAGTTTGGTTAAATTTGTCGACAGGATAACAGAGTAATACCCATTAAATTTTCTTAAAACTTGATAATAAATCTCCCGGATTTCTGTTTGTTGTGAGTGTATATTTATTAATTAAAGTATATCTATATTATAAAGGCCAAACGTGTTTTTTGGTGTTTTTTTATATCTCTTTGTCGCATGTCATTTGTACTGACCGCGAAATAGTTTGAAATTTTTATTTTTAGTTAAGTTTTAGATCATGGTCTATATTTTAATTTAATTTTTTGCAATAGAGCGCGTGTTTTTTGTTATTTATATCTCATTGTCGCGTGTCATTTGTATTGACCGAAAAATATTTTGAAATTTTGTTTTATTTATATTATGACTATGGAACTTATTTGACGGTTTCGAAACATGTCAATGTATTTTATTTTTACTATAACACCTTTCTTAAGAAAAATTTAAATTGTTATCAAAATGTTTATATAAAAGGTGAATATTTTAAAATCTGATGATTTAAAAAATCAATTGGATTTAATTAACTTTTTATCGTTAATATCGCCTATTATAAAACCCTGTGAATTTGAATCTTGAACTTTATCATAATAACAGATCTTTACTAATTTTTACTGCTTACATGTACAATTAAAGTTTAATTTTAACAATTTCTACAACTGAGTTTTATAGAAATGGTATTTTGTTAACTTTTTGTGAAATGTGATTTGTTTAAGAGTTGGACTTACCAATATAAGGTGCATTTTTACTGTAATTAATTTCTTACTAGATGGAACCCGTCAAAACTTGACAGCACCACAGAAATAAAAGGTATTTTCCAGCTATTAAAGGATTTTTTAACGACTAATCTTCAGCAAAAATTTCAATAAATAAAAGAAGAACCTGCATTTTACATCCAGGCAAATGACCCGCAATTGGCAGAGTTACATTCAAACATGCTGCTATAGAATTAGAATCTCTCTCTGATAATTTTCCATTTACAAATACAACACCAATAAATTGTACATGACATGAATAAATCACAAATTACCATCATTTCTCATTTCATACAAAATATACATACTTCACTTACTTCGCAGCAAAATAAGACTGAATTTAGTTTGCCATTTAGCAACAACTGTAACAATGATCCTCTCAGTGGTTAATTTGTTTTTACATTACCCACCCCATTCAACAAATAAACATTTGCACTTTCAACTAACTTTTCTATTACATTTTCATAAATCAAAAATACATGTTGATTTCACATATTAAAAAAATTAATGATATTTATTCTGGCTAGGTGAAACCCGTCAAAACTTGACGGCAACAATATGAAAGAACCAAAGAAAAAAAAGTACTTTGCCGCTATAAAAAAATTAATATTTCTTAAAAATTTCAACATGCTTTTCCATTTACCAACGTAACACCAACATGACATGTCCTGGGCGCAGAATCGGTGCAACGCTGCGACACACGTCACAAACTCTTGAAAATGTTTGAAGATTATTTTTCTACTGTTAAAGTTTTTTTTAAAAAAATGCTAGAAATCATTTACTATGTACAAAAATTTGTCTAGGTACCATAAAAAATGCAAATTTTGGCAAATAATCACAAAAAATAGCTATTTTCGTCAAAATACCCTCCCACCCCCCAAAAAAACATCACCCAGAAATTTTGTAAATGGATGTGAAAAAAAACAGCAAATTTCGTCAACAGATTGCAAAAAACAACAAATTTTATGAAAAGATCTCTAAAAAATTTGTCAAAAAAATGAAAAAAAAAATTGTCTAGGTATCCCAAATAAAACAAATTTCGTGAAAGTATTGCAAAAAATCAAAATTTTGCCAAAACATCTTAAAATATTGGCAATTTTCATGAAAAAATTTCGAAAAATAAAGCCAAATTTGACAAAAAAAATCCCTAAAAAATGGCAAATTTGTAAACATATTCTGAAAAAAAAAAAATTCAAAATATTGTAAGAAAACAAAAAGTTTTGACAAATAATTGTGAGTAAACAACAAATTTTGTCAAAGGATTGAAAAAAAAAGCAAATTTCATCAAATAATCACAAAAAAAAACCCAAAAAATTTTGCAAAAAGATCTTCAATAAAACGGCATATTACATCGAAAGATCGTGACAAAACGACAATTTCATCGAAAGAACTCCAGAAAAACGATAAACTTCTCCAAAACTGTCCAGGTATCATAAAAGACACGAAATTCGTCCAAAGATCTCAAAAAGCACATAAATTTTGTCTAGGTAATCGCAAAAAAAAGGTAAATTTCGCAAAAAATAGCAAAAAAAAAAACAAATTTCTCAAAAAGATAACAAAAAACGACAATTTCTCAAAAAAATCATGAAAAAAGGATAAATTCGATAAAACGGCAAATTACATCAAAAGATTGTGAGAAAAAAACAATAAATTTCAAAACACAACTTTCATTAATTGCAGGGGGAAAAGATGCAACATTTCTTTGTTCATCAGGAAAAAAAAAAAAAAAAAAAATCACAAAATTTCTCGATCCATTACATGAAAAATAGAAAATTTGTCAATCAGTTGAAAAAAAAAATACTAAAATCGACAGTTGGTCATGTGGGGTAAAAATTATAAAATCATTAATGAATCATGGATAAAAAGTCATTTAGTTATGTAAAAAAGCCCACAAAAATCTTGTGATTGATCGAGACATTTCAGAATGTTTTTTCTGGGTAATCTTACAATGGGAATACTGCAGTTCAGTGTACCCATTGAACTGTGTGCTGAGTGACATATATGTTTATTCCCTCATTCTGTAGGCAATTAAATGTATGTATGGATTTTTTTATCGCAACGTAATAAGTATATTTTTAACATAGGATCAGAGTAAATTAGTCTTTTCAACAAATAACCTGGTAAGTGAGAACTAACTTTTTTATTGATAGGCAATGTAACATCGGGTCGCTCGAGTTTATTTTGATTTTGCCCTTCTTTTTGAAGGACATAATTTAACCGTTTTTTCTATTGCATAACACTTCTTATTTTGTTTTCAATCTTTTTTTTTTTTTTTTTTTAGTAATTTCTTATTGTGATCTTCATTTCTGTCATATGAAACATTCATTTCTATTTTGCCTATAGCATTTACATAATCTTGACAAATTTCTGAAAAAAAAAAAAAAAAAATGAAAAAAAACCCCAACAAATTTCAAAAAAAAGGATAAATTCGATAAAACGGCAAATTACATCAAAAGATGGCAAGAAAAAACGACAAATTTCACCGAAAATCCCTGAGAAAACAAATAATTATTTCCTGGTATCATAAAAGACATGAATTTCGTCAAAAGATCGTGAAAATACTTTAAATTTGTCTAGGTACTTCAAAAAATGCAAATATTGGTAAACAGATTATGAGAAAACAACATATTTTGTCAAATGATGAAAAAAAGAGGCACATTTCATCAAAAGATCACAAAAAAGGTAAATTTTGCAAAAAAAAAAAAAAAAAAAAAAAAAAAAAAAAAAAAAAAAAAAATGACATTTCTAAAAATAACAAAAAAAACCAACAAATTTCACAAAAAAAATCACGAAAAAAGGAATAATTTGATAAAACGGCAAATTACATTGAAAGATGGCAAGAAAAAACGACAAATTTCACTGAAAATCCCTGAGAAAACAAATAATTATTTCTTGGTATAATAAAAGACGTGAATTTCGTCAAAAGATCGTGAAAATACTTCAAATTTGTCTAGGTACTTCAAAAAATGCAAATATTGGTAAACAGATTGTGAGAAAACAACACATTTTGTCAAAAGATGAAAAAAAGAGGTACATTTCATTAAAAGATCACAAAAAAGGTAAATTTTGAAAAAAAAAAAAAGGTGAAAAAAAGAGACAAATTTCTGAAAATAACAAAAAAATGAAAAATTTCACAAAAAAAAGATAATTTCAATAAAACAGCAAATTACATCGAAAGATCATGAGAAAATGACAAATTTCACCGAAAATCCCTGAGAAAACAAATAATTTTATCCAAGTATAAAACAAAACATGAATTTTGGCAAACAATCACAAAAAATAACAAATTTCGTCAAAATACCCCCCCCCCCCCCAAAAAAAAAAAAAAAAAAAAAAAAACCAGCAAATTTTGTAAATAGATGTGAAAAAAAACAGCAAATTTCGTCAACAGATTGCAAAAAACAACAAATTTCTTCAAAAGATCTCTAAAAAATTTGTCAAAAAACTGAAGAAAAAAAAATTGTTCATGTATCTCAAATAAAACAAATTTCATGAAAATATTGCAAAAAATCAAAATTTTGCCAAAACGTTTAAAAAAATTTCGAAAAAAAAAAAGCAAATTTTAACAAAAAAAAATTTTAAAAATCGCAAATTAAACATATTGTGAAAAAAAAAAATCAAAATATTGTGAGAAAATAACAAATTTCGTCAAACAATCACAAAAAAAGGTAATTTTGCAGAAAAAAACAGCAAATTTTGCAAATAGATCTTCAATAAAACAGGAAATTACATCAAAAGATCATGACAAAACGACAATTTCATCGAAAGAACTCGAGAAAAATGATAAACTTATTCGAAACTGTCCAGGTATCATAAAAGACACAAATTTCGTCCAAAGATCTCAAAAGCACAGAAGTTTTGTTTAGGTAATCGCAAAAAAACGTAAATTTCGCAAAAAATAGCAAAAAAAAAAAGACAAATTTCTCAAAAAGATAACAAAAAACGACATTTTCTCAAAAAAATTCACGAAAGAAGGATAAATTCAATAAAACGGCAAAATACATCAAAAGATTGCAAGAAAAAAACAACAAATTTCAAAAAACAACTTTCATTACTTGCAGGGAGAAAAGATGCAACATTTCTTTGTTCATCAGAAAAAAAAAAAATCACTAAATTTCTCGATCCATCACATCAGTGGCGTAGCTAAGGGGGGCGTCCGCCCCGGGCGCAGAGGCCTAGGGGCGCCAAATTGAGAGAAATTGTTATATATCTATATTGGGGTGGGGGCGCAAAATTTCTTGCTGGCCCCGGGCGCCAAAAAACATAGCTACGCTACTGCATCACATGAAAAATAGAAAATTTGTCAATCAGTTCGACAGTTGGTCATGTGGGGTAAAAATTATAAAATTCATTAATCATGGAAAAAAAGTCATTCAGTTATGTAAAAACCCCACAAAAATTATCAATCAGTAGAACTCCCCACAAAAATCTTGTGATTGATTGAGACATTTCAGAATGTTTTTTGCATGTCCAAATTAAATATATATATATATATATATATATATTTTGTAGCTGCAGATTTAAAAAAGTAAGTTATTTATAAGGCATCTATTTTGATCTCTTATTATTTTGTTTATTTTTTGCAAGACCTACGTTTATTTAGTTGAGTAATACGAATTTAGAATTTGCAATGTTTTGTCTTTTGTTATTTTTTATCAATTTTCAAAATGATAATGCAACAAATGCAAATGCTATAGGCAAAATAGAAATGAAATTTTCATATGACAGAAATGAAGATCACAATAAGGAATTACTTTAGAAAAAAGAAAAAAATTGAAAACAAAATAAGAAGTGTTACGCAATAGAAAAAACGGTTAAATTATGTCCTTCAATAAAAACTGGCAAAACCAAAATAAATAATATTATGAAATATAAAATTAAGCATCAATTGAAAAAATACTATGTGAGAAAAGTTTTCGTGAACATCGTAAGGGGGATATTTTACTTCAGTGTACCCATGGCAAAATAGAAATGTATTTTTCATATGACAGTTCTCTCTTACCAGGTTATATTGTTGAAAAGACTAATTTAAGATGTAATAGATTACTCTGATCCTATGTTAAAAATATACATATTACGTTGCGATAAAAAAAAATCCATACATGTCACTCAGACACAGCAGATCCATTGAACGAACGCGGGCATGCATACCACGCTAACCTTTAGAGACAGTAACTATCTCTTCTCTCATTGGTTCTGTTGTCGGATCTGCGCAAGCACGAATGCACAGAGAGCAGTTTGAGTGTGCTGAATAAAAACAGCTTTCGTTTTAATATATAGATGTTTGTTATAAATCAATGAAACAGTTCCTTTTTAAACATTTTCTTTCATCAAAACTTAATGGATTCTATCTCATTATTTATTAAAGTATAGGGTTATTATTTATTAATTTACCTCCAAAATAACATAACACTGTAAAATTACAAGTAACATTTTCAATTAAAACATATGGGCCATTTTCAAATTTCGCTTACATATGCTGTCCCAGTCCCAGAGTAAAAAGAAGAAAATTCAAACATAAATTAATATTTAAAGTTTGATTTAAGCTATGCATTAGCATACTTGCCAAATTTCACACATTAGGTGTAAAATTTACACATTTGGACTGTTTTTTACACTTAGGATACTTTTTTTTTTACACATTTATGCAATTTTTTTCCCACCTTCATTCCCCTCCCCCCTTAAATTATGAATTTTTTTCTAACTGCTATTAATTATGAATACTTAAGGGGGTATATTTAAGCATTATTAAAAAATAAGCTTGCTTCATTATTAACTTCAATTTGAGTAAATTTTGCCGTATTTTCTATTAAAATGTGAGAATTGAGATCTGTTAAAAATTAGTTATGCAATGAATCATGGTTTGACCAAATAACTGAATAACCAAATACTTAGTATTCCTTTCGGAATTACTTTTGATAGCAATGTTTTAAATAAAGCAAACAAAGTTATTATTGTCTTTCTGTGTTCTACATCCCATTGGACCCAAAATATTTAGTCCTTCCAAAAAATATATCATTGTGTATTAGAAAAAAAAAAAAAAAAAAAAAAAAAAACTTATGTCACTTTTTTAAAATGTTCATAAATATATCAGTTGTGTAACATTAAAAAGATTGCACATTTTTTACAAATTCATTCGAAATGTTACTCACTCACTGTTTCTGAGAAGTTAATTAGAAAAATTGTTCACATTCTGTTTCAAAGACAGCATTTAAAAATGTCGCTCATGTGCTATTCTATAAAAATTCATTAAAGATGTCATTAATATATTGTTTTACACATTTGAATTTTCTCAGGTTGGCCGGTATGCATTAGCTAAAGAAGATTATATTGAATATTTCTAGCATGAAAAATTAAAAAAAAATCAATAAAGATTTTGGAGATATAAATCTTTAAAATTTTGATTCTAAGCAAAAATGCCTGTCCCAGTTCAAGTTTTATGTTTTTAACTGTTTTTTTTTTTTTTTGAGCTAACTTTTTTAAATAAAAAAAGTTTAATTCTTCTAAATATGAACTGTTAGTGTTCTATATTAATGAAAAAAAATTATTACAAAGATATTTTCTTTAAGAAATTACCAGAAATCTTTTGTTCCTCACTTTTTAGCAAGTCTGTTACCTTGTGATTATTTTAGTCAAAATAGGTTTTGAATGCTGCCTAAAGTTAGCAGCAAATATTCAGCTTATATCTTCTTTAGCTAATACATACCAGGCAACCTGAGAAAATTGATAGTTAAACTATTTACGCAACTACTACTTGCCATTTTTTACTCTTCAACTGTGAAGCAATAATAGTGGCAAGAATAAGCTTTCATCAAGGTTGGATTTTTTTTTTTTTTTTTTTACTGTCAAGTCTGTTACCATACATTTTGATATTAAAATAATGATTTTTGCACTTTTGTAATTAAAAATTGTTTACAAAATAGTTTCAGAAGGAATATGTATTATTATCTAAGTTAGAAATTATACAAGCTAGTTCATTTCAAGTAGTGTTTTTTGAAATGTAAAGTCTGTTACCATATTTGTTAAGCGATGAAATGTAAGCTGCTAAGTTTACTAAATAGTTTTAGAAGGCATGTAAATTATTATCTAAGTTAGAAAATGTACAAACTAGTTCATTTTAATAGTTTTTTTTTTAGTTTTATTTGAAATGTCAAATCTGTTACTTGTCAAGTCCGTTACCATTAAATATAAGTGAATTGTGAAAATGGTCCATATATAAAACAAAACCAAATAAACAGTCAAGTGCGCTCAGAGTTCCATACAGTTAAAATAAATATTATTATTCCCTTGGGGACGAGCAACTGGTATACATGCCATATAAACGTACCCCTCCCTTCTGTTCTTTCTCTGAATTCAACACAGATAGATATATATATATATATATATATATATATATATATATATATATATATATTATTTAAATCCTTATAATGAAATATCGAATGTTTAATTATTTGATGTGGCTTACAATTATAATTTTCACATTAGTCAAGTAAGATGTAAAAATGTCATATTTTCTCCCATTCAAAACACGATTATTGCTGCTCAAAGAAACCTAACAAATATTCTCACAAGTTTAATAAATAATTATTGAAAAATCTTGATAAGTACCTGAGCTTGTGAAATAACAGTATCAAGAATATTGAATGTGTTTAATTAAAATGATAGATACTAAAAATAAAGTTAATTACTCATTGTTGCTTCACACTGACTAAAAATTAATGTCAATAAGTCTGGAATAATAGGAAGAGGTAAGGCAGGAAAATGAAGCTCAGAGCTGCTGTCTAATTGAGACTTGCAGAGTGAGAACCACAATTTGTTTTGTTTTCTGTTCTGAAAATTTTCTTCCACATAATCTGTAACAATATTGCAACATGTTCATGCAACTAAAGTATACTACGGCTACAAGTTGAGAATTGACTTGATGGCTACAATGCTTTTCTGCTTTTGAATGTTTGCATCTAACTTTTTATTGATAAAAGTTTTACATTTTATAAATAAACATTTTTAAATATCTAAATTTCATCATGGAATAAATTTCAACTGCTTATTTTAAGACTAATTTTTAAATTCGTTTTCACATCCAATTGGATGATTCACTAATTCAGAAACTATATAAGGTGCCTTATAAGTCGATCTTTTGATAAAGGCTATATATATATATATATTTTAAATATATATATTACTTACTCACCATACGTAGTATAGGGTTAGTCTTTCAATCGTTTTGAAAATCGAAAATTTTTTTTTGACAGATTTACACGTTTTAGATAGTGGAGACTCCGAAAAACATATTTTTAGAAAAAAAAAATTGCCGTCCGTCTGTCTGTCTGTAAACGCTCTATCTCCTGAACAAATTGAGATAGAGACTTGAAATTTTGTATGTAGTTAGTATGTAAGAATGAGTTGAAGCCTATTTAATATCAGTAACCTCGATTATCCGGAACTATTTTTTTCGGACTCTCAAAAAATTCGTTCTGATGAAAGGTATATAAAAATTTTTGAATTTTTTTGTTTTAAAGAATGGACGTAAAAGGCAATAAAATAACACACATTTTGCATGTAGAATGAAGTCGATTGGATTATTAGTTGCCGAGATATTTGTAATCCTGTTTTCCACATTCTTCGATTTTTCATGACCCTGTATTTCATTCAAATTTCAATTCAGAGGTATATTTTAACTGGAAATGAGATGCTTAATCCGACACAGTTAATTGTTAGTTAATAGAATTATTATTTTTGGAGTTATAAAGGATGTTTCTTTTATGCAGTTCGGTACTACTTGAGTAGTTTGGCATTTTATATAATTTGTCGAAATTGGTACATCAGCAGTTCTTTAATAAAGCATTACTATGTATATTAACAATACTTAAATTTTGTTTATGAATTGCAATGCATTGTATAAATAGTTTTCGCATGTTTTATTTTCACATACATATCCATGATGGGTAAGTATTACGGTGGCCCCAACGACTAGTTTTAAAATGTGGTCAAAATGTGCATTTTGAATCTTTTTTTTTTGAAGGGGGGAGGGGGGGGGACTTAATTTAGAAATCTACATTGGCCTGTAGGCACCTATCTGGCACATATTTTTACTTTTATATTATTATTTGGCATTGTTGATTATGTTACACAAATATATAAGTAAAAGTTGTTTTGAAGGCTTTAAAAGATGATTGTATGCAGTGTATGTTGTCCCTGTCATTATTTATGTCCAAACAGTCCGTGTGCTTAACAGTTAATAACATGGCTAATTATCGACTTTTTTTGCAAATTGTTATCAGTATTGAGTTTATTCTCTCTTACCATATTTGTTAAGAGATGAAATGTAAGCTGCTAAGTTTACTAAATAGTTTTAGAAGGCATGTAAATTATTATCTAAGTTAGAAAATGTACAAGCTAGTTCATTTTAATAGTTTTTTTAAGTTTTATTTGAAATGTCAAATCTGTTACTTGTCAAGTCCGTTATTATGAAATGTAAGTGAATTGTGAAATATATATTCTCCTCAACACCTTTGTTGAATGACTGTAAATTGGAATTTGTGTGTAATGTAAAATTGTGATTTTCTCAAAAATTATGTGACCTAGTGTAATCATTATAGTTTTCCTGCAAGGTTTAAATTAATATCTATTACCTCTAATTTGTTTCATAATTTTAGTTTCAGTGGATTCGGAAATAGATGGGAGAGAACATTTGAGTCCAGCGTTACGAAACTTTTCATACAATATGCCACACAATATACAAAGAAAAGATTTTTTTTTTTTCGCATAAGGTAATTTGCCCCCTACCTTTTCCCTAAATTTATTTATGAATGTTTAATAATCTGTAACGTGTGAGTCAAGAGTATTTATCACTTCTCCCAAATTGAACTATACATGTTCTATAGTTTACAAGTAAAGTTGCTGTGACATATGGACAGACAGACACCGGAGTGATCTTATACTGGTTCTGTTTTTACTTTATAAGTATGGAACCCTAAAAATTAACAAAAAAAAAAATCATTATATATATTTTTAAATAATAACAGATTAAAATACAGGAAACAAATAAGATGAAGTTATGTAAAAAATAGTCATTGTCATGAAAATTTTAAAATGAAACTCTAAACTACCTGGATGAGCCTGAAATATTTTTGGATCTGAAGGTGATTTTATGATGCAACAGATGAATAACAAAGTTAAATAAAATGAATAATAAAGTTTTGATTTCAAATATGTTAAATCCGAAAGGAAACATTACATTTTTTGGAAATAAGAAATTTTAACACAATAAGACAAACTTTCATGATATCAGGTTTTCCTTTTTCTATTGAGTAATTTACCATGAAGTTAAGTTATCCTAATTTATAATGCTGTAACTGTGCCATATTTTCCTTCGTAAAATGTTTTGACATTCATGTTATTTTTACAGGTGTTAAGTGAATGCCCAAGAAGAGTGGTATCATCAGAGTTTGCTGTACTTTCATCACCTTTGCAAAAGTATTGCATCCAAGAACTACGGAGGTTACACAAAAATAACATGCACCTTCAAAAAAAATTGATGCAATGAAAATAGCTGAATTGGAAAACTCTGAATCGAAGTTACTGCTCATTGATGCATTGAAAAATTGACTAAAAAATGCACCTTTATTTTCTGTGCTCTGTGATCAACAATTTGACATTAACTTGTGAAGACTCTCCTCTTAACCCGGTCATAACTAAACTGCACTGTAAACAAAATCATCCCTTCAACAATAGCTGCATTGAAGGTCACCAATATACTGACATCCTCCCACCCATTTCTTGAGAAAATTCTGATTCAGGCCTCAGAGGCCTGATATGAGCTTTTCATTTCAGAGTGTAAAATGGCTGTGAAATCAGGGGTCTGTCCAGGGAAAAACAGGGATGTAAGACCTGCGCCAGACTGCGCCGAAACCGCTTTACTGCGCCAAACTGCTACAAAACAGCTATTTTTTTCAATTTTGCGCCAAACCTGCGCCAAAAGGCACTTAGTGCCAAAACGAAATTTAGCGCGATTTCGTCGATCCAGGAAACAACAACAAATAACTTTTTTTAGGCTGTTAATTTCGTCAAAAAACAAAGAAACATTGCAAAAAATCTCGAAAAACGCTCAAATTTCGCCGAAAAATTGCGAAAAACATGCGCATTTTGTACGAAAAGCACACTATGTTTTGTGGAGTTTTATCGTGGTTCCGCAAACAACTGGAAGTTGTTTTTCCCTCGAGTCATCGTAGGTTCATTTTTATTGCAGCCGATCGCAGAGTTCGGAGAGGGACGTCATACGCGCGCGTTGGGGAGACGAATGGGGAGCTGCTTCAATATGTTTATTCCCAATTAATGAGAGTTCGCTTCTTATGTCAGGGGTAATTCTCGTCCGAAACTTCCAAAAATTTAACGCATCCTTTTCCGGAAATTTGAAATTGGGCTATCAGTTCCACATAGCTGCCAACTTGTACGGTTTTGCACGCGGAAAAAACAATCGCGGAGAAATGCAAATTTCGTGAAAGAATTGCCGAAAAAGCACACATTTCGTCAATATTTTGCGGAAAAACGACGATTTCGTCAGTGTTTTTATCAACGAACTTTGTCAAAAGATCGCTGAAAAACGCGAATTTCCTCTGCGGATCGCAAAAAACGGCAATTTCACCAAATATCGCAGAAAAAACGCTGATTTCGTCTGAAAACTGCGGGAAAACGTCGATTTCTTCTAAAGATTGCAGATATAAAGCCGATTTCGTTAAAATATCGTTGAAAAAAACGCCGTTTTCGATAAAAGATCGCTCTAAAATATTTTGCCAAAAGATCATTGAAAAAAAAAAAAAAAAAAACGCGGATTTCAGCGAAAGATCACGGAAAAAACGCTGATTTTGTCAAAAGATCTCGGGGATAAAACGCCGTTTTCGAGAAAAAATCGCGTAAAAATACAAATTTTGTCTAAAAATCGCCGAAAAAACGGCGATTTTATTTAAAAAAAAAAAAAAAAAAAACACTGGAGAACGTCGATTTCGTCAAAAGGTCACGGGAAAACTGCCGATTTCGACAAAAAATCGAAATAAATCGCCGATTTTGCTAAAATATCGCAGATAAATCGCTGATTTCGTCTGAAGATCGCGGGCAAATGCCAATTTCGTGTGAAGAGTGCGGATACCCCCCCCCTTCCTGCGCCACCAATTTCCGAAAATGCGATGTGAATTTCAAAAAAAAAAAAAAAAAAAATTACCCAGAATCGCCCTTGTCTTAAGTATTGTACATATTTTTTGTAAATTAAGTATCTTCCTGTTCTGCGTCTATCCCCTGTCGGTGGTGAATTATTTCGCTCCTCGGTGAATCCTGCCAATAGACAGCAGAATGAAAGAGTTTATGAAAATCCGCTACATATGTGTCAAACATTTACAAAACAAAAAAAAAAAAACAAAAAAGAAAGAAAGAAAGAAAAGAAAGAAAAATAGAATTTTATCAAAAAAATTGCTATTTTGTCAAAAAATGAACAAAACGCAGTCAAAGGAAAACAGTGTTGAATTCAGACACTTTTCTCCGGGAGGGACTTCTGTAGCTCCGCGGGGACATTATAGAGTTCCGAGTAAGGGGAATTGAACTTTTTGATCATTGAAAACCCAAAATCTCAATTTCCCCAAAGCCACCACTTGAATTCAACACTGTAAAAAACGTAAATCTCGGCAAAAAAATCGGAGAAAAATGCTCGAATTTCGTCAAAAAATCGCGGAAAACACAGGAATTTTGTCGAAGCATCTCAAAAAACATACGCGAATTTTGTCAAAGGATTGCTAATTTCGTCACTCGAATTTCACCAAATAGATCGTGAAAAACACTCTAATTTCATTAATAGATCATGTAAATTTTGTCTATAGATCGCAAAAAGCATGCACATTTTATCGAAAAACACTCGAATTTCATCAAAGGATCGCGAAATAAATATGAGTTTTGCTAAAGGATCGTTATTATCACAAAAGAATGAACAAAACACAACCAAAAGATCGCAAAAAAGAAAAAAAAAAAAAAAAAAAAAATGCAAGTTTCTTTAAAGGATTTCGAAAAACAAGCATATTTTGTCCAAAAATCACAAAAAACGTGCGAATTTTGTCAAATAATCGCAATAAACCCGCAAATTTTTATCAAAAGATCACGAATTGTACTTGAATTTCGTCCATATATCGCATAAAACACTCTGATTTCACCAATAGATCGTGAAAAACTCTCGAATTTCAACAAGAGATCGCGAAAAAGACGCAAATTTTGACAATAGATAATGCAAATTTCAACTGTAGATCACGAAGAATACGTAAATTTTATCGAAAAATCACGAAAAACACTCGAATTTCATGAAAGGATCGCAAGAAAAACATGAGTTTTGCCAAAGAATCGTTAATATCATAAAAAAGAGAATAAAACAAAGTCAAAAGATCGTAAAAAAACGTTCATTTCTGTAAAAGGTGGCGAAAAAAAAAAACGCAAATTTCTCTAAAGGATTCTGAAAAACAAGCGTATTTCGTCAAAAAATCACAAAAAAAACATGAAATTTTGTCAAAGGATATCTAACTTCGTCATAAAAAGAACAAAATACGGTCAAAAGATCATGAAAATAATCCGTTAATATCTTTAAAAGATCCTGTGCAAAAAAAAAAAAAAAAAACGAAAATTGCATCAAAAAGATCGCAAAACCGTAGTTTTCATCAAAAGATCTCAGAAAAGTACAAATTTCATCAAAAGATCGTAAAAAACCCCGCAAATCTAGTTAAAAAACAAAAAAAAAAAAAAAAACAGGGTCAAAAGGTTATAAAAAAGGCGTGAATTATGTTAAAAGATCACGAAAAACTGCAAATTTCATCAAAAGGTCTGAAACGTGTGGAGAAATTTAATCTGAGTATTTATTCTTTCAAATGTAAAAATATTTTTCAAGATAGCAATTATTGTAATTGTTAAGAGTTTATCCGCATTAGAATATTTCAATCTGCTCCTAAAACAGCTTTTATTGCTACAAAATTGCATTTTTGCTGCTACAAAATCCGATATTTACTGCTACAAAATCTGATTTTTGCTGCTACAAAAATAGGTTTTACTGCTCCAAAATTCGTTTTTTGTTGCTCCAAAGCTGCTACAAAATGGCTTTAGCGCACTTTCATCCCTAAAAATTGAGTCCATTAACGGAATCTTCACAAAAACAAATTTATGAAAAACAGACTCTTCACAAAAATAAATTTAAGAAAAACGGTCTCTTCACAGAATTATATTTCAGAAAAACAGCCCTTTCACAAAAAAAAAACAGCGTAATGTAAACTTTTGTGAAAATCTAGATTTTTGTGTTCATTGTATCATTTATCTCTATGTAAACAAACTGCAGCCTGTTTCGTTATTGCTATCTTGCTTTCCACTCTCTCTCCCCGTTATTCTTATTTTGAATGAGCACGGATTGGCTGATTTACTTTCTTAACTAGTTATATTATTAAATTATATATTTATGCAACTACTATGCTGTCCTCTAAAAAAAAAAACCACATGAAAATGTATCCTAAAAAAAAAGCTACATTAATGTTTTGTCTAAAAAAAGTCATTGAAACCAATTTTTTTGTTTTGTTCTGTTTGTAAAAAAAACTTCTTCGGAACAAGACAAAAAAATTTGACTTCAATGGTTTTTTTTTTTTTTTTTTTTTTTTTTTAAATCAAATATTTGAGTGCTTTTCTTTATGATACATTTCCATGTGTTTTTTTTTTTTTTTTGTACAGAACTATAATTAGTGCTTTTATTTAAAATTTATAATTGTTCTTTCAACATTTACATTTGGTTCTTTATTTCTTAACGAAAGTTACACACGAAAGAAGTTCTATTGAAAATTAATAAATAATAAAACCATTTTCATATTAAACTGCTTTGTGGGACTAACTGTTAACCATACACGCTTTCCTTTGTTAATAATTTCATTATTTACATTAATCTAAACATTCTGTTTGTTGATTGTTTATTATAATATAATTGCAAAAGAATGGAACAAGAAATCTCTCTATTTATTAGTAAATTAGATCATCTGCCTAAACATTAGTTTATTTCTGAAAAATTAAAACGTAACCCAATTTCTAAGACTGGGCGGAAATGGATTAACTAATATTTTGTTAATTTACTTTTTTAACAAAAATAAAAATAATTCACAAAAATAATAGTTAATTTCACAAAAATAGGACTGAAAAAAAACCTGGACAGACCTCTGGAAATGTATTGTTATTCAATACATTTGACATATTGAAAAGTTATTTGAAACTTTTTTCAGCTAAGGTTTCAATTGATAAGGAATCTATTAATGAGGAAGATGAAAACACAGAATGATCATCATTCAAGTTCAGAAAGATCCCTTTAATGACTCAGATAGTATTGTATATTATCCGATATCACAGAAATACGACTGTTTAGTGGCCTTTTTCTATTTAGGGGGTATTCACAAATCTTCGAATAATAATATTCATGATATTTGGAATATGGGTGTCACAGGACCTTGAAATTTTCAAACAAACTATGTTATAGAATTGCTTTTTATTCTTTTTAAGATGCACAAGATTCGATGACATAATTCATCTTCTTTCTAGGAAGAACTGGATAAATTCACTCACAAGAGATGTGGTTCGAGAAATTCCAATTGTAAAGATATCACTTACAAATTGTCAACATGTATAGAGTCTCGTAGAATTTGTGACTATAGATAAAATGTTAAAATGTCTTAGAGGACAATGTTCTTTTCGTCAGTATATTCCAGTAAAACCTACAAAGTATGACATACAAATATTTGCTATAGCCGAATCTAGGGCATTTTATAGTTGGAAACTTTAAATTTATGCTGCGGCTCTTATGTTTTAAACTTTTTAAAACTTTCTTTTAAAAGAAAGAATATATATATATGTAATAATAAAAAATTTTTGCCTTAATCCTAAGTTAATTACTTCCAAATTCTTTTAACATTGAACTTTTTCCTTTCTTTTTATAATATTTTAAAGTATTATTTTTGTAATTCCTTACCTTTAGTGAGCTCTTTTTATTTTATTTTATTCTAAAAGACATTAATCTTTTAAAACAATTCTTTTCTAAAAAAGAAAATCCCATTACTTAATTCATTGTATCTGTTGCATAATATTTCTTTATTTTCTCAAACATTGGATACCCATAATCCCATTCGGTCATTTTTGTTGGAACAAGAGGCATCATATTCGGCCGCCTGAGAAAACTAAATGAGGTTTATGTCAGCAGACTAAAATTCATTGGTAAAAGGTAAGTTCTCAAAATTTGATTGGAAATTAGAAGTTTGTCGTGAAATCTTTTTTTTTCCCTGCACACTGAGGACCGATTTCAGAGGGAAATATTCCTTAGGAAGTTGTCTTGTTGCCTTGCTACTTTAATGCTGCACGATTGTGGATTCTTTGGTGGAGTATTTAAATGACATGATTTTGAGCGGAATATTACATATATATTTTGTTTTTTCATTTTGTAGTGATACATTGAGAACATAAATATTATATTCTTAGCAAAATTTATTTTACTGTTTTCTGAAGCAAAAATCCACTCCAAGCCTACAAAGCCCCATGTGTGGTGTGCCTCATTACCATAAAGCAGAAAGATTGTAAATAGTCTATATTTGACACAATGTCTTGAATTAAACAGGACAAAAAAACATCAGGTTTGAAATATTAAAAATGCTGCCAATCTGTAAAATATTTTTCTGTTTTGTTCGGATTTATTGTAAAAGTAAACATTTTGTCATGCTTCTTAAATATTTTAAATTGACAAAAGAACAAATAAGATGCATTAATCCTTTAAGAAAGCAATGATGAGAAAACTAATGAATGATGGTACGAAATTATTTTCTAAACAAAACATTAAAGCATAAAAAAAAAAAGATATACTTTAATCACAAATAAAGCTAATTGTAATGACAATAGAGTGGATTTTCTTGATATTTCTTTTTGCATTTCTGATAAAAATATCAGCATTGATCTTTATGATAAAAGAAACAGGTTTGATTTTCATACCATTAATTTACCTTATTGGTTTTCCAATTTACATAAAAAAGTTTTTATTAACACTGTTATTAATCAATTTATTAGATTCAGAAAAATATGTGACGATGATTTTAACGTAAATAAGCAATTTTATAAGTTTTTGGATAATTTATTTTATAAAAATAACTATTTTTATAATTTTTTTCTTTTTTGAAATATTATGTGAAGTTACTGTTCAAGAATTGGCAACACTTTGGATTGGAGAGGTAGCCTATGTGTATGACTTCTGGGAAATGTTTCTTGATATGGCTGTCTGAAAGTCTACAAAGAAGGAACGATAGTGACAGATGAAAAAACATGCTGAAAGGAGTCTCAGACTTGGAACAAAATAATTTTAATTTTGAACTTCGGAAAGGGATTTGTTTGAGATTAAATTTTTTTGTCACTGGTTTGGATGATGGTGAGCTTATGCAGTAAGTTTGTCTATATTTTGTGCTAAATGGTTGGTTCAGGCGGAGGTGGGACATTCACTTGCATTTTACTATTGTAATTATTTTGGATTTCTTAAATTTAAAATATTTTACATTTTATAAGGCTTATTACGTTTTATTTATAATAATTTTTGATAATTTGTTTTTTGACGTATTTTTTTTATTTTTAACTTTTATAAATTACTGCTTTGTGTTTAATGCAAGGTTTGTCTCATCATACGAAACCTGCCAATAGTACTTTATATTTAAATAATGGGGGGAATGTATAGAGCCATTCCGCCTGCTGATGAGTAATGGCTTCTAATTTAACTGGTAACTTTCATATATTTTATTTTAGTATTTTAATGTTTCTTGATTTTTCTCAAATTTCATACATTATGCACCTGCTACTCTATAAAAAAATATTTTCATGCAATATTTGAATATTTACATATTGCAATTTTTTAGAGCTGCTTTAGCACCTGCATTTGCAATAATTTATATGTTTAAAACTAATGTATATATATATATATATATCGAACCATTATACAATACATATTACAATTCAACATCAAAATATGGAATGACTTATTAAATAACAAACTATATAGATAGATAGATATAGAGAGAGATTGCAAGTTTGAATGTTTTTCCCACATGTTGGCGATTGTATAATGTAAGTATTTTCTCTTTTCTCATTCTATTATTATTGGTCTGATATATGTCTTGTTTTTTCATTGACTTAAATTTTGGTTTTATGATTAATCGGATAATTTAGAAATCACTTTTAGGATTTTCCTGATTTCTAATCAGAAATTAATCGTAATTGATGTGTTGTCTACTTGGTATTACCCTTGGGAACAAACAAAGTACCACATTTTTAACAGACTTCAAGGAGGAGGTTATGATTTCGACCTGTATGTATTTCTTGTTCACTCATGTAACTTTTCTATATAGGAACTGATTTTGATAATTCTTTTTTTGTTTGAAAGTGTAAGATGCCCATGTGGTCCCATTTCAATTTCATCAAATTCTGGTGATTAGAACTTTTTAAAAAACAAAAGGATTAAAAATTCAAATTCTTTTTGAAGCAGCCGCCCAGTTAGAAGTGTTCATTTTTCAGGCTATTATTCTTATACCGATAAGCAATCTTTTTACTTCAAAGTGTGAAATTTTGACTAGACAACGATTTGGATTCTCATAGATTTTGTGCTCTTAGCAACAGGAGATTGATCAATATGAAAATTTACACAATTAGATATCTGCAGCTGTAGCTACATAATCACTCCACCATTTGTATAGATCTCTATTTTGATCAATGACAATGCTCCATTCGTCTGTTGATTAGAATTTTTTAAAAATAAAAACTTTAAAATTCAGATTTTTTTCCCCCAAGCAGTTATTCAATTAGAAGCATTCATTTTTCGTGCTGTTAATCTTATGCAGATACATGATCTTGTGAAATTTTGACTGGACTAGATTCACATAGATTTGCACTATTACAAAATGAGATTGATCGATCAATAAGAAAATTTACTTACTTTAAGCAACAACAATTTCGCAAAAAATGTAGGCTTTTAATTGGTCAATCTGTTTTTGTTAATAGCTCAAAATCTACTGGATCCCACCCAAGTTCTCTTTCACTGTTAACAAAATGATGTGGGCCTGTTAGATTTGTCAATCTCGTTTTCCTAAATAGTGAAATAATAATAATAATAATAAGAATCATAGCCTTTGTTACAGTAATGTGAGTTCTTTCTAAAGTGCGAAACCTTAACTGGATCAATTCTCGTATACACCAAAATGGAAAATCTACATTGATGCTTACCGACATCAGAAATAGGTGTCAAAAAGCTGAAAATCCACATTTAAAGCACCCTTATATGCCAGAGCACAAGTGCCTGCGTATCAGGATCCTTTCTCTGCTGGATGCACAAAGAAATTAAAGTGCATTGCTATGTGTATAGACACTGTCTTAAGATTCAGACTCAGTTATCGAGTGAAATATCGTAATGCTATCAGATTTTCTTTTCACAGAATTTCACAATATCAAAGAGTATGTAGCATATATCCAAATGTAGTAGTACATCCCATATTGTGTATTCTTTATTGACACTAGTCAATGACTATATGGATACAATCCCTTTTGTTTTTGCATCATTTTGGGAATAACAGATTTTCAACTTATTCTATTGACTAGTATTTTCAGAATTTTCAAGCTATGATTTTGAGAGTTTCACTAAAGTTGCTCTATACATTTAGCTAACATATAATATGCAAATGAAATTTTGATATCGTTGATGCATACACAGTGAAAAATTATTTAGAAAGCCTACTCATTTTTCATACAATTTTTATTATTTTTAAAATCTAATTACAGGATATTGTGCGCAATGTTGTTTGTCATATTTTCAGAAAAGAATATTATTTTATATTAAGAACTCTGCAAATTGTAAGCAAAAATTTTGGAAACATTTGGGACTGTTTTTATAAAAATCCTAATTTTTCTATAAGTGTACATGCTGTTGACTTAAAAATGAAGACAATTTATTACAAAAAGCCACTTAATCCTAATCTGCAGTTTGAGCACTTTTTCTACATAAGTTTTGACAATGTTATCCAAAAGATATTCATTCTTTTTTAATTTGTTGACGGTCCCTTATTGGGGTTTCAGGAGAAAAATCTTCATGGAATTGTATGACTTGTACAATATTTATACACTTAGAGTTTCAGTATAATTCCTCATGTATTTTTCTAGATATTTAACAAAATGTCTAAATTTACAAGTGGACAGTCATCTTTGGCCTAGTACCATAACGAAAATGGTAATGATCATTATCAATTGTGACTGTTTGGCACCAACATCAAAAAGTAATTCATTATTTTTTATATGTATATATTCATAAATTAAATCATAAATATGTAAATTCTACTCTTGTAAGTTTGTTATGTGTTAGGTTTTTCTGTATTCATTGTAGATGTTGAATAGTAGTACAGTAGACTCCCTCAAATCCGCAAACCAGAAATCCGCAACTCTCTAAAATCCGCACATTTTTTATGGATGTAAACAATGAAACTTTCAAATTGGATATAGGGACAAAATTTGATTTTTTTATTTTTGTATCAATTCCATATATTTTTTAATTTGTAATTTTCTCAGTAATACTCTATTCATGTTTTTTTCATGAAGGAAGAATAATTTTTTTTGGAAAAAATTCAAGATTTTGCTGATATCACTGGTAATCACAATCTTCTTACCAAATATATTTATGCATTAATCAAGATTTTTTGGTTATTAAGCCTGGCTAAACTTTAAAAAAAAATCCTTATTTTATGATTTTGATGTGAATTAGTAACGTACTTTTATGAGACAAGTTTTGTTAATAATTTTGGAAAAATACACTTAATCTTTATAATGAATATTTAATCATACACTATTGAATATTAACTTGACCTTTGCTATTAGTACTTTAATCATTTTAAAAATTATCTAAATTTTAAATTTTTGTTAGTTTAGTTTATTACTTATTTTAATATTTTATTATATTGTAAGTATTCATTATAGTCCCGAATGCACTATTAATTGCACTCAAATTACTGTTTAAAAAATGCAAACAAAGCAATGATCAGAAATCCACAAAATTCTAAAATCCGCACAACCTCTGGTCCCAAGCTGTGCGGATTTGAGGGAGTCTACTGTATTGTATAAAAGTTTATACAGTAGACTCTCTCAAATCCGCAACTCTCTAAAATCTGCACATATTTTATGGACATAAACAATGAAACCTTCAGTTTGGATATTGGGACAAAATTTGATTTTTTTTTTGTTTTGTATTGATTCCATACATTTTTTAATTTGTAATTTTCTTAATAAAACTCTGTTTTTTTCATGAAAGAAGATTAATTTTTTGGGGAAAAAAATCAAGATTTGCTGATATCACTGGTAATCACAATCTTCTTACCAAATATATTTATGCATTAAGATTTTTTGGTTATTAAGCCTAGCTAAACTTGAAAAAAAATCCTTATTTTATGATTTTGATGTGAATGAGTAATGTAACTTTATGAGGCAAATTTTGTTGAATAATTTTGGAAAAATACATTCAATCTTTATAATGAATATTTAATCACACTTTATTGATTATAGCAGGGGAGACCGAGCTTAGCTCGGTCAAAATTAACTTTGTGTTCAACTCGATATAGTATTTTCACTGTATCATTTACTCTGTATTATTGTATATTATTGTATAAACATGTTGTTTATAATAGTATTATTTAGAAAAACAATCAATAAGAAAATTATGTTCTTATGCGCATATTTAAAAATTTTACTTTATTTTAAAATTTACAACGAAAGGACATCGATCTAAATCACTTTTTTAGCTCGACTCTGATTGGTTTAAACATGCATCTCGAATCCTCTTAAGAATGTATAAAAAATTCGGTACTTCTAGGTTATGCCGTCGACCAATTTGCCAAATTATACAAATCGCCAAACTAATAGCCAAATTATACATGTTGACATAATTTTTGTTTCAAATAACGAAAAAACAAATAGTTAGTAGAATATTAATAAAAATATTAATAAAAAGTCGAAATAAAAATCACTTAATGACATTTTAAACACGTGAATCGCATTGAATGTCATTGAATGTGACATTCACGATCATCCATTATTGGCATTTAATCTTATAATTTGGCGATAATTTTTTGGTCGACGGAATAACCTAGAAGTACCGAAAATTCCTTACATTCTGAAAGACAATATTTTTTGCCAGATATAGCCAAATTTGGAGGCATTCTTTCATTTGGCTCCAAATACGTGTTGTGGCTTTTGTAATTTTTATAGTCGATTTTTTGGCCACATATCGCCAATATTTTGTCAAATATCACCAAGTTATTGGCTTTTGCTATATTCTCGTGACCCTGACCCATATTACCCAAAATGAGCCACTAATCAAATTTGATCAAGCATGTGACATAGCTCAATCGTCTTCAGGTAATCAAAAACTGTAGAATATAAAATTGAATCAAAATCGTTTAAGCCATTTTTTAGGTAAAATTAGCTTGGCAGCATTCAGCAATGAAGCGAAATGACCCACTAATATAATTTTGTTTAACATGCGACTCAGTCCAATAGTTTTCTCGTGACAAAAAACGTTTTGTTTCAAAATTTAGGTAAAATTGATTGAATCGTTGTTATATATAATTAGAATGACCCTAGCTCATTAAGACCCAAAATGACCCATTAATCGAATTTTCGCGAGCATATGTCCAAGCCAAATGGTTTTCTCTTGCTCAAAAATGATATAATACAAAATATAGTCAAAATGGTGAGTACCATTTTCTGTATAAAATTAGCATGACCCATCATGACCAACGAATGACCCTTATAATCGAAATCTCTCGAACGTGTGGCCTAGCTCATTAGTTTTAGCATGCCGAAAAACATTAGATACAAAATTTAGATAAAATCGATTGAGATTTTTTAGATATAGTTAGTTTGACCTTGACCCCTTATGATCCAAAATGACCCATTGATCGAATTTTCTCAAAAATCTGTCATAACCCAATGATTTTCTTGCGCCCGAAAATGATAAAATACAAAATTTAGTCAAAATTGCGCGAAATGTTGTCTAGATAAAATTAGAATGACACAAAAGTGGCCCACTAATCGAAATTTCTTGAACATGTGACCTACCCCAATGATTTTCTCATGCCAAAAATATGCTGTATACAAAATTTCGTTAAAATCGACCCACCCATTCTTTAGATATAGCTTGACCTTGAGCCATTAAGACCCACAAATGACCCTTATAATCGAAAGCTCTCGAATATGTGACTTAGTCCATTAGTTTTCTCGTTTCTAAAAATTGTTACATACAGAATTTCGTTAAAATTGATCCTGCCGTTCTTTAATTATATATAGCTTGACCCAGACCTTTTATGATCCAAAAAGGATTCATTAATTGAAATTTTTCGAACATGTAACCTAGTCCAATGATTTTATCATGCCAAAAAATGTTGTATACAAAATTTCGTTAAAATCGATCCACCTGTTCTTTAGATATAGCTTGACCATGACCCATTATGACCCATCATGACCCACAAATGACCCTCATAGTCGAAATCTCTCAAACATGTGATTTAGCCCATTAGTTTTCTCATGTCAAAAAACTGTTACATACAAAATTTCTTTATAATCCCTCACGCCGTTCTTTAAATATAAATTGCTTGACCCAGACCCTTAATGACCCAATATGACCCATTAATTTTTTTTCTCAAACATGTAACGTAGCTCAATGATTTTCTCGTGTCCGAAAACCATAGAATGCAATTTTTAGTCGAAATTGCGTGAGAAAATCTCTAGATAAAAATAGCATGACCCACAATGACCCCAAAAATGACCCACTAACCGAATTTTCTCGAACATGTTACCTAACCCAATGGTCTTCTTGTAATCCAAAACGATAAAATGTAAAATTTGGTCAAAATCGTTAGAGCCATTTTTTAGATAAAAATGGCTTGACCCATAATGACCCAAAAATGACCCACTAATCGAAATTTTTCGAACATGTGACCCAGCCCAATAGTTTTCTCGTGCCAAAAAACGGTTGGATACAAAATTTCCTTAAAATCCATCCAGCCGTTCTCTAGATATAAATAGCTTGATCCTGACCCATTGTGACCCAAAATGACCCAGTAATCGAATTTTCTCGAACATGTGACCTAGCCCAATCGTCTTCTAGTGGCCGAAAATGGTAAAATCCAAATTTTTGCGAAAATCGTTAGAGCCGTTTTTGAGATAAAATTTACACACACAGACACACACACACACACACAATTTTTGCTCGCATTATAGTATAAGATTAACTTGACCTTTCCTATTAGAACTTTAATTATTTTAAAAATTATCTAAATTTTTATTATTTTAGTTTATTACTTATTTTATTATATTGTAAGCATCCATTATAGTTCCGAATGCATTATTAATTGCACTCAAATTACTGTTTAAAAAATTTAAAGAAAGCAATGACCAGAAATCCACAAATTTCTAAAATCTGCACAACCTCTGGTCCCAAGCTGTGCAGATTTGAAGGAGTCTACTATATTTACAGTAGACTCTCTCAAATCTGCACTCCTAAAATTCGCAACTCTCTAAAATCGGCACTAGTTCAAGAGCTGACCGCACAACACCCTAAGTCATCGAGCACTAGAAAAAATCTTTTATTTTATGGAAAGAGTAGTGATAGATCCCTTGTCTGCCGGAAGTGAAGTGGGTGCACAAGCCAAAAATGAATGCCACTGGTGGCTCACTCATAGGTTTAGCATTGTGTGCACAGTATGGAAAGTACACCAAAAACTGGGTGCAGGAAAACAGAATGACAAGTGAACCACTAGTGGTGTTAATACACCCCTTCGCTTCCAGCAGGCAGGGATCATTCGATTCCCGTATGACTACTCTTCCATATGATAAAGGATTTTTTTCTTGTCTGACTTAGGGTTTTGGACTAAACCCTTTTGGATTCATTTTAAACAGAGTGGAGTTTCAGCTGAGTAAAACAAATGTCCAGGCCAGGACTTGAAAAAAGTTGTTTTTCATAAAAGCATCTTCTCAACAGAATAAATTGAACTAGGGGTCCATTTTAACAGTCCATAAATAAATTGAGATGCCCAGAGTAGATAAGATCACAATGGGTCCCTTTGATGTTGGCAGCCAAGGTCAAGTTCTGGCCTTTTTCACTCAGTCAGAACTCGCTTTGGTTTATGATATTTTAAAATACAAAAAGAAAACAACTATTTTTTAGAACAGGTAACATTTGCAGCAGGGTTGGCAAGTTTCATCCGCAGTAGAAAAAACCAGCCAGAAGAAATAGGTTTCTTTCGCATTTGAAGAAACTGTTATTCTTTATAAATTTACCATATAACTTTCAACTTTGTAAGGTACAACAAATGTCTTTTTGCTACAACCTTTAATGAATCAATTCCATCAGATCTAAACAAATTAAATTAATTATATGCTAAATTAATAATTGCATCAGTTTTTAAGCCAAGATCACATGACACCAGTCAAAAGATCTTCAATGATTGGCTAAATGAAGAAAAGAAATTTTATTTAAAATGCACAAAATTAATTAAATGTTATCCATATTAATTTAACCAGTGTATTTTTCAGTTATTAAAACTTTTGAAACTAGTAGTAAATGATACAGATCATTTGCCAACAGTAGGATGCAACTCATTTAAATAAAACACAGTGCTTTGAATTTACATCACTTTTACTAAGGTAAGTATAGTACCCAATGTTAAGTATTAATTACTGTATTAAAAAAATTTATTAAAATCCTCATTTTCCTTACTGCAGCAAAGTATTAATATGTATAACAACAACAACAACAAATCTTTTAGCAATAGAATGGTGCAATCAGTTTCTCAACTTAGAATAGATGAATGCAAAAGATGAAATAAAAAAAAACTTTCAAGTCCTCCAGAAAACTTGGAGAGTAAGCATTTTGACATAATCATAGATGTAATGTATCTAGGTACCAGGAGGCAGTCTTTTCTCACTAAATTTTATTCGTTTTCTTTACTTAAATTATATTAGAATTCTTGTAAAAAATTTAGATGGATAATAAGGAAATACAATAAAGGAATAAAATTTAGTGGTTAAAAACTGCCCACTGGTGCTTAGATTTTTATATCCCTGCCAATAGATATTTTGAGATAAATATCTCATATCATACTAGTTGCTAGTACAGGGTGCTAAAAAAATGACCAGTATATTTGAAAAATCAATAAATGGAGAGTGATAGAAATACACCGTTTGTTGCAGTATGCTTGGGACAACAGTAAATTTTCAGGCAGACAAGCTTTCAAAATTAGTTACAATTTTCAACAACAAGTGTCACTGAAGTCTGGAAAAATGTAAAGTACGATATTTTCCACATATCCACCATGCACAGCAATAACATGGCGTAGTCTCTGAACAAAATTACCAGAAACCTTTGTAAGCGTGTCAGACGGAATGGCTTTACATGCAAAAGGGATGTACTGCTTCAGTTGTTCAATTGTTTCAGGATTGTGGCGGTACACCTGGTCTTTCAAGTAAAAAATCCTCTGTTCTAAGAAATAAACCATTTTTTCACAACAAACTTGCAATGTATGAACATCATGCACTAACAGCAGAAAAATGACTTACAGAATGGCAAACTCACTAACTGCTTTTTCTTCTATATCTTTCAAATCACCTGCAGCACCATCTATTGTTGAAAATGTAACTAAATTCAAAAGTTTGTCTGCCTGAAAATTTACTGTTATCTCAAGCATATTGCAACAATGTATTTCTGTCACTGCCTGTTTAATTTTTATTGATTTTTCAAATATATTGGTCATTTTTGAAACACCCTGTATAAACAATTGCAAATTTGTATACTTACACAGTTATAGTTGCACAGTTTTCAATAATGCATTTTTATATGAAAAATAAACATTTTGCAGATAGCTTTTTTTTTCTCTTTTTTACATAAATGGCATATTAATAAATAAAAACAATCCCTTCACCTCTAAAAGTTATAAAATCCATCATCCATAAATGTCTGCTGAGCCTGGAGTTTGTCATTAAAGGAATAACTTATTTTTCCAAAATATTTTTTAACATTAAATTTTCCAATTTAGATTTCATATAATTATATTTTTAGTTTAATTATTTTACATAGTTAATTTACTTTTTTTTTTAGCATGTTTTGTTTTCTGTTGGTTTCTTCCATTTCTTCTGTTTTTTATTACAGTTTCTTCCATTGTCCTGGAAGAAATAGGTTTCTTCCAGAAGAAACCCAATCCTGATTTGCAGTTTTAAGAAGAGGTGTCTTCATTTTATTTTAAAGAAATCTTAACTCTTGCATGTGTTGCAAAATATCTTTTTTCTGGAATTGTTCTGTTAGGATTTTTTTTTTCTTTTTTGCTCAGGCATGTAAGTGAATAGTAATTAAAACAATGCACAAACTACAAAGATAGATAAAAATACATTTATTATTATGAGAACATAACTTTATTTATAACCAAAGAGATTTCTGGTGCTGTTGTTTATTAATGTGGGAAAACTTGCAGTTTGGTTCAATACTTGTCTTTCAAAAACAGCAAAGTAGAAAAAGCATGTTCTCATAAGCACGAAGTGTTGAAATTCATCAAGGACCTCAAAGCTGATTTAAATATTTCTGGATATTCTGTTCGTATCCCACCGTCGCAACCCATAGATGGGGAACCACTGTTTTAAACAATCAAACTTCTTGGGTGCCATGGAACCCTTTTTGGCAATGGAATATTTGCTTTGTACCTGGCTCACTCTTTGTAAAGTACTCTTTTTTTTCTTCACAATTTATTCTTGTGAAAATGTTGGAGAATTAAATAATATTGTTTTTAAATTTTTAATCAATTAATGCAAAATTGTCTTAAAAATTTGCCATTTATTGTGTTTTGTTTTTGATCTATGTCAGATGTACATAAAATGGCAAAATAAATCCCTTCTTATTTTTTTATGTTGCTTATAAAATTCTTGTAACTCATTTTAGTGTCGTTTGAGTGCCTGTAATAATCAGAGAAGTAAAAAAGCAGACAGAATGAGTCCCCTATTTTCTGTGTTGACCCTAAATACTGGCCAACCCCTTTGTCACTGATCTTTTTTTATTAAAATGCCCCGAGATGAAATCCTTTTCTCAAGAAATGCACTTTCTTTTTAAACATGTTGAAGTCTGTTCTCGCTCGCATCAAATAAGATTGCTTTATGTAGGAGCACTGAAAATGAAGTACATAGAATTTATAGATCATTTACAGGGACACAGCAGAATTACTTTGTTGCATCAGAAGGAGGAAAAATGAAATAATTTGCAATGCATTTAATGTTATGCTATGTCAAAAATAATGAAATGGCTATTTTTTTTCCTGAGATGCACTCAAAACATGCTTTCTGCTGAGTAGGAATTCCAAAGCTCTTTCATCGACAGGATCACTATATAATGAATGGGGGGGGGGGGGAGGAGGTGTCTTAAGGATCCTATCTCTGACTACAAAGACATGAGCTAATGCTATTCCTATGGAAGGCATTTTTCTAATAAGTCTTTCCCATTTTGATCTCTTTCGCACTTTTTCGATTTTGGTCACTAGTACTTAACCAGTTCAGAAACCAGTAATTTTATAAAAAATATGTACAACCAAAATCGAAAAAGTAATCAAGGAGCGATCTTGAATGGGATCTCAGCTATCCAATGCAAAAAAAAATTATTTAAAAATGTCAAAATGCAAGAGTTACTAAAAAAAATTACCTCTCCATAGGAATAGCATTAGCTTGCGAATGTCTTAGCGGGAAGGAACAGGACCCTTAATGATGTTCTACTAGGTCTAGCTGGCCCATCAGATCTCTCTTAAATATAAGCTGTACCATACTACTTTTATTCCTAATTTAATTTACTTGCTCGATACTTTGCCCAATCAGAATAGTCTGATATAGAGAGAACTCTCTATTTTTATGAGATGCTAGGCTTAGATGATAAATCACCAAACATTGTTCTCATTGCATTTTTTTTTTTCAAATTCATTAAAAATATAATCATATGGCTCAATTTAATTTAAAATGCATAACTTTAATTTAAAACTGAAACAATATTTTTTTTTTTTTTTTTTTTTTTTTTAGAATAATAGTCCAATCCACCATGATATTTAATTTCTACATGAAAATATTGTTTTAATCGACCATGCTAATGGGCATGTTAAAAAATGCTAATCAGTGAGATTTGCGTCTGGTATAAAAGTAATCAGAATCATGGCAACTTTTATGTAGTTTTATTCAAAAATAAATAAATAAGAAAATTGATTATGATCACCTTCCACATGAGGGGCAGAGGGGGGGACTCTACCATTATTGGATAATATAGATGAGGTGATGACTACCAAAATGGGTCAGCCCCTGTTCCTATCATTCATCCATCTGCGGTGCATGCATAGCATTCCGTCGTTCAATCTAAAGAATTTGATTAGAATCTATTAAGAGAATTTTCAGATCAAGAATTTGGATCAAAATAAAAATTAATATAAATATAGGAAAAGTACTTCACAGCTCTGATTTTTTCTTTTGTATAGACACTAACTGAAATACATATGCAGTTCTTTTTTCAATGGTAGAATATACTTTTGAATGTGAACCAACCTGTTAAATAATCACTGCCTGTGGTTATAAATGGTTTGAAGATTTTTTTTTTTAAGGGCGATTTCCCATCTCTTATTTGACACATTCCTATGCACTCACATTTAGGGTTGTTAGGATCCTTTTCACATGATTTAATTTTTGGCTAAGTTGAGGGGTGTATAGATGTTAACTCCCCTCATGGAAGTGTCTAAAAGAAGTGAAGGTATTCGCTGCATAACTGAATTCTGCAAGCACAAAAAATAATTCAACTCCTTTTCCAACAGCCGCTGCTGAACCTGGATTTTTCAATGTCTCCTTTTTTTATCAAGTTTTGTCCCAGCATTTTTGGGAACAAAGCTGTCCTCAGGTTAAAAAAAAAATTTAAAAAAAAAATAATAAATAAATAAATTAAAAACATTTAAATATATATTTTAAAATTGCTCTAAGTTAATTATTTCACAATTAAATTTAGATATTTAAAAAGGGTTATTAATAAAATGTAAAATTATTTCAATAAAAAGTTAGGTGCAGAAAATATTCTACGTGGAGTCTATTCTCAATCTGTAGCTGTAGTTACACTTTAGTTTTTTTTAACATTCTGCAACATTGCTACATAATAGGTGGAATAAAATTTTCTTATCACAGAAACAAAACAAAATTCTTGTCACCACCCTGACAGCAGCTTTGACCCCCCCCCAACCCCCATTTGCATTAAACACATTCAATGTTCTTGATGCTATTACTTCATGAGCTCAGGCATTTATCTAGATTTTTCAATTGTTACTGAAACTTGTGAGAATATTTTTTAGGTTTCTTTGAGCATCAATAATCGTGTAAAGAAAGGAGGAAATGTTATATTATTTTACATAATTAATATGAAAATCGTAATCATAAACCATGTCAAATAATTAATTGCTCCATATTTGATCATAATGATTTAGATAATGCATATATGAAATCATTGTCAGTTGATGTCAGTGTTGTAATCGGAGGAAGATCAGAGAGTACAATACCCCCCCCCCCCCCACATACACACTGTAACAAGATGTCATCCCCAGAAAATTTGAAATATTGTATTTTCAGTGGTCAAAAAATGAAATTCCCATTCTGAAATTCTTATGTGCTCCCACCCCTGATTAAAAGTCCTTAAATTCAACATTGATATATATATTATTATTATATATTCATTTTCATATGAGAGTGTTTTGTGTCAAAGTGTCTTTTTCATGTCGAAATATATGTCACACTTCATATACAGAGTGTATGAAGGGAGAGTCTGATGGTCGATCACATCAGATTGAAAAATGGAAAATTTAGTTTTGGATATTTTTTAAAAAGCTAGTATGACAATTGAATCCCACCTCGGTCCCCTGGGGATCAGAGGTGATTTAACTTTGAAATCTTAAATGAGAACCCTCATTTTATACTGCAGGAAAAATAATTATGTAACCTCTGCATTGAACACTTTATTTTATCCTTGTAAATTGTCCAAAAATCTGCTGAAGATGAATTAAATGAATCGAATCGTTGCAAAATTTTGAATCCTTTCAAATTTTGTGAAAATCGAGTCAATAGTTAATATTTTTTCTTCAATTTATCTTATCCCATTTTAGGTTGACATGATGTATTTGCCCCATTTAAGAGGGAATAATATTATTTCCGTATTAATGAATTAAATATATCTACTGTAAAATACCGTTAATCCGCCCCCCCCCCCCCAAAAACGTGAAGAAAAATCGTGCAATAGTTGGAGGGGGGCGCTTACACGGGATTTTTCTGCGATCGTTCAACAAAATTTACAAGAATGAATCATGTTGAAATGAATGAATTGTTGAATGAATCATGAATTTTGATACTTGAAAAAATTTGGGCTTTTAAAAAAAAAAGTAAATTCTGTCGAAAAAACGCAGAAAAAAGGAGAAATTTGTAAAAAAAAAAGGCAAAACAAGCATGAAATCAATTGAAAAATCTCGAAAAAAAAATGCACATTTCATCAAAGATTCATGATTCATTCATTTCATAATGATTCATCTCATTCTCAATTGCATTTGAGAATGGGGAGGGAAGGCGCTTTCATGGGATTTTTTGAAAATTTCAAATTTTTTATAAAGTGGGGAGAGGGCGTTTGATCGTAAAGGGCGGATTAACGGGATTTTACGGTAATTGCAATAAATTTTGCATTCATGCATAAGACTGCAACAACTATTACATCAAGATGTGAATAGTTTTAAAACTTTGTTATATAGTAAAAACACATCTCATTTGATAGGTTTGACGTGCCATTTCTGACTTATAAATATTTATGTGGGAAGCGAAATATCTCACCACTCTGTACGAGGTGGCGAGAAAATGCTTGGCGGGACTTCACGTCCAATCAACTCCGCAGAACTTCTCATGCGCAGGTCTGCTTGAGTATTCAATGAGGTTTGTTTACACTTTCTTCGTATGACGAATGAAGAATCTCCATGATATGAAAGAAGTTTCATAATGATCAACTCATGGATTGCTGAAGTTATGCATTGAATTGTTCCAAATTTTCACTTGTAAAAGAGATTCCGCTATAATAAGTGCTAATTATGAGAAAGATACTTTTTTTTTTTAGCTCGTTCTTTGTTTGCAGTATTTAATTACTGTGTTAGTTTTCATAGTAACTAATTCTAGTCTTACTTTTGCGTTACTAGTTTAGTGTTTTGAAGGCCGGGTTTTTTTTCCCTCCTAATTTAAATACAAATTTATATTTTTCTAAATATCTTGCTTATTGACCAGACCAAGAAATTACCCTATTTAAACTAAAGCGATATTTTATTTGATAATAAGCAATATTTATTAGATCTGAGCGATATATCCTCCTCCTAATATAACTTTCTTGAAACAATCATTAAAATATCTATTTCTCTTTGACCCCACAGAAACTTTCGCCTCTCACCCTTCCCTCCAAGTGCACCCAACTTTTAAAATTTTAAAAGTTAAGATACAGTTAGTCATACATAAGTTTCTGCCATACTGAATTTTGAAATTTTTTTATACTATTATTATAGATATAAAGCATTGAAAATGAATAAATATGTGTCACACACTTATTGCGAAAATCGAATTATGGTGATTTGTAACAAAATTTGCAAACAGCCAATATAAATTTTGAAATTGGTTGTGCCATAATAATAATAATAAAAACCTTTTCCTGGCAAAATGAAATATGAGTTTTTGCTACTGTTTCTCACTATCTTATTTACAGTTATGATAATTAAAATTTTCAGGCTAAATTTATCCTTTTTTATATGCTTTTTTTTACATTATTTTGTATATACCGTTATAGTCAGGGGTGTAGTCATAAAAATCACGGAAGATATGCATTCTAAGTAGAGGATATACCCTAGAGTATGCATATTATAGTTTTCTTGAGAAACAGAGGGTATACAGTGCTTCTTTAAAAAATCCAGAAGGTATACAGCGTATACCCTCCACTACATCCCTGCAACATTATACGGAATTGTAATACATTTCTTCTTTTTATTATATTAGTTTTGGGAGGTGTTTTTTATAGTATTAATATTCTTTTTATGACAGGGCCCTCATAATGATTATTGTTCCATATAATCAGTAAAGCCAAAATGAGTGATCATTATGTACTGAGTAATAATTTAGTCAAATTATGACTATGTACTCATCTGATACCAAGTAATTATGAAAATGTAATTATTTTTAAGAATTGTTGAAGTTAAAGAATTTATATCTGATCTGTAAAAGTTATTCGGATATATATTGGTATATTATATGTACTAATAATTCATAGCTATTTATATTTACTGAATATACTAAAGTATGCCTACAAAATATAGAGAGATGAGGTAGTCCCTTCAGAGTGCACCATGACAGAGCATCATTTGTCCAACATATTAGTACAGACAAAATAGACCAAAAATTAAAGTAAATACAGAAACTGATGGCTATTTATAAATATTTGGGGAAAACTGTGTTTTGATGCTAGAAATGAATTTCCTAAACCCCCCCCCCCCTCATACCCAATAAATAAATAAATAAAAAACTTTTACCATGTTTCAGAAGGGAGGGAGGGGGATTAAACTTGCATAATTCTTGGGTCTAATACACTATCCGCAAGTCGATGCAGGTATTTCTTTGAAAATTAAGTTGGTTTACAAAAGTTAAGTTGGAATACAAAATTATGAATAGAAAGATTTTGGCTGCTTTAACGATCTTGAGGAAGACACTGATGATCCTGATTAATTTTATTTTGAAGACATTTCATAAGTTTGATATTATTTGGTATAATAGAAAGGACATGTTTTAAATGTAAAATAAATGTGACAAAATGATTCTCAAAAACCGATCCTAACTTTGAAATGAATGATCGTATTGACTTGCAGATGATGTTATTTGATCGAGAAATTATAAATGCATAACAAACAATATCACTCCATCTAATTTAAAAAAAAAGGTTAAATTCTCTGCAATTCCTCGAGTTAAAATAACCACCCTCTCCCCCCAAAAAAAACCCACAATAAAACACTTTTTTGCGGGAGAAGAGGGGCTCATTGTAT
Source organism: Maratus speculifer (assembly GCA_964019185.1). Taxonomy (NCBI): domain Eukaryota; kingdom Metazoa; phylum Arthropoda; class Arachnida; order Araneae; family Salticidae; genus Maratus; species Maratus speculifer. Next base: position 8,891,029 of record CAXHSM010000349.1, on the reverse strand, counting down.
CTTCCTTTCTATTGCCAGAACAATGTTCTTCCTAAATTTTCTTGATTTTCCATTATTTGATACTCTGTAAAAACCTATTTTATCTGAAAAAAAATATATAATTTTCGCCATTGCATTAATGAAATATCATAAAATGACAACTTTGTAAAAATTGATCTGTTAACTTGCGGATGGTGTTATTTCATTCAGAATTCAAAATTCTATGAGAAACAATGCACATTACAAATTCAACACTTTTTTTTTTTTTTTTTTTTTTTTTGGTTAGAATATGGCACACTATTTCCTGTAAAATAAAAAAAAAATATATTTCATATCATTTCTTCAGAAAAGTTATTAAAATAAACAATTAGTGTTTTCTTCAATAAATAGGTTGGGTAATTTTTTTTATAATTATTGAACTAGAAATGTAACTGAGGGCAGATCCAGGGACAATTTTTTTCCAAGTCATAAATCTTAAATTGTGGATTATCCCTGGTAAACGGGGACGAATGGTTACTTTAGGTTTGTAATATAAGAATATTCATTTCAGAAATCAGAAAGTTTCACCAGATAATACGGTGGAAAACAACAGAAAAATTGAAATTTTACATAAAAATAATTTTCTTATCTATAGTTAAAAAAAAAAAAAAAATGTCTACCATCAATAAACTTTGAATAAAAATCAAAACTGTATAAAATTTTTAGTATTATTATTTTTCTGTACAGTATTAAATCCAAGATTTATGAACTTATCTTTTGCATTTGTATTTCAGAAGAAATGTTGTGTATGGAAAAGCAAAAGTTGAAATTAGTAAGCCCTAAAATCAAATGTTGATAATTAATATGGTGATATGAAGAATTACATTCAGTCTATTTTACAATTTACCATATACACACTGTAATTTTCAATTCGAAAATATTTCATTGATTTAAAAATAACAAATACATTATCATTTAAATTTTTATTATTATTATTTTCACTTGCAATGTTTTAAAATGATTTCATTGTTTATCAAATCTAGCATTCTGCAAATCTAGAAATGCTATCTATTTAAAAATTAGCTGTAGAGACCACTTTTTTTTTCCAGATACTTAAAAAAAAGAATACAGTATACATCATTTTAGAAAAATATCATGCGTAATTCAATCTGAATTTAGATTTTGTTTGTCCTTGAAATCTGTTGAATAAATCTTTATTTGCGGAATGTCCTAGAAGTAATGCTAAAATTACCATTTTCTTAATATTTGCATGGGTACTATTTGGTTATCCTGTCGATTAATTTTGCAAAATTATACAAATCGACTAGCTATCTGAAAAATTATACAAACTGACATAATTTTTATTTTAAATAACAAAAGAACAATTAAGTTAGTAAAATATTAATAAAAATATAAATAAAGAGTCAAATTAAAATTCACTTCATGATGTGAAACATGTTTACAATGTTTAATATCAAGTGAATGTGGCATTTAGGAAAATCGATTATTGGCATTTACTCATATAATTTGATGATACTTCTTTGGTTGATGGGATAATCAAGTAGTAGTACTCTTGCATGTATCACTTATCAAACCTGTAACAAAAATTATTAGAAGTATGCACTATTCTAATCATTGAAATGAATAAAGTAGTGCATGATACTTTTGACATTATTTCTTTTAACGGTGAGCTAAAATATTTAACAAAAAACGTGTAGTCAAATAAATATGTGCACCCTTTTCATGACAGGTGTAGGTTTGAATTCTAGATACATATACTTAACCCTTTTAGTGCCAAGGAGCACCGTCGCATTGCTCTGTCGTAAGGCTGTGTCTGAAAATTCACTTGTGTCCGACATTTTGAAATCAAAATTAGAAATATTAAAAAAAAATAATAATCAAGATGTTTATATAAAAAATATGTGATCGAAGATAGTTAGAATGCAATCTAATGAATAAAAATACGAACACGGTAACACGGCCGTCACTATGTTTATCCAATGTTCAAAATTATATCACAACAATAAAAACAAAAGTTTTTTTTTTACAGCTTAGAAAAAACTGCAGAAATAAAATGTGAATATCTTTCATTCACAATTTATCATTTGCAATTGAAAACTTCTTACATTTTGGTATTTCTGTTGCTAGGCAACAATAAATTAAATAGCACTTTATCAAACGTGAAAGTGCCAAAAGTGAACTGTCAAAAGGAACGCTATCGCCATGGTGGCATTTTTCCAAACTAGCGAGAGCAATGCGACGGCGCTCCTTGGCACTAAACGGGTTAAGGATCTTTTCTATCAAATGTAACATTTCTTTCCATTTCATAATTTCTCGATTTTATAAAACCAACTGTTGCAGGAGCTATATGCCTTTTTTTTTTTAAACTTATTCAATACTGTATGTTATTTTGGAAAAGGGAATATTCAGTGAAGAGATTTGCCACATCTTTATTATTTTCAATAACAATAAACATCTGGAAAATTGAAATAGGTGCTTTTTATTCAATAAACAGGATGATCTAAAAAATTTCTTATTAAATTTCCAGGTTAGTGTTAAAGTAATACAATTTTCATGGATAAAATCTTTTACAATCAGTCAAAACTTGCATATATTTTTTTAAATTTTGTAAATTTTGTATTTTTTAAATTTCTATCTTGTGATGTGTACAATCCATCCAATCCATAAATGTGCGTAAATGGTACTTAATAAATTTAAACAATGAAAGAGTTTAATATGCATAAAATATATATATTAAACACTTTCATTGGATAAATTGGATATTTAGTGTAAATTCCATCACTGTTCCACTTTTGCTCATTCCATTTGCTTGTCTCGTTTAGGTTGTTTGTTTATGTTCCATTGGGTGTAGAGAAATTGTTGCACTGTATGGGATTTGAGAGTTGATCTTTTGCCATTGGCATGTTACTGTATTCATTGTGAATGTTGATGTATAAACACAGGGGCATGCAAAGAGAAAACTGTGCCTGGGGCCTCAATTTGGCACCTGGGGTCAGTGAATAAGACCCTGTTTTTAAAATTAAATTTCTCGAAAACAAAGATGAATAGAATTATGCAGTGAATAGTTTGTTTATTAGGTACTGTAATTTCCATTCTATAATCCACGGATTATCTGTTAAAAAAACCTCAAAATTTTTAAGTGTGGATTATCTGTTGAATTTTTTTTAACTCCCTGACAGCCGAGCAAAATGGCTCTTCATTTTATTTTAAATGTTAATAAAAGAGGGATTTTCTATCATGGTGTAATTGTTTTTGTTACATATATGCTTATAAGCCTCATAAGTATCAATCATAGCTTAATTTCTTAAAACAAGATTATATTTGTAGAATTACATTAATTTAAATAAAACTTCAACTGCAGTGAAACCTGCAGCCTACTGAACGATATATCTGGTTGTGGCAGTGGGAAGGTTAAAACAGAATTTCACCAAAGGTATCTAGTTTCTATTGGTTTGGTTTGATTTGACATTGCTTTGAGGCCTATGGCAGCTATGACTTTTGCCTCCAATGATCCATTACACAGAGACAATTCTGAACAATTTTTATTTTTCATATCTATTACATATTTATTACACTACAAAGGGGCAACACATTATCCATGTATTACCCGGATTCGAACCAGGACCCCTCAGCGAGGCAGTATTAATCCAGTTTTTATTGGCAGTTATAAAATAAAACTGTAAACAGCTATCACATAATTGTCTTTATCGACCATTCATGGAGTTGCACGTGATTGGTTCGCATATGACCTATATGCGAGGAGTGACTTCCAATTTTTGTTACATTTTCTTAGCCTTTTGGCAACATGATTCTATATGGGTTATTCTCTGCAATAGTGCAAAAAGTGTTTCCCAGCCATATAAATGCTAAAAATTTATTTATTTATACTTTTATTAGAAGGTCTAAAGTTTGTTTAATCGGGATGGGGAGTAAAATTTAAAAATAAACAAATTTAATATTTAAAAATGTAAGATAAATCATGCAAATATCATTCCCTCACCTCTGCCTAACCCATACTACCATACTTTACTGCCTGATTTTTTCCATTCAGAAATAAAAATAATTAAAAACACCCTAAGCAAAATAAAGTTCTTACAAAAAATAATAAAAATATTATTTTTTACTATAATTATGTAGTCTACTCAATCAATTATGTTTCCCCATGTTAGACCATCATTTCCTCACAGATTGCTATTATTGCAAATATCCTATCACTAAAGATGAGCAGCAGTCTAGCATTCTTCACAGAGAGGAAACTAATTTGAGTACTTGTCAGTCCAGCAACATAAATTGGTGGTGTAAGTTTTTGTTAATTTTCTAGAAATTTTTTTCAATCAGAAAATCGGGGAGTATTTTTATTAGCAGTCATTCCCTCATGCAGAATGCTACATTTTTAGCACTTTTCAAAAATTTTAATTTTATCATACATAATATATTATGTGTTCTTCTTTAAGGAATCAGTTTGGTTTTTTCCATAATTTTGCATTTTTCACGACAATTAGTAAAAACATCTTAATATCATCATTCCCTCACATTTATTGTTATGAGTTAAGGATAAAGTGAATGGGGAATATGTACTTTTGTTTAAAATTTTATAACAATTTCTGTTGCTATTAAAATCTTCAACAATTGACCAATTACTAGCGATTTATCCAATTTTTATAAAAATTTATGTAACATTCAAGTCAGACTGCTTGGCCAAATTTACAGTATTGTAGAGAATAACCCATATACAATAAAGTGTTTCTCGACTCATCTCATTCAGAAATTGCAATCTGAATCATTTAGCTTAAACCAAAAAAAGAAAAAAATTTATACAACAATAACTATCCCGGCATGCGAATTACAAACACTTTCAAATAGAGCATGGGCACAGTTACAATTAAACTGTCATTATGACTGTTTGGATGGCAGAAACTTCGTCATTTTTTAAATCCCAATCAATCTTCCCGATATAATGACTTTTTCATCCAATCACGATTATTTTTGGAAAAATATACTCTTGTCTGGCTATGCTTAATCTTTTTCTAATGTTTCATTCCTCCCTCTTGCCCCCCCCCCCATATTTAAAAGCATTTATTGTTGATCTTTATACCTTAAAAATTTTGTTCGGTTAGTGGCTTTCTACTGATAATAAATCAATAATGAAATAATGTAAATTAAGTTCCTCCCATCAAAAATTACGCTTTCGGTCCTTTGCCCCCTCCTCCCATCATATACAGTTTCATATTTTTAAAATTCTATATTTTATTTAAATAAAATTTGCTGCATTTATTTCTGACTAATCTCAATAAATAAATAATCTAGATCAGCAGTTCCCAGACTTTTGAGCTCCCAGAGCTCTTTTTGGGAAGAATTTTTAATGCAGAGCCCCTAAACCCAATGATGCTCTGCGATTTACAAATTGATGTTTTTTATGCCTATGGAACAGAGAAAAATTTGCTCATAAAAAATCAAAGCCAGTAATTTCCAACATTGGACCTAGGTTTTCAATTTGGCCCTTTCCCCGATACAGAAATTCAGAATCCATACTAGAAATTTAAAAAATCAAATTTTCTGTTGTATAACCTTTTAACAGTTTTATTTAATATTACTATTATTGGATACAATAAAATAAAAATAAGGATTAAAGCCCTCTTTTTTTATTTTTTTTATTAAAAAATCTAACTTGTATAGTCGAGATATTTCTTTCAAACAGCAAAAATTATAGTTAAAAATTTGTGGTTTCTGAAAGCACTTAATAACAAGCAAAACACTTTTTTACCCAAGCGATGTTCAAGCAATACTGTTAAAGGGTTAATAACACCCAATTTTAAAATAAAAATTTCTTTTGAGATTTCCAACATGAACTCAGAATTAAAGATCAAAATGGTAACAATAATTGGATTATGTATTGCATTTGGGCTTACGTAAAACTATTATTATTTATGGCAAAAACCACACAGACATAGAAAAAAAAGGTAAGTTGTACAATTTTCATTTTCAGAGAGGTACTTCTGTATAATTCCAATAGGCTACTCACAAAAAAAAAAAAAAAAAAAAAAAAAAAAAAAAAGAACACATCTAGTTCCAGTAATTATGTAACACGTTTTCACTAGTCCGGCCTACCCGTAATTGAATTAAGTAATTATGGATTATTTTTTCATTTTCCTTTAAGTTTCTAGTATTTCTAAACATGCAACGAAAATGAATCACCTCCCAGCTTCTTTTTTTTTAACCAATTTGAAGGGATACATTTAGGAGCAAGTCATTGTTTTAGTGTTTAAATGGGCAGGGAAAAATCTATAAACTATATTGTTTGGTGCAGCATTGTTCTCTTTTTTGAATTTTTTACTTTACTTTAATTAAATTATTTCGCTGTTAATTACAGCTTTTTATTTTTTTATTGAATACATACATCTGACTTGTGTTCTCTACTACAAGGATGAGATAGCACAAGGAAATTTACATCACAAGAGAAATACAACCAGGAGCTCCACACAAAGTGTGTGTGCAATGGAGCCAGCTGGAATCGAATCCACAACCCCCAGATTAGCAGAGCGGCCTCTTAACCACTCAGCCACGGACGCCCATTTACAGTTTTGAAAGAAACTTTGGTACTACTCGTCGACCAAAATACTATCGCCAAATTATAGGATTAAATGCCAAAAATGGATGATCGTGAATATCAATTCAATGACATTAAATACGATGGACGTATTTAAAACATCATTAAGTTATTTTTATTTCAACTTTTTATTTGTATTTTTATTAATATTCTACTAATTATTTGTTTTTTTTATTATTTAAAATAAAAATTACGTTAATATGTATAATTTGATGAAATTGGTCGACGATTGGTAGACGATTGTAGTACCGAAACTTTCTTTCGGCATTGTTTTTGCCTCAAAACAGACATACAGTTAAAAACTACACATGCTAAACAAACTGCAACTAATAGAAAAAAATTTCTAACAAAATCGAATACATGGGTGGGATTCAATTTATATCAGGGTGGATACTCATTGATAAAAATCTGAGTTAGGAGTGGAGCTAAAAAATTTTTTAATTCTTAGTGTAATGACAAATGTAAAGAAACAATACATATTTTTTAAATTGCTACAGACCATTTCTGATTCGAAAATGGTGCAGAGATCAATTAAAGGAAAATTTTAAAGAAGGGTTGTAAAAAAAATACAAAATGCTAAAAAAAAAGGCGTTTTTACCAATATTATGTTGTTTATAAAATTAAGTACAATTATGTAAAACAGCATAGAAAATTTAAATAACAAAGAAATTATAAAAATATAATAAACAGATTAAAGCAAATAAAATTGCAAAAGGAAAAAAATACCATAATCACACTGTACATAAATTATTAAATAAATCTAATGAGAGGTTTCTTAAATGTTGCACAATACTACAAAAAAAGGGGTGTTTTAATTGAAAAACATTGTGGTACAATGAAAAACAGTATAGAAAATTTAAATATACAAATAACATAAATAGATTAAAGAATTTAAATTTATATATGAAAAAAGAAATTTATTACACAATATATGTATATACACAATATATGCAAACGTAATATGGGTCTAACAAAGGGCTTTTAATGATAGAAGATGCAATAAAAATATATTTTTTGAGGGACAAACATTATTTTATTATAAAAAACAGTATAAAAATTTAAATAACTAAAACTAAAAAGAAATATATATACACACATTACACACAGAAATGAATCTAGTGAGGGATTTTAAATGATAAAAAATCTTTATCTGTCATTTAAAATGTCTCTTTTTAAATAAGTACAAAATAATACAATATGCAATATATACAAATTTTAAATGCCGGTAATTTTTTTAAAACTATTTTTTAACTATTTATTACTGTATTTAAAATAATTTTTTAAACTATTTTTTATTTGCTCTATCTTTCAAGATTTTGTATTCATCTGTTAAATCACACTAAAATTCAGTGCTTGCTTTGAAAAGAGATTTCTAGATCTCTTTGAAATTTTAAATCAATGAGAGTTTCATATTCCTCAGAGTTTAAGTGCTGTGTGGTTATGTTTTTACACAGAATGGATTTAGTATCCAGATTAAATCGTCCAGCATCTTATTTTGAGCATCTGGAAAGTAATGTTCAAATGAATTTATCAGAGCTTCGAGATGATCTTGAATACTTTCTGAAAATTTTTATCAAACTTGATGTTATGGTCATTTAAAAATATTTTAGCAAAAATTAAGTATAAACACATAAATAGGCGGAGCTCCAAAGAATTAAACTGCTTTCTTTAACGTTCGACAAACAAAGTTAACAGCACTGGTGGCCCACCAGCGGTGGGCCTTTTCTGTTTCGATTCACGTTGTTCATTCAATTTAGAATACATTTCTTGTAGTTTATTTTAAATCGAATTTTTAAAACCCATTACTGTATTTTCCGGGAATAACGCCACACTTGGTTAAAAAAAAAAAAAAAACTAGTTTAACGCCGCACCGGGTGTAATGCCGCGCTGGGTATATTCCCACATTCATTATTAGAGCAATGAAATAAAATTAATAACTGATATAAAGTAAAACATTTTGATCTTAAATAAATAACTCATCTTTTTTTGTTGTACAGTTATTTCAATGAAACCGGAACTTCATCCATTCGCTGCCCCACAATTCCCGTTAACTTATGCTAAATTGATAACATTCAGCTTAAATTTTGCAAGGTAACTGCGGCGCTTGCAACTCACATCTGAAGACATATTTAAGATAAAACTTACTGTAAAATACCATTAATCCGCCCCCCTCCAAACATGACGAAAAATCGTAAAATAATTAGTACGGGGCGCTTACATGGGTTTTTTTCGCGATCGCTTCACAAAATTTGCAGGGATGAATCATGATAAATTGAATGAATCGTGAATCTTTGGATGAATCATGAATTTTGATACATAAAACAATACTTGAAAAAATTTGCGTTTTTTTTTAAACGTAAATTCTGTCAAAAAAACCCCAAAAAAGCATGAAATCAATTAAAAAAATCTCAAAAAAACGCACATTTATAAAGATTCATGATTCATTCCTTTCTCAACTGTTCTTTTGACATAATTTGTACTTTTTAAGAGATTTTTTGATGTAATTCGCGTTTTTACTGCAATCTTTCGTCGAAATGTGGGTTTTTTGGCGATACTTCGGCGAAATTCATGATTTTTCAACGATGCTTTAAAGAAATTTGCGGTTATTTTTCATGATTGTTTGGCGAAATTGCCGTTTTTTTGGAAAGAAAGAACTTTTTCAGGATTTTTTGAAAATTTAAAATTTTTTTATAAAGTGGGGAGGGGGCAAATTAACGGGATTTTACGGTATATCAGTAAATTAAAATCAATTTTAAGCATCAGATTCTTTAACCTTAAAAATATAATTCCACGTGCATGTGTATAATTACAGTGAAAGCAACGAAAGTTTAAATTTGCCGATCTGTTTTCAAAAATTTTAAATTAATTAGTCCTATTTACAAGCCACGCCTAGTTATTGGCCGCACTTTTGTTTACAAAACAAAAAAATCTAGTTTAATGTTGCAGCGTTATTTCCAGAAAATATGGTATGTGCACAAATATAAAATAAAGCGATTCGAACTAAAAGTATTATACAGACAGTAAATACATGCATAGTGCAAGTGTTTAAATGTTTTTGAAGTGCAAGCACACACAAATTCCTATATACTTGCTATATGCTAATAATTTACTTGCTATATGGTAATTTCTTTCATGTTTCGTTTATTATCCTGGAACACCACAGAGCCCCTAAAATGTTCAGGTGGAGCCCGAAGGGCTCCGCGGAGCACACCTCAGTAACCTCTGATCCTTTTTACCACTCAAACAAGTGAGCAGCTTAAGCATGAAGTCACATGCCTGTCCTCTATGGCCATTGAAAGTTATATTCAATGACCTAAGATTAAAGCTCCTATAACTCAGGCTGAATCACCAAGCATCTTGTTTCCCATTGATTCCCATGGGACAAGAAATGTTTGAATGATTATAAAGCTACAAAATCGTTAAAAATGGACAGTTGTTCAGTAGAAAATTATTCTGACATGTTCAGAAATGGGTTTAGAATATTTAAATTCCATATAAATGAAGAAAAGTGGAATAATTTGTATAAAAATGCTTAAGAAAATAGATCTGGATTGGAGAACTTTGCCAAATATTGCACCAGCCCACTTGTATACAACAAACCAGTTCTTAAGCTGATATGTTTTATGCCAAACGGGTGAGAAAAGAAAAGATAATTCCCCGTTCCCTCATTTCCGGAATTTTCACCTTATTCAAATATTTATTTTAACTTGATTTTTTTTATTTTAGAGTGTGTGAGGTACTGATTTAAATGGCTGGATTCATTTAATGTTTTTAAAAAGCAAAGAATAGAGACTTATTAATCGAAATTGAAAATTATACTAACTACTCTATTGCAGGAGAAAGGGAGAAAGCCGAAAGTTCAGAGGGAGTTGGAATTTTATAACTATAAATTTATTGTTAAAAATATAACAAAAACATTAGAAAAAAAAAATCATAAGTTTTAAAGATCTTTAATTTTGTATGCTAAAATGAGAGCATATTTTTATTTTTACTATTTTATTTATTTATTTGGCATGGGGGTAAGGGGCCCTTGATTTAATAATTTATTATTTATCTACAATTATTATAAAATTCCAAATAGAACAGAAAAAAAAATAATAAAAGAGTATTGTTTAATTATTTTATATTTTGAATACTTAGTTTGGGGGTAGGAGGGGTCGAAATCGGTAATTTTGAAAGGTGGAGATTTAAATGATCATTTATTTTTGCAATAAAGTAATAAATCAGCAAGAAAGTTGAAAAAAAATGTTTACAAATTTTTAGCATTTCATTGAAACATTTAGGTTGTATTGGACAGGGGTCGAGTCAGTGGCGCAGCCAAGGGAGGGGTTTTGGGGTTAAAACCCCTCCCAGAGCTAAAAAAATTAATATAGTTTCCGCTTATATAAATCAAAATCAAAGTTAATAGTTAAACATTTTGGTGTATTTCGAATTCGCCACTTTGTTAAATCAAATTTTATTCAACAAAGTGATTCAATTATGTGGTGTAGATTTTATTTAAAACTGTGAAAGCGCATGTTAGTTACATTGGTTAAGAAACATTGGTTACTTTGACTTTGATCAATTTCCTATCAAAAATAAGTTAAAAGTTGTCATAAAAATGCCCTTTTTGATTTAACAGCCAACCTTAAACAGTAAAAACAGAACTATTATAAGAGCATTCGTGTATTTTATTTTGCTGGCGCTCAGCGGGGGAGTTGAGGACTCTGAATGTAGCTATCGACGTAGAATTATCCAAGGATTCTTAGCAATGATTTTCGAAAAAAGTGTCTGTAACTAACTGATATATTCATTAAAATAACATCCAGAAAATTTGGACTCGGATTAAAACAGTGTGACTACTTTGCGACCTCCTTTCAGATGCGCGCTTGCCACAATGTCCAGTTTAAACTTTGTACAAGATCTTTATTTTACGTAAATCGAATCATAGTGACAACCAACATTTTTTTTTTTTTCCTACTGAATTCAGTTATAGAAGGCAAATATTTAAAAAAAATAATTTACATAATAGTTCCAAGACAAAGTCAAAAATTTTGAGATAAGAATCGCTTATGAATCAATAAGTAATTAATCGATAATGGTAATTTTTGTTATTTTTATTATAAATCACTTGAATAATCATGTCTGCATATGCTTTTATTTTTAAAAATGAATCGGAAAGTTTCATGTTGTTGAATAAACTTTTTAAAAATTGTTGAGTGATTCTATTAACCAGTAATAAAAAAAAACAGCGAGAATTTTTATCTGAAAGTCAAAACCCTCCCTAGAACCGAATTCTGGCTGCGCCACTGGGTCGAGTTAAGATAAAATTAAAAGGAACTGGAAACGTAGAAGGATTTCATTCTTCTTTTTTAAATTCTTTCCTTTTTAAAATTTTTCATTAGAGATTATTTTACATGCGACTTATTCGTAAAAACTGTATTCTCAACATACCTAAAATACAAGAAGATAGGTATATTAGAAGTCGATGGTTATATTACACAGCAACTATGATACGATGATTATTTCGATTAAATATCGTTCATGTGTAAAACGGAGATTCATCGCAAATTCATTTCATAACTTACAGGGATAGAAAAACAGTAATAGAACTATGAAATAATAACAATACAGCAAAAATTGGTTATTTGAACTAAATCACTTTTCTGTGATTATGCTAAAAGAATGATGATTTCCTGCCACACAGATGCTCTTTGAGTTTAAGTATTATACAATGAATATTCTAATAAGTACTAATTCTATTTAACAGCGATTCAAATAACCTTTATCAGAAACTCCCCCCCCCCCCCTCCTAGAACCGAATTTTGGTTGTGCCACTGAGTATGGATGATCAGCCTATAAACAAACTGTCGTTATTAAGTTCATTGCTGAAAGACTTTTTTAAACAATGTAGAGGATAAACCACGAAAGTGAAAAAGATTCATGAATAGTATCTGTGACATGAGGCTGACAACAAAAGGAGTAAATTTCTTTTGGCATTCGGGGCACAGGCCCAGGGCCTCTCGATATGAAGGGCCCCCAAATGCTTCTGAAGATTATTCAAATTTTGTATAAAATCTGATGTTTTGTTATCAAACAGGAATTTTACATTTCATTCTATATTCTATTATGCTCCTATTGTGTTTTTATAACATTGTATATTTTGTTTGAAACATGCATATTTATTTACTTTAAGATGAATATTTTCTTTTGTCTTTATCACTTAAAAAATTTATTGTATTTTTAATTCTTATTTAATCTTGTTCTTGTCAGATTATTTTGGGTTGGTGACGGCAGAGCCCTCAGATAATTTAAATTATTGTAGTTTGGTATTCAGAAAATTTATTATTAGTTGTTGCATAATTTATCATTCCAGATGTATAGGAAAATATAATCAGAACCACACTATTTATTATAAAATGTCTACTCATTTAAATTTCATAATTGTGAAATAATTATTTAAAAGAATTAATGATTATCACATTTAACTTTTAATAGATAACTTTTAAAAGTAATTATTAAAGTCAATAGATATTATATTAGTATTTTTTTTTTTTTTTTTTACTCAATCTTGTAAGCACCGATTCTAGGGAGACCCAGTATCCATCCATGCTTTGGGCCCCCAAATTTTTAAATTGGTCCCTGGAAGTGAGTCAGTACTGAGTAGCAGTTCGAACAAAAAAAAAAAGCTTGTGTTGGTAGCCCTTTGAAAAGAGATCGCAAAGTGGCAACATTTCTAATGAACCTTTAACGATTCGGAATTCCCACACCGTTTTGAATTGTTGCTAGAAAAAATGCAAATTTTGCAGAAAAATTGAAGAAAAAGACCGGAAAAGTTGGAAAAAAAGATTTTTCACAAATGTTCTAGATTGCTCGCCTCCCCCTTTTAATGCCCCCTGTGGGGCCATTTCAAAAATCACTAAAATTCATCTTTATTTATTTTTTAGTAGATTATTTTTTTTATGCAATTTCACACTGCTACCTTAAACGTTTGCTGAGATATTGAAAGATGATTCAGAACTTTTGATGCCTGTTTGCCTTCTTTAAAGAGGGAATTTAAAAAAAAAAAAGTCCCATCTTAGTGTATGCTTATATCATAAGAAGTATATTTTCGACAATTTTCATGTTTCTACATTCAGTTGTTTGGGCTATGCGTTGATTATCAGTGAGTCAGGACAGTGACGCAGCCAAGGGGGTGATTAAAACTACCCCCTTGGTGGTTTTAGCTCAATCACTTGGAGTGGCTCTGGGAGGGGTTTTAACCCCTCCCAGAGCTAAGAAAGTTTGCTATAATTGCCACTTATATCCATCAAAACCAAACTTAATATTTAAATGCTTTGGTGCATTTCGGAATCCACCACTTTATTGAATCAAATTTCATTTACTAAAGTGATTCAATAAAATGGCGAAAATTCTAATTAAAATTGTGAAGGTGCATATTACATGAATCAGTTAAGTAAAACTTGGTTATTTGAACTAAATCATATTTCTTGACACATTATGCTAAAAAAATGATGATTTCCTGCCACACAAATGCTCTTTGAGTTAGTACCGTATTTTCGGGCGTAAGCGCCGCGGCGCATACGAGTTAAAAAGTTAAAATTATGCTTACTGCGGCGCTTCTACCGGGGCGGCGGATACGATGTATTTTTTTCCTTGCAGCGATATTCATTACAGAGATGATTTTTCTCCCGATGCTTTGATAAAATTCTTGCTTTTTCTGCGAATGATTGACAGAAATTAGGCTATCATTTTTCGAAATTCGCGATATTTTCTATGCTTATCATTTTCTTCCTGATGATTAACTTTTCACAATTTATAGAAAAATTCCGATCAGAATCACCTCTGTAATGAATATCGCTGCAAGGGAAAAAATATATCGTATCCGCCGCCCCGGGATTTTTAGCGATACTTCGGCGAAATTCATGTGTACATTTCGACGAAAGATTGCAGCAAAAACGCGAAATATGTCAAAAAATCTCTAAAAAACACAAATTATGTCAGAAGATGGCGGAAAAATCGTGAATTTCTCAAAGGATTGCCAAAAAGAATTGTCGAAAAAATTGTTAGGAAAAGCGCAAATATGTCGGATCTATAAATAAACAGTAAAAAAACGAGAAAAGACGAAAATTCAGGCGAAAAAAACGCAAAAAAAAGAAATTTGAAAAAAAGCATGAAATCTATTAAAAAATCTCGAAAAAAATTAACTTTTCATCAACGATTCATGATTCATTCATTTCATCATGATTCAACCGTTCTCAAAGACGAATGAGAACGGAGTGTATCATGATGAAATGAATGGATCACGAATCTTTGATGAAATGTGTGTTTTTTCGAGATTTTTGTAATAGATTTCATTCTTTTTTATGCTTTTTTTTACAAATTTCTCCTTTTTTCTGCGCTTTTTCGACAGAATTTACGGTTTTTTTTTAAACGCAAATTTTTTCAAGTATTGCTTCAAGTATCAAAATTCACGATTCATTGAAATATTCATGATTATTTCAATTCATCATGATTCATTCCTTGCTTATCCCCATAAAAAACGCAAATTTTTTCAAGTATCGCGAAAAAATTGTAAATTCATCAAATATTGCGATAAAACCCTGCAAATTTCGACTAATATTGCGATAAAACCCTCCAAACCTCGTTACAAAGTATAAAAAAGTATTAAAAAATCGCGAAAAAAGGCTGCACGAATTCAAATTTTATTTTATCGTAAAAAATATACATAATATACTAAATTTAAAATTGGATTAAAATTACAAATGTTAAAAAAAACGCGAAAAAACACTGAATATAACGCAATTTTTAACATTTTGATGTATTTTCGTAAGTGCGGCGCATACGGCGGTGCGGCGCTACTGATGAATATTTGTTTTACTTTAATGCATTTCCAGAGGTGCGGCGCTTACGGTGGGTGCGGCGCATACGCCCGAAAATACGGTATTATACAGGATATATTCTAATTAGTACTTATTCTATTAACCGGCAATCACCTTAATCAGAAACTCAAACCCCCCTCCCCCGCCCCTTGAAACGATTTCTGGCTGCGCCACTGAGTCAGGAAAACTATTTTATGTATGTATAGATTACAAAAGCAAATAAAGTAAAGCCATGAAATTAAGGTTTTTATCATGGTCTTTTGGCAAAATTCGTATTTTCCATGGCTCTTTCAGGAAATTAGCTTCTTCTTCCTGTGGCCCTTTAGTAAAATTTGCGTTTCCTTCACGATTTTTTTGACAAAATTTTCTGTAAGATCATTTGTCGAAACTTGACTTTTTTTGAGATTCTATGACAAAATTTGCGGTCTTTCCACAAAACTTGGGGTTTTTTCCTGCAATTCTTAAATGAAATTTGAGGGGGGGTTTTTTCTGCAAATGATTGACTTTTGACGAAATTGATTTTTGTGCACCAACAATTGATTAAAAATTGTGAGGTATTTTTCAAAACTTTATACCTGAATTTTTTTTTTTAAATCTTTTTGAACAGAAACCTTTCTGCTCCTCTCTTGCAAAGGCCGTCACGTCAAAAATGATTTTTGTGCATAACTTTTCAACATGTTTTTTAAGATACAGAAAATTGTGGAATTTTAAGTCAGCCCTACCCCCTTTTCAAAATAAAATCCTGGGTATGCCATGGACTTTCTATTTAGCCATCCTACAAAAATTTTCATTTCCACACCCCTTTAAGGATGCTATTAAAAAATGTGCTTTATGCTTGTGACGAGTTTGTTTTGTTGAAATCACGATCGGCCTCCTTCCATGGCCCAGGACCCAATCAAGCTGAAGTTTGGCCCAGGGCCTGTTAAAAATTTGGGCCCCTCTACCTACTCATTTTTGGCGACACTTTCAGAAAAAAAAGGTTTATTTGATGAGTTGACAAAGTTGTTTGGGTGAAAAATGCCTAACTAATAATAATAACTTTATTATTTCTCATATCATTAAAAAAATTAAGGGGCAAAACATTGACTTCAGCTCCAGTATCTATTTTAAGTGACGCTTCTGAATTATTTATTAGAACAATTTCTTTCCATTCAGACTTTAAAGAACCTGGCACTTTACTGAATCCAGTTTAACAAAACTATCATCATTTAATGGGGAAAAACTATCAGAAATTTTATGAACTTTTTTATTTATTGTTTTCTCTTTCTTTTTACAGGTGATCCAGTAATGGTTTAATCTGTTGCAATTGTGACACTTTTTACCAAATGCAGGACATTTACCATAATCATGGACAGTTTTACATTTAGAACAACTTTTATTAACTTTCTGGTTAATATAATTACATTTTTCCTTATTGGATATTTTTCTTTGGATTTCATTTTTGTTTGCACAAACAGCATTTACGGTGGTAGAGCAGTTATTTTTATTTGTTTACCACTGGGCTCTTTAGCTCTACAATATTGCCTATTATGCAATTTTTCTTCCCTTAACTCCAATAATTAACAAATTCTTAAATGCCACACTATGATCGAAATGTAGCACAAACTATTTATTGGTAAAAATCCTATTAAAACTCAAACATAAGCACTATGAGTAATTTTTTTCTTGAAAAATGTTTTGTGTATGATTTCCAGTGTGCACAGAAATAAAGATTTTACTTTAAATGTTGTTAATCGCATTTTATGATAACATGTGAAAAAACTAAGTGTTTCCCGCCAATGTTCCATTTTTGGATGATTTCCAAAAATGGAACATTGGCGGGAAACACTTAGTTTTTTCACATGTTTTCATAAAATGCGATTAATGAGTAAGTAAAATCTTTATTTCTGTGCACATTTTTTTCACAATTATAGATAATGTATAAGCATTTGTCAATAATAACACAGGTTAAGAAAGTAAATAGCCGGGCTTCGCCCGCCAATTTTCATTTGACTCAGAGTTCCAACAAGTATTCCAGCGAAAATAGTAAAATAAAACTTATACAAAAAAGCTTTTCCACTTATTTAAAAATAATTATTGCATATATGATGGACAGTAATTGCTGTATGAAAGCAGCTTTACAATTATTTATCAAAGTTAAAAAAAGAAATATGCACAAAACGATACAAGATAATAATAACAATAATAAAAATGTCTGTACTACAATTCACAGCAAAATAATCAAATAAATTGAAATCTTAAAAATATAAACGAGAAAAATTTTTTCCAAAAACTTAAAAAAAAATATATATAAATATGTCTTTAATTTTTTTGTCCTACATTTGATCTATTGCCGATGGTTGTTAGAAAAGCATTTCGCATGTAGTCTTTTTTTTCAAGCTCAAAATATTTTTTTTTGTGTTCTTTTGGCATACAGTACATTGTCTTTGTGTTAATGACATAATATAATTTAATTGACAAATGCCAATGCATTCCTCTTCAAAATCATCATAATTCATAAAAAAATTCTTGTGCCTCTTCTACTGTTCGAATCGGATTTAAAAGAGACAACTCATCTGTCTGACGTATCCTAACTAACTGATGAAAATCAAAGAGTAAAGTGAAATAATGAAAATTCCTAATCACGCTATTTTCCAAAGTCATTCTAGCTTATTTGAGTCATAAACAATGTCTAACTACCAACAAACAGGCATGTTTACCCCATCAGTTGTGAGTAATCCACTTCAGATCCACTTCAGGAGAATGAGCGTGTGAGAGAGACAGGGGGGGTGGGGTGGAGTGGAGGTAAAAGAAGAAAGTGTAAAAGTCATACACATCTATTGTCGACACTTACTAAATCACCTCGTATTCAGAATCTTTTTATCAATAGTTACATGTACTGCAACCAAAGAACTTTATCATGTTAAAAAATATACCTTTACATGCCAATGTTCCATTTTTGGAACATGCAAATTTCTTATCTTAAAGAAACAATATAAATCCATGTTTTTTTTTTTTTTTTAACTTGTGTTCTACAAATAAAATGATTATTTTCTCTTGATCAAACTTAGTTATAAAAATATTTGTTAAATTTTGAATTTTATATGAATTTGTGAATTTTTCCCAACGAAAAGTCTAAAAAAAGGCCTAAATTATGATTTTTTCCCTTATACATGATTAATTGTATCAATGAAATATCAATGCCAAAAAATTAATCCATACTTTTTATACCAATACTAATTTTTACAAACCAATATGAATAAAAATATGTTTTTTGCAGAATTTTGAAGTTGATGTTCCATTTTTGGAACATTGGTGTGTAAAAGGTTAATTAAACTATCTTCTTGATTCTCAAAAGAGCAATTTTTAGACAAATTTTTCAAATTTGTAACAAATGAATCAACAGATTCACCTTCTTTTTGCCGACAGTTAAAAAATTTATAGCATGCAATAACTGTATTTATTTTTGGTTGAAAATACTCAACAAAAGAATTTATGACAGTTTGAAAATTATTTGCATTTTTATCGCTAAGTTCATAGCTATTAAATATCTCTATACATTCTTCACCCATTAATCCTAGTAATAATGCTACTTTAAGTTTATCAGGTTTATTAATTTTCTCAGACGCTTCTAAATAAAGCATAAATCTTTGATTAAACTTATTCCAATTCTCGGCTAAGTTGCCATTTAAATTCATATTTGAAGGTACCTTTTAATCCATTATAGCAGATATAAATGAATTGTACTCAAAAGTATAAACACAGAATTTCAAATATAAGAAGGAAAATTTCTAACCTTTACAATGCCAAATTTAGTTGCCACCATTTCACAATGTGTGGTGCTTTTTATATTAATAATTGAATAAACACAATAGTATGCTAACTATTTTTAAAACTAAACTTTAGAACAACAACAGTTACAATTACAGTAAAAGTAGAAGTAGCAATTATGACATATTATTACAGTAACTGTACGATTTTTTTTTTTTTTTTTAAATACAACTTTCAATTTATAAGTGCTCAACAAATAATGCCAATCCCAAGAATAACAGATATATCATGAAATATAATGCTGCAATTTTTTTACACTAAGATTTATTATAGTGAGAAATTTAAATAAGACTTACAAATAGTTTAAAAAATAACATAATTATATTTTAATAATACATAATATGTGTAAAATAGTGATACAGTGCACTTCTTTATTCTGGAATCATCGCAATTCCAGATTATAGAGAATTCAGGATTACAAAGGTTTTATAACTAAAATGCATGTAGATAAATTATATTTCTAATATCTCTTATTAATACTGCAATACAAAAGTGCAGGAAACTTGATAAATGAAATTAATTGAAAACATTGAGAAAAATTAATTCAAAATGCTCCAAAATGAACATTTTTAAAATAACTGTATGTATTTTTATGCAGTGTCGCCATCTATGTTAAATTCAAGAAAACAGTAAATTATGATTTTTTTTTTTTTTTTGTGATTTCTGATTTATAAATGCTTAATAAACGATGCAAGTCACAAAAATAACACATAAATTAAATACTTAAAAGAAATAATAGTAATAATAAATCCGATTAAAAACGTAATGTTATTAAATATTCTCATGGAAGTACGATCTTTTTTTTTCCATGAACCAATTTTAAACCATTTTCTGAAATTCATTTGTATAGGTGCTATGGCGCCATCTATTATCTTTAATTGAAATTAAAAACTAATAAATGTACCGAAATGTTCAAATTACAGAAGTTTGTGGATTAAAGATGGTTAATGTTATAAAACGACCTACAAATATTGAAGTAAATGACAAATTAAATAATTAAAAGAAATTATAGCAATAAAATTCGATTTTTTAATGTTTTGGTGCCATTTTCTTACCTTTGGAGAAAGAAAAATAGTAAAATACTGATACATTTATACTGAATATTTACAACTTAATATTAAAAAGAGACATCTATATTAATTAGATGAATCTAGTAAAAAAAGTGACACAGAAAAAAAGTTACCGGAAAAAAGTGACAAGGAATTGATTATTGATTTTGGGGATTAATTTGTTAAGTATGAAAGAAGGATCGGAGGGAGGCTGATAATTTAGGTAAATGGGTTTGTTCATGCTGAATTAACTGTTTAGGTTTAATTTTTAGATATACGTTCTTACTGAAACGACGCTTGTCTGAATAGTTTTGGGAAGGGACGGTTACCAGACCCCTCCCCATCCGCCCTAAATTAGATAAGTTTTTTTTTATGCAGAATTATCCAGAATATGTGTCAAATTTTGGATATAGGTTATTTTTGATAAGGCTTATATATAATGCCTTATATATAAATATGTATATAATGCCTGAAGAGATATAGGAGTTTAATGATTTAAGCATAGAAGGGAAAAGGGGGAATAACCTCTTACATTAAATTAATAGCTTTTTATGCAAAATTATCTAATTTGCTTGGAAATTTGGACATAAGTTCATTATGAAAAGACGTATCTCTGATTGTTTAGGGGTTCTTTTGCTTCCCCATTGTCTCCCCCAAGGGGTTGGGGGATGGGCAATAATCTTGGCTCAAATTAGATAAATCATTTTTATGCAGAATTATCCGATGTATTTCAAATTTTAAAGTGGGTTCTTTCTGGCCCTGAATAGTTTTAAGGGTTTAATAGCTAAGTATAGAAGAGGAATAGAATATAACCCCCCTTGAATTAAATAAATTGCTTTTTATGCAGAATTATCAGATTCACTTCAAATTTTGGACTATAGATTCATTATGATAAAGTGTATTATTTTGCTAATTAAAAAGGGGTGTGTGTGATTATTCCCCCCCCCAGCTTTTAAATTAGATAAATTGTTTTTTAATGGCTAAGTATAGCAGGGTAACGGGGGGGATAACCCTCCTTAAATTAAATAAATGGCTTTTTATGCAGAATTATCCGATTTGCTTCAAATTTTGGATGTAGGTTCATTCTGACAAAGCATATCTCTGATTAGTTATGGGGTTATTTTCCTAATTAAAAGGGAGGGGGCATGTGATTATTCCCCCTCCCTTAAATTGGATAAATTATTTTTTATGCACACTTATTCGATGTATTTCAAATTTTAGGTATACGGTCTTTCTAATAAAGTGAATCCATGAATATTTTTAAGGGTTTAATGGCAAAGTATAGGGGGGGGGGGGCGGAGGATAATTCCCATTAAATTAAATAAATGTCTTTTTATGCAGATTTATCCGATTTGCTTCAAATTTTGTATGTAGGTTCCTTTTGATAAGGCGAATCCCTGATTAGTTGTGGGTTATCTCTCATTCCCCCCTCTCAACTATGCCATTATGCCATTAAACCCTTAAATCTATTCAGGAATTCACTTTATCAGAAAGAACCTATATCCAAAATTTGTTATACAGTGGCGGTCAAAAGTTTCCAGCCAGCAAAAATTTTTCAGTTAATTTGTAAATATACCGATATGAAGAGGAATCTCTAAGCGATACTTATGCATTTTATTGACATATTAGTTGGGAACTTACTTATAAAAGAACGTGTAAATATCAATAAATTTAATTGACAAAATTAAGTATAAAAGAAAACGCATGTTCTTAAAAGTTCCCGGCCACCTTTACAAGTTTGTAAAAAAGTGGTATTGTAATAGAAAATTACAGTGATCAACAACATTTACAATTAGTATTTTATCATATTACTATTAGCTTTAGTAATAAGTACTGCGGTGCAGCAATGTGACATTCATACAATCAACGGTTAAAGATCATCTATGGTACATTTTCCCCACATTTCTTGTTTTTGGCAAAATTTTGGCTGAGTTGGAATATTTATAGTTCCGCAGACTTTTGTCAACTTCTTTTCAAAGATTTTCTAATGGATTCATGTTGGGCACTTGGGATGATCGTTTCAAAATATTTATGTCATTATCATGTTAAGAAAAATAGTTGCAACCAAATTTTTTTCTCTAATAAGGCAGAAAATAATCTTGCAATTTATCCTTATACATTCTATCATTCACCTGGCTGTGGATTTCAAACAATGGACCGACACTTTTTAAAGAAAATACTCCCCATGGCATAACGTATCCTCCATCATACTTCATTGTAGGAATAACATCAGTCAAATCATATCTTTTGTTATTAGGTCATTGGACATTGTGTCTGCCATCACTTCCAAAACTGTTTTGAATACATTTGATGGAAAAATAGAACTTTTTTCCAGTTTACACTTGACCAGACTTTGTGTTTTCTGGAAAATGCCAGTCGGGTACGTTTGTATTTTTTTAACTCTGAAAAAAATTTAACACTGTCTCTTCCATAAAGTTATGCATCACATCAGCATGTTGATATGGTATATGGACTTATTTCAGCAATATTTTCATTCAGTAAATCGCAGTATATTGCATCAGAATTTTTATGCGGATTATCAATTGTTTTTCTTCTGATAATTCTGTCCACAGGAGTAGTAATTTTCCAAGATTTCCTGGACTACTGAAAGTCCCGAAGGCCACGGCCATCTTTATATAATTTTTAAATATCATTTACGGTCGAGTTTACCGATCGATAACTTTGCTGCAATATCTTGAGAAAATTGGTCTTTTAGTGACAAACACTCATTTATGAACAATTATTGTTGAACTTTTCAATTTTGAATTCAGACTATGCTATACACGTTGATTCATTCATAAACACAACCAAACAACAGTTTACCGATAGAAAAAACTAAAGAATGATAAGTGACCGGAAACTTTTGCACATGCAAACTTCTAATTTTATCCCTTTGCATGAAATCCCTTTGCATCTTCAATATCCAGTCAAAATGATCATGTGGTCAGAGGTCATTCACGTATTCCTAACTTTTGAAGCAATTGTGCTTTGTGTTTGCTGAAACCTTTTGGTAAATAAATTGAAGAACTAACTGGCTAGAAACTTTTGACCACCACTGTACATCGGATAAGTGTGCATAAAAAAACAATTTATTCAATTTAAGGGGGGGGGGGATAATCACCCGCCCCTCCCCCTTTTTAATTAGCAAAAGAACCCCATAACCCCATACCCCCAGAGATATGTCTTATCATAATGAGACCATGGCCAAAATTCAAAGCAAATCAGATAATTCAGCGTAAAAAGACATTTATTTAATTTAAGATGAGTTATCCCCCATTCGCCCTTAGCCATTACACCCTTAAAACTACTCAGGGATTCACCTTATGAGAAAGAACCTACATTTAAAAGTTGAAATACATCGGATAATTCTGCATAAAAACAGATTTATTTAGTTTAAGGAGCAGATAATTCTGTGTAATGAACAATAGGGCGATAAAATTAATATGGAACTATTAATTTTATGTAAGAAAGGTTATTTGCTCATTCCCTTTCTATGCTTAACCATAAAACCCCCATATCTCTTCAGACATTATATACTATATATATGTTACAGACCAAATCCAATTTTAGGCCAAACTAGATTGGCCTAAAAAGTCTATCCTAATGCTTATCGGATAAACTAGTTTTTCCTAGGCCAAACTAGTCTATCCTAATGCCCACCGGATAAACTAGTTTGTTCTAGTCCAAACCAGTCTATCTGAACGCCCATCAGATAAACTAGATTTTCCTAGGTCATTAGGATAAACTAGTTTAGCCTGGTATTCATTGGTTTGAACTAGTTTATCCTAGACCGATCTAGATTGTCCTAGGCCAATTCAATTTGGCGTGATTTTATTGAATCTAAAGACCGCCACGGTGCCAACTTTCTAGTTTTGATTTAATTTAACTTAGGCTGATGCAATTCGACGTGATTTTAGCTCACAGACTATCAAAGCCTGAAAACTAATGCGCTCGCAGATTCTGTGTGTATATCGAACTATCAAAGCCATGTACCAAAGCTATGTAACCATGTACGTATGTATGTAATGCGATAACTCCTGATAGAAATATCGGATTTGCTTCAAATTTTCGACTTAGATTTATCCTGATACCGATCATTGGATAAAAACAAAAGGCTAATCCACACCCCCCCCCCTTTCCTTAATTCCGTTAAGTCAGTTTTTCATGCAGAAGTATCAGATTTTATTAAAATTAATAAGATCATTTTGATAAGGCACCTCCATGATTAATTATGAGTGTTCATTGTTTACGTATAAAAAAAGGAAGTATGGGGGGAGGTATCCCCTTAATTTATGTAAATAGGTT
Source organism: Maratus speculifer (assembly GCA_964019185.1). Taxonomy (NCBI): domain Eukaryota; kingdom Metazoa; phylum Arthropoda; class Arachnida; order Araneae; family Salticidae; genus Maratus; species Maratus speculifer. The sequence goes on along the minus strand of CAXHSM010000349.1, from coordinate 8,866,418 downwards.
TTTCATAGAGAATTTACCAATTTGTTTCAAATTTTGGATGTAGGTTCCTTCTGATAAGGTGTTTACCTGATTTATTTGGGGGTTCTGAGGTTAAATAAAAATGGAGACCTGTTAATTTTTTTCGATCGGATAAAAACTTTTGATTTCATGAAAAGATTTTTAATTCATAACAGATATTCGTTTTCGCACACATCACTTCACGTGAAAATTTCATATTAAAAAACTGGTTCTTATTAAAAAGCCAGCTGGTTTGAATTGAATCGTGTTGTATTAGTTCCAAATTCCAACACCAGGGTGCTCGCGTTATATTAGTTTCACATTCTATAACCAGGGAACGCACCCTATTATCAACAAAATTGTATCTGAAGGAAATTCCATTAAATAATCTATCAGTAGATATGTTACTCGATGTCGCGACGCTTCAAAACAAGAATTTAAAATTTTTGCAAAAATCCCTATTCGTACATAGGGGCACTTAACGCAGAATATCTTTTTATAAATTTATATCATGTCTCATAAACTATCTTAAAGTTTCAAACAGATCAACCTAGAATTTCTGTTATATTTCCTGATTTTGTTTCTCCCCCCCCCCCCCTCTTTCCCTTTCGTAATGGGACTTTTTTTTTGTAATTTTTTATCATGTGTCATAAACTATTACAAAGTTTCAAACAGTTCCAACAAGAATTTAACATTTTTACAAAAATTACTAATAGAAAATAATGGTATTTGACGCAGCATCCGTTTTCTTAAATATTTAACATCATGTTTTATTTTGTTTCTAAAAGTTTCAAATAATGGATATATTCAATTAGCAGCTAAAACGTTAAAAAACACTAAGCTTTAAAAAGAAATTCTAGCATCCCCTTACTCTACCCCCCCCCCATACTAAATTTCAAGTGTCATGATTTATTTAAGCTTTTTTTTTATTTTTAAAAGGAGTTGAATATTTAGTTTTTTAAAAAGAACAATTTTGCATGAGGTGATGTGTGCGAAAACCAATATCTGTTATGAATTAAAACACTTTTCATAAAACCAAAAGTTTTTATTCGATTGAAAAAAAATTCCATTCTCCCTTTATATTTAACCTCAGAACCCCCAAAACTAATTAGGTAAAAAACTTATCAGAAGAAACCTACATCCAAAATTTGAAACAAATCGGTAAATTCTCCATTAAAAACCTATTTATATAAATTAAGGAGGTTACCCCCCCCCCCCATTCCTCTTTTCTTTATACATAAACAATGAACACCCACAACTAATCATTTAAAATGTAACATTTAAATCAAAATGATCTTATACCTAAAATTTTAATAAAATCTGATGCTTTTGCATGAAAAACTGACTTAACTAAATAAAGGAGAGGGGAGGGGTGCATATTAGCTTTTTGTTCCTCTCCCCTTATTCTTATCCAAAGAACTCCTGAAACTAATGAGGGATGTTCGTTATCAAGATGTCCAAAATTTGAAGCAAATTGGATATTTCTATTAGGAGTTATTGCATTATGTACATACATACGTACATGGTTACCATACGCACACACAGAATCTGCAAACACATTAGCTTGCAGGCTTTGATAGTCTATGAGCTGAAATCGCGACAAATTGCATCGGCCTAGGCTAAATTAGATCAAAACTAGAAAGTTGGAGCTGTGGCAGTCTTTAGATTCATTAAAATCATGCCAAATTGAATTGGCCTAGGATAATCTAGATCGGCCTAGGATAAACTAGTTCAAACCAGTGAATAGCAGGCTAAACTAGTTTATCCCAATGACCATTCGGCCAAACTAGTTTGGCCTAGGAAAATCTAGTTTATCCGATGGGCATTCAGACAGACTGATTTGTCCTAGGAAAAACTAATTTATCCAATGGGCATTAGGATAGACTAGTTTGGCCTGTAACATATTTAAGCCTTACCAGAAATAACCTATATCTAAAATTTGACACACATTGGATAATTCTGCATAAAAACCCATTTATCTAATTTAGGGTGGATAAGGGGGGGGCTGGTAATCGTCCCTTCCCAAAACTATTCAGGCAAGCATCATTTCAGTATGAACGTATATCCAAAAAATAAACCAAAACAGTTAGTTCAGCATGAAACCTACCTAAATTATGAGCCTCCCTCAGAGCCCCCTTTCATACTTAACTAATTAATCCCCAAAATCAATAATAAATCCCCAAAATCAATAATAAATCCCCAAAACCCCCCTTGTCATTTTTTTCCAGTAATTTTTTTCCTTGTCACTTTTTTCCGGTAACTTATTTTCTGTGTGACCTTTTTTCTGCTTTTGTAGTTTATGTCATTTTTTTCCGATAACTTTTTTCTGTCACTTTTTTTCTGTTTACAATTAGATATGTAATTCAGAAAGATCTTACATTTATAAAATTTAAAAAAATAGCTAATTAGGTAGTATTTCCATAATTTATTTTATCATTTTCCTGATATTATTTTCATATTATATCATTTTCATATATGTGCTATGGTGCCATCTATGTTCTTTAAGTGTAATATAAAAACAAATTAGATGTATAGAAGTGATCCGGTAGGAGATGTTTACGGAATAGAGATGTCCAGAATAATGATGTTATACTGTATTCTGCAAATATTCACAAATTGTTAAATCATCTTATAAAAATTATCCAAACATGCTTGGATAAAATCATTACATTACTTATTTCCAAAATTTGTATGTTTAATAACCACAATATTTTCAATTAAAAAAATATATATACATGGTGGACTCTCTCTATTCCGAACACTCATGGGGTCGACCAAAAATGTTCAGATTATGGGGGTGTTCAGAATAGAGGGAGAATCCAAAATGCATTACTACTACAACTACTATGTATTGAATTTACAGTCGGTATAAAATATTTAACATGGTTAGTCATACCATAAAACATGCATGCATGTGTAACTAAATTTTTTAAATATTAAAATATACGTATGAGATAGAAGAAAGTTTTGGGATTGGCACATCCAACTAGTTTTTTTTAAAGGCATTTTGGTTTCTTTTTGAAACATCCATTTGAGGTAAATTGGAAATATGTGAAAAGTTCTTTACAACAGGGGATATTTACAACAGGATCTTTACAACATTGGGAGACAGCCATACAAAAAAATCATCTCATTGAGTTCATAGATGCAAATCTAAGATTAGTTAAATCTCAATTCATATATCAAAATGCAATCGGTCTGCCAGTTCCTATCTTGGTGGAAAACACCTAAAACATGATTTTAACGGTTGACTCACAGGTTTATTATTATATTTTCCTGCTTCTAACCATGTTTTTTTTACACATTTTTGTGCAGGAAAGCACAATGATAAACTGACAAATCAACTGCTGAGAAACAGGTTTTAAGGTGTTTTCCACCAAGATATGAACTGGCATTTTAATATGCAAATCAAGATTTAACTAATCCTGTATTTTCATTCATGAACTTAATGAAGTGAATGTATATGCTGCCTCCCAGTCTACAAAGATTTTTTTTTTTTTTTTTTTTTTTTCACCAGAAAGCTTTGTTAATTTTCAATTCCAGGGAGAGGTGGCGCTCATCTCTTCCAGTGTCTATTAAGGAGACTAATTAATAAAGGAAATAACTTTATTCTAAACCTATTTTCATATTTATTACACTGGCTATTACATTCAATATTTACTTAATACTACTATAGAAACATCTATATATATAAATATTACGCTAATGTATGTGGCACAAAAATCATGATTATTTCTTATAATCATGGTAATCATTATTTTTTAATGGCAACATCCAAATGAAACACATCTTATGGGTTACTGTGCAAAAATTCTTTGTTAAGGCTGTGGTAAATTGAATTTATTTATATTTTGATTCTTTGCTGCAATTATGGAGTTTCAAAATATAATTTTTTTTTCTGTTCTTTTTCTTAAAAAAAAAAAAAATAAAAGTCATCAATTTTCTTTACAGTTTCAAATTAAAAAAAATATGTATTATAATGAAATGAGTGAAAGGATTTTAAATAATTAATGAAACATGAAAATATGCATGGGTACAATATTTAACAATTTATTATTTGCGCTGGGCTAGCATAAAAATACTGAGTTTTGGATTTATCAGCACATGTCATATAAGCACCACATTGGAGAACTATTTTTCTGCAGCCAACTTGGCAAAAACTTCTTTTTCAAATACGAGTTACATACATATTTTTAAATTAATTTCTATTACTTTAAGAGGGAAATAATAATTAAAAAAAGTTTAGTTAATAATTATAGAATAAAAAATTTATATACTTTTAAAAAAGAAAATAAAATCAAACAAACAGTTTAATAATAAATAAATAACAATAGCTGGGTTACCAGGTGAGGTACATATAATTGCCATTTTTTTTTTCAAACACGTCAATGTGGTGCATATATGACATCTGTGTCTATTCCTTTAGCACAGCGGTTCCCAAACTATGAGTCCCGACCCACTAGTGGGTTGCGGCAGCTATTTTACTGGGTTGTCGAAACAATCGTGATTTATCACAAAAATATATTTTGTATTTCATCTGTTAAAAAAATATAACAATTTCAACAGCAAATAATATTTCAAGGGAAATTCCTTAATTTTCATATGAAGCAAAGTATCCAGAAACATCTAAATGAGCTTTGAATTCCTTGATGGAGTTAGACATAATTGTGTGAACATGCGTTTTGTACTTGGCTGTTTTTAAAAAACTGTGTGTTGAAAGTGGATTAAGGTTGTCATTAACAAGTTTTAATTCTGATATTTATGTTTTTTATTGGTAAACATCAGTGCCAGAAAACGCATGATTATAAAGTTATGCTATGACAGTAATTAAATGTATTTTTAATTATTCTTGTATTTTGTGTGTTATGTAAATTATTATTCCACTTACACACATTGGAATTACGAATTCTTGTTTTCATTGATGGTGTATCTTTCATAAATTTGCCCTTTTTCTTAGGACAGGCTATAGCGATAACTTATACAGGTCATACAACAATTTCCATACTGATATACACTCTTATATTTGGTGGGTCATGAAAAATGCTTCTAATTAAAGGTAGGTCGCATACCAATAAAGTTTGAAAACTGCTGCTTTAACAGAATCTTCTAATTTGGCAAAAAAAATTGAGCAATTAAAATAAATTATGAATAAAAGCAATATGATTTAATGTTCATAATTACATTCAAGGAGACAAACTGGTTGCCAAGGGAGGCTAGTTTTAAAAAAAGCTGTTAATTTTATGTGCAATATTTAATCAAATTCTCTTCTTTTTGAAGATTAGCTAAGTCTGGCACTGGCATTGTTCAAGTCCATTAAAATTAATCGCAGAAAATGTGAAAATTTTCAAATTTGCATGAATTTTGATTAAACTTGTAACAGTTTAAACAAACAGTTTTATAAACTTGTAACAGTATAAACTTGTATTTTGTTTTCTTTAAAACATTGTGAAAAAAAAAAAATTACTTTATTTGGTTAGAAAAAATAAACAAGATTTTTTTTACTAAACCAGAAAAATTGCAACAAATCATGAAAAAAGAAAAAAAAAAAAAAAACTAAAAATAGCATTAACTAAAAAGTAAAACTAAAATTTTAATATTAGACAAAAGAACTAAAATAGGATGATTTTTGTGAATACATTAAACTCCCTAAAATCAGCACATAACACTAGTTTATACGGTTTTTATACCCCAGCTGAGAGTTGTTAATTTATTGTTTATTTAGATAGAGTTATCCAGAAAAAATAATAAAAATATTCTGCCACGTCTAGTTTAAGAAATATTTATTTACATAATTGGAATACATAAAATTAGTATTAAAAAAATCAAAAATGGCTAATTTTTGCCTTCTTTTTATAGTTATTTGGATCAGTTTCTCTTATAATGGACCAACAGCAAAACCCTCGTATGTTTTCATCCCTAAATCCCTGATGTTGTTCTTCAAAATCATTTAAATCTTGGTGAAAACGTTCCCCTTGTTCGTCAGTCATACTTCCTAAGTTTTCAGGGAAAAAATTCAGATGCGAATGCAGGAAATGAATCTTTAATGACATATTTACTCCCATCTGTTGTAAATTTTTCAATAAATCAGCTACAATTTCTTTGTTATTTTCACTTTTTTTATTTCCCAAAAATTCTTCCACTGCCATTTTGAAAGACTTCCAAGCAGATTTTTCATTAACAGATAAAAGGCTTTCAAACTGAGAATCTTTCATAATTTTACAGATCTGTGGGCCAAAAAATATCCCTTCTTTCAGTTTTGCCTCTGTAACAAATGGAAAGATTTTTTGTAAATACCAGAAAGCATCACTGTTTTTGTCAAGCTTCTTCACAAAGTTTTTCATGAATCCCAATTTGATGTTTAAAGGGGGTTAAATAATGTTATTTGGATGTACAAATAACTCATGTTTGATGTTCATTTTTCCCAGAATCTACTTGTTCCAAATTGGTCATACTTTTCTTACATAATGATATTGTTTTGCTCGGCTGTTCCACAAACAAAGGAAACAAGAGTATTTTGTGTAACCACCCTGCAATCCCAATAACAAGCCGATGACTTTGAGGTCACCGCACACTTTCCATTGATACTCTTTATACTTTATTAAATTATTTAAAGTATTAATTAATTAATACTTTAGCTCTCTTAAAGTATATACCTTATACCTAGGGTATAAGGTATATACTTTATACTTTTATACATTTTAGCTCTCTTTACAATTCACTGTGTGTCCTATTGGTATAGACGGCCTTTTATTTCCATTATGTAATAAAACAGCTTTTAGATTATATTTCGAAGAGTCTACGAATAAGCGTCACTCTGTTTTATCATAGTTTTGATTCATTGCTTCAAAAAGTCCCGGGATATCAGTACAATAACAATATTCACCTTTTTTGAAAAATTCTGAGTAAACTTTGCTTCTGATTCTAGACAATGTAACTTTTCTGTTTGGTATTAATAAGTTTCATTGTTATAGGCAAATACCAAGAAGCTCTGCTTTAGATTTTGATAATTGTAAATCTCTTATTAGATCATTTAATTCGGCTTGGTTAATTAAATTTGGAGCCCTTTCTTGAAGAGAGAACTCGTCAGAATCACTAGAAATTGATTTGAATTCAACATCATTTTCATTGTCATCTCCTAGTATATCCACACTCGAATTACCGGTACAAACTGGACATGATAGATTTTTCAAATGTAAAATGGGCTTAGTAACCGACAGAACTTTGGCATTGATCATACTCACTTTATTTTTTGTATTATGTCCCACTGTCTTCGTAACACAAAAGTAACAATCATTTTCATGATTACTAGGTTCTCTCCTTAGCATTGGTGAACTAAATCGAAGGTGTACATTTTCTACTGATGAACACTAGAGTAAAACGATTCTACAGCTTTCACAAAACACATGAGGCCCCACTTTTTATCTTCGTTTGCAACAGGAAATCCAAAATAATGACGATATGCATTTTTTAACGAATCTACAATGGGTTTTCTTTTTTTTTTTTTAAATATAAGCTGTCCACAAACATAGCAAAAACGATCAGAACTTTTCAAAAATATGTATTAAAATATTTAATTGCTAAAAAAGGGCGTCAAATACTAATAAAAAACATTAAAAGATCTTAATAATTGACATGTTTCGATTAAATTTACTCAATCATCATCAGAAAAACAAAATACAAATAAACACAAAGATGGAAAATGACAATGAACTATCCATCTATCTCCAAACTATTTCCATCTTTGTGTTTATTTGTATTTTGTTTTTCTGATGATGATTGAGTAAATTCAATCAAAACATGTCAATTATTAAGATCTTTTAATGTTTTAAATTAGTATTTGATGTCCTTTTTTAGCAATTAAATATTTTAATACATATTTTTGAAATGTTTTTAATGGACGTATAAGGAAACTTCTATTTACAATTAATGATCAGAATTTTGTTTACACTTTCTACTTGACATTTTTAATTCAATCCAAAACAAAATATTTGTTATTTGAAGTGAACGAATAAACATTAAACTGACGTCACCATGTTGAGTAGTTTAAAAAAAACAATTGACTGCAGAAAGAAAATTGTGACGTGATAGGATATTTCTGCTAACACTTTTAGGTTTAAGGAAGGTAGACATTTATATACATTTCTTTCGGGGTATAAAAAAAAAAGTTGAAATTTGTAAACTAGTGTAATTTGCAGGTGTAGCCAATGAAACATTCAGTTCAGATATAGGAACAAATTTTGACTTTTTTAGCTTTTTTTAATTTGTAATTTTCATTAATATTATTGAATTCATATTTTTTTTATTTTTTTTTATTTTTTTTTTATTTATTTATTTATTTTTTTTTTTTTTGAAGGAAGAATAAATTTATTTCTAAAAAAATTCAAGATATTGCTGATATTACTGATAATCACAATCTTCAAACCAAACATATTTATGTATTAAGCAAGATTTTTAATGTCACAAAAAAAATCACAAGGGTTCATATTTAATCATACATTATTGATTATTAACTTGACCTTTGCTTTTAATATTTTAAAAATTATCTAAATTTTTATTATTTTAGTTTATTACATTATTTATTACATTTATTATATTGAAAGCATTCATTATAGTTAATATTGCATTATTACTTATATTTAAAGGTACTACTCTGGTACTACTATAAACATATAACATAAAACATGTTATCCCATCGACCAAAATACTAACTGTATTATAAAATAGTCTTGCAAAACCGAAAAGGTTACAAAAATCATAAAAAAAATTATTGTACAAATTTTGAATAAAGTTTATTGAAATAATGATAAAATTTATTGGATTGAGCTAAAGTTTAAAACCTGATTTCCTTTTTTTTTTTTTATGTAGAAAAATTGTTACGAAACACAAAAATATCCATTAAATTGCATAAAATTCTTTAAAAATTCCAAAATCACAGAAGACAAAATTTGGTAGAGTAAGTTAAAACATTATAAATATAATTCTTTAATAAACATTTTTAAAAATCACCAAGGAACCTTTAAAAAACAAAAGAATTAGTAACATAAATTCATACAAATTTATTCTTCCCCTTTCCAACCAACAGCAAAAAACAGCAAATCTAAAGATCTGGAATTGCACTTTAGGAGTAAACAAATTCTATAAACTAATCCAAAACGGGATTTTCAGATGAATATAGTGATGGGCGATTCTGGAAATTTTGAGAATCGATTAAAATCGACATCTTATAAAACAGCATCGATAATTATAAGAATCGATATTCACAGATTAGCTCAAAATTAGTATTTCAAAACTCAGACAATCAGCAGGACCATAACTACTGCTTCCCAACCCTGAGAAGATGGTGGGAGGGGGGGGGGGGTGAAAGGGATTAGGATGGACAGACGTGGGAAAAAAAAATAGTGGCACCCCGGGAGTGCCGACAGAAGTGAAAACTTGAACACTTACGTGTGTATATTTTGAATCGAAAAGAAATATTTTATTATGCAGGAAATTACTTAAATTAACAAAAAAATATTCCAGAATATTAAAGAACATATCAATATCTATAAAAAAAAATCTTGTGATACCATATATCCAGCTATTACAGTTATCTCAATATAATTACTTTCTGACATTTTAAAATGCGAAAAATATGCTGACCAAAATTAGACCTTTGTATTAATAATTATCCAAGTAAATCATTCTCTATTCATGACTGTTTGAATATCTGTAGATTACTTCTTGAATTATTCAAAGCGGGCATTCCATTCAAAAGATATTACGAATTTAAAATTTACAATCTAAAGAAATAGCACTGTTGAGCACTTGGGGGCCAATAATCTTAGGGATTGCATTCGCAATCAAAAGATTGTGAGTTCGAACTCCAGTTTTGCTGGCATGTATCAATTTTTTTTTTCAAAGAAGTTTGAGAAATTTAAATTGAAACCCATTATGGGTTTATAACATGACCCAGAATGATGGGAGAATTTTTTTATGCCAAATTTGTAATGTATGAAGCATAAGCTTTCAATAGACATATTACATCAACAAATGAGAACCCCCCCCCCCCCTGTCCCCCCCCAAAATAGTCCTATGGAAAAATTCCAAAAAAAAAAGCGAGGTAAAGTTAGCTATGCTAAATTTTGGGGCTAACTTTTGACTGTGCTAACTTTAATTTGGGCTCCCCACTGTAGCTTCCATAGAAGCAAAATTATAGCCTTTTAAAGATTGAAATGAAGTGAAGAAATGACCAAAATTAGGTGAGTAACCGAGAAAGGGGGGGGAGGGGTCTTCAGCTATGGGGTGCCATGTAGCTTAAACTTTTAAATTAAAAATGGTAGAGAATTAAATGAGCAAAATTTTAGGTGTATGTCGGGGGGAGAGGTACAAGCTCCTCCCAACAAAATTTTTTTGTTCCTTTTGAAGAAACAAAAAATATGCTTTCCAACGGGGTGCATGTAAACCCCAAATGGGCAGAAGGGCGACTCCATATGATTTTTTGTCAAGGATTCAAAATGTAGGTCTATAATAAAATAGAACGAGAAATGGACATTTTTGAAACTACATGCATATTTCGAATGGCCCTTTAAGTTAAGATTGGCGCGGAAGGGGGGGGGGAGAGGAATTAGAAGGGATGAGCATGAAAAATAAAATGTAATAAACTAATAATCCACATAACAAGGCTTCTAAACAAAAATATAACAATTAACAATTTGACCTAGTGTCAAATTCATGGGGTGGAAATCAGGGAACGTCGCCCATCCCCTCCCAGAAGTTTTGAGATTTTATGCTTTTTAATGCACTAATTGCGATTCCCCTTCTTTTGCAGAGATGTAAAACATGCCTTCCTCCAGTAGACCCAGAACAGCTCCAGATAACCTTCACGGTGAAAAATACCTGCATTCAACACTGATTTATCCTAGAAAGAAAAAAAATCTTCCGCATACATAATTTTACATCAATACTACCATTAAAACAATGAAACTAGAAAAATCAATTGTATCTGAAATGTGGATCGATATGAACCAATGCAGATATCTTCTGGAATTCCTTCGAGAGTTGCGATGCTTTCGTTTACTACCCATCGATGGTGATCAGTCGAATTATCTTGATGCATAGATGTTGAGCATGTTGGTGGAATTTGCATGCAAACTCCATAGCATTGGGTTGGTTGAAGCAAATAGGGAAAAATAGAAAAAGGCCCCCAGAGCCTAATTATTTAGATATAATTATATAAATATTCAGAATATATATATATATATATATATATATATATATATATATATATAATTAAATAAAACCATAATGAAGTGGTAAAAAATAAAAATAAATAACAGTAAAAATTGATACAAAAAGAATTTTTTTTCTTTTTATAAGAAAGTAGATTAAATCCGATGTCAAATGTATAGGCTGGAACAATGTTAAAAATAATAATTATAATAAAACAGTGAAAAAATTAGAGAACAGAGATTAAAATGAAGGAGGAAAAAAAAATATATATAAATAAACAAATTTAGAATAACTGCAACAATGCATTTAAGGTGGTTCTTGCTGTCTCTGTTTAGAATACCATCATCTCAACAAGCAGTCTGTTTTTACAGAGTCATTAATACTGTATGTTTTATTGGCCACATCGCATTGTTATGTATAAGAAAACAATCTCTATGAAAATTTTGTGCAAGTTTTTTAATAATTTGAGAGATTGGTTGAATTTTGAGATTTTTATGAATGACATCATTCAGGATGAATGTAGAATACTATTTCAATACTATTTTAACACAATCTGCCTTAAAATAGTATTTTGCATGATTTGAAGTTTTCGTTGTTAAGTTTTGCATACAGATCCCCAAACAAGTGACCCATAAGATATGGAATATCTGATAAAGGCTTTAGCTTATTAGGCAGTAGCTTAAAGTAGATTAAAGCAGTAGCTTATTAGGAATTGACAGCCATCTATGTCTAGCTAATAAAGAATTGAGGGAGGACTTAGCAATGTTATTTTTTTAGTTCATGAGACAAATTTGCCGTGCTCAGTTTAATTTGGAGTTGAGATAAATTACCAGATATTTATAATCATTGACCCAGGGTCTGCTTTCATTATTAAGATTAAGATTAATGTCAGGGGTGAAAGGAATTTTAGGGAAAATCATGGCAGCACTTTTAGAAGCATTTACTTTAATGTGCCAATTTCTCAGCCAAACAGAAAGAATCTGAAGGTAGGATTGGAGTTGTTCAATTACAATGTGTAGTGACATGTTTCTGAAAAGTATGGCCATGTCATCCACATATAATGTTAAGAGGGTGCAGGGAATCTGTGGTATGTCATTAATATAAATGTTGAAGAGCCAGGAGTTTAATAATCCCCCTTGGGGAACTCCTGCCTCGATTATGCGAAAAGTAAAAATAGAATGGTTTACTCTAACAGAAAATGATCTATTTTTAAGACACAGTGGAACCTGCTAAAGTGACCACCTTTAGCTCACCACTCACTTTTGTCCACCTGACTAAAATGACCACTTTCTCAAAATTTTACTTGTATTCATGTAAAATAATGTGAGATAAGTTCGGTAATGTGACCACCTGTCTATTGTGGAAAGTGACCAGATAGTTTGTCATTGTCAATGTTATTTAAACCTGTAAAATGTGACCATCTATTTTTCTGCATGCCGAAAATTTTCAAACTAAAACATTAAAGTGACCATTTTTCAAAATTTTATTTTCATCCATAAAAATATACAAGAATTTAATTCCTACAGTGACCAGTTTCGCCTTTATTGTACAGATATTTGCACCTCTCTAAGATGACCTTTTTTCTCTCGAGGTAGGGAAGAATGAGGAATATTTCCACCACATATATTGAGATATCCCAGGATAGGAATGCTTTGTCTGCTATAAATAGCTCACTAAGTCCTTTTAGTATTTTTATCTGAGGAAACAAAATGGTGATTGTTTGGGTTTGTTTAAAAAAAAAAAGGATTTCTTTGTCATATGTTTTAGGAAATTCTAAAACTAAAACTGCATATGTTTTTTCATATGCAGTAATAGTAACTCCTTGTAAGATTTGTAGCATTTAACATTAAATTTTAGATGTATGAACTTGTAATTTTCTTATTGCTTTGGTAGTCAAGTTGTTATTTTTAATAAAGTTAGTTTTTTCTAAAAATATGGAGACATTGGACATTTTAAATTCAGATTCTCATAAAGAATGTAAAATGCAAGACTTTAAATAATAAAATTGAAATTATTAATTTTCTAAAAAAATAATAGTCAAATAGCAGCAGCTGAAAATTGGCAAATCTGTAAAACTTGTTTCTGCAATACTTTTAAAAGAAAATCGATATAGCTACAACAAAATAAAAATGAGTCTAAAAAAAAAAAAAAAAAAAACCCCTAATTATTTTGATGCAAATCAAGCAACTGTTTAAAGGCAAACAAATGTTTAGGATGAATGCTCGAGTTTCTGGACCTTTACTATGAGAAACAGCTTTAGAGTTTTATAAAAAACTCAATATTGAAAATTTCACTGCTTCTAATGGTTGTTTATAATCTTTCAAAAAAAAAAGAAATAATATTTTACAGAAAATTTTTTGCGGCGAGTCTCATAACATTGATATGAAAACAGTAGATGTCTTTAAAAGACAAATTTCTGATTTGCTAAAGGGTTACAAGAAAGAAGACTTTAAAAAATAAAATTGAAATTATTAATTTTCTAAAAAAATAATAGTCAAATAGCAGCAGCTGAAAATTGGCAAATCTGTAAAACTTGTTTCTGCAAGTTTCCATTCCAAGACATTCAATGGGGATGAATTTGATTTGTTTTAGCAGGCAATGCCAAACAAAACATCAGCAATGCCTGGAGATAAATGCAAAAATGGGAAATTTTCTAAACAGAGAACTGCCATTTACCTTACTTGCAGTTTAACAGAAGGTAAGCTAAAACCTCTTGTAATAGAAAAAGTCAGAAAACTATGCTGTTTCAAAAAGATTAACACCAAGAATTTACTAGTCTCATGGTATGAAAATTAAAAATCCAACATGATATTCTCTATTGTTACTGAATGGTTTCTGATTTAAACAACAGATGAAATAAAGATAGAGAAAGATTCTTTTTTTTTTTTTTTTTTTTTTTTTTTTATAAATAATTGTCTAGCCCATCTAAGTGATTAGTCATTTTCAAATTTAAAAATAAAGTTCAAACCACTCCATACCACATCACATATACAGCCCTTGATCAAATAATATTCCAGATTATATTAGAGAAAGTACACTTTCCATAGGCTATACTTTTCACAGTAGAAGAATACAAATCAGCAAATGAAACTCCTTTATGTATAAACATCCTCGAATCATACTGTGGTTTAATAAATTATACAATGTGGTACGTCAAAGTACAATTTTAAAATGCTTTGAAATATTTGGTTTTTTGCAAAAAATTTCTGAAGATATCAGTGATTCACAGTTTGTAAATAACACTAGCCTTTCAAATAGTTAAAAAATTATATATCAATTGCCTTTTGAAGATGAATCAATGAATTCTGAATTGTTCATAAATTTTGACAGTGATAACCTGAAATGCATAATTCTTCTATTGATCAAGAAATTTTGAAACAAGAAATTTGAGACTTTAAAAATGAAAAAGAAAATGAAGACAGTTGCATTAGTGAAGATGAAGTTAAACTCAATGAAAATATTGAAGTTTCCAACAGAGAAATGTTAAAGATGTTAAAAACAATGAAAATGTATGCCCTAAATAATTGCTACCAATGCTGGATTTATTGATTAAACTTGAAGGCATAGTTGCTGAAAAGATGCTTTTTCAGCAACAAGAAATTTCTGATTTTTTCGCTGTAAATGAAACTTATAAATAAAATAGATTATTATTATCATAGAAACATTGATTATGCATTTACTGGACTGGCCAAAAAATATGAATTTTTGTGACATTTCTGATTATTACATTCACCAACTTTTGTTCATTCTAGGATAGTTTTAATAACTATATGGAACTTTTTTGTGTTTATATATTAAATGTTTATGATTTAGTTGAATGATACTGCAAAAGTGCCTTATAATTACTAAAACTATCTTATTTAAAATTAACAAATGTAAGTGAACATACATATTCAAGAAAATCATAAGATTTTTTTTTTTTCTTGGCCAGTATTGTAAAATCAAACTAAAAATGCATATTACTGTGTATCTTGTTGTTGTGTTACTTAAATTAATCACTATGGAAGTTCTTCAATTGAATTCAAAATAAATAAGATGAGTTTTAAGTCAATTACCTTCTATGTAATATATTTTAAATTAGAAATTCAATAACTATATTTGTTAGTTAATTAATCAATTCATTACTTATTATAATGCTCTTTTTTATGTATATTTTAATTTGTTTTAATTTTTTAGATTAAAAAAAAATTAACGTGACATATTCAAAGACATTTCATAAAGTGACCACCTCTATATAGTGACCATTTTAGCTGGTCCCGAGGGTGGTCACTTTACGCAGGTTCCAATGTAATTACATATAATGAGAGTAAGTTGATGGGGGAACATTAACTTGAATGAGTTTAAAGATTAGATCTTCATGCCATACTCTATCAAAGGCTTTAGCAATGGCTATGAATACAACACCAGTATTTTGTCTGTTTAGAAAACCCTCATGAATGAATTCAGTTACCCTTCAAAGCTGGAGCTGTGTAGAGTGTTTGGGTTGAAATCCAAACTGCTCTGGAATAATAATCAAATTAGTGGTAATGAACTCTTTCAGACGGTTAGCTTGTATGCATTCATAGTTTTTTGAGATACAACGCCAACAGTGGAATAATTGAAAAAAAAAAGAATATACCTCTTATCAGAGAGTATACGCTCAAATTAGAGAATATACCCTAGAATGTATATACTTCAGCTTTTTGAGAAAGTGTGGGGAGGTATACAGTGGTTCTCAAAAATCCAGAAAGTATACTGCGTATACCTCTGTAAACTTTCTACTACATTCATGATTGCCAATTAGTTTTGTTTTATGCAGGCTAAAGCGAAATACAGCTCAATTTCATGAGAATAAGTTTGAAAAGAAAACAAAACAACGTATGTAGTGGCCAGCATGCACGACCCATTTAAATCAGATTGAGCATATCTTAAACATACTCGAAAATACACATTGCATTCCTTTGTTGGCGTTTTCGAGATTTTTATATATCATTTTTTAAAGAGAGAATACCCTACATTTTTATCGAAAACCTTTTCTGATGCATATAAAACAGATGTAGACATTATATTATTACGCATCTTAACTATATTGTTCTAACTATTTAAGGGCACCACACTCCACATAAAAAATTCCCTCATTCTACTCAACCATCATGATTTGCGCCACTTTTAGGAACTAAAATTGGTGTGTATATTCTTGACGTCATTTCAAAGAGTTCAAATTCCGATACAAGATATTTTAATGCTTTATTATCTGTATTATTTTTAATGTATTGTGTACTTAGAATCTTATACCCATGCATGGCTGTTTTGTATAGTTTGATCTCCCTTTTTTTAACCGTGTATAGGAATTGTCTAATATTTTGCTATTGTACCCTTCACTTTACTATTTCCTGTCATTTCAATTTGTGACAATATATAATCAATTAAAAAAAGCATATTTTTTTTTAGCATATTATTATTAAAACTAAGTTCTAAGCAATATCGCTCAGACTAATCCCTCTGAGGGAAGTCCTAGTTGTAAAACATTTTATGAAATTGATATACATTGCTGAGGAATACTACAAGTTATTTTCTATATAATAAAAAGCAAAAGGTATTTACAGGGACACACAAAAGATTTTGGCTACTATACTGCATCCAAAATACTGTATACTATCACATCAAGATCTGAATGTTTTTTGGTGTGTCTGTTATTATAACAATACATACAGGGTCATAACTATAAACTTGGAGGCCCCAGGTTTAATACAAATTACCTCCTGTATATTTTACAGGAACATACAAAAGATATCACCCACTATACTGAATCTGAAGTATTGTGTAATGTAACAACAAGATCTGAATTTTTTTAAACTTTGTTACAGTACAAATGCACCTCATTTGCTATGCTTCACGTGCACTTTGTTTAGAATAGTGTTCCCTTTTCAAAAAGTTCCTGCCCAGCAGCTCTTTTTTACTAGAGTCAACACTTCTATATGTATACGGTACTACTTGGTTATCCCGACGACCAATTTCGCAAAATTATACAAATCGCCTTGACATAAATTGGTACTTCTCTGTCAACCAATCAACTCATCAACCAATTTTGCCAAATTATACAAATCACCAAACTAATAGCCAAATTATACATATTGACATAATTTTTATTTTAAATAATGAAAAACAAATAGTTAGTGCAATATTAATAAAAATTTAAATAAAAAAATGAAATTAAAATCATTTAATGACATTTTAAACACATGAATTGTATTTAATGTCATTGAATGTGACATTCACGATCATCCGTTATTGGCATTTAATCTTATAATTTGGCGATAATATTTTGGTCGACGGGATAACCTAGTAGTACCCATAAATTATTTTAAAAAATGAAAAAAACAAATAATTAGTAGAATATTAATAAAAATAAAAATTGCATAAACATGCATATTGTATTTAATGTCATTGAATGTGATATTTATAAAAATCATCAAACTAATAGCAAAATTATGCATATTGACAAAAATTATTTTAAATAATGAAAATTATTAGTAGAATATTAATAAAAATACAAATATAATAGCTTAATGACATGAATTGCTTAAACATGATAGGGTATTTAATGTCATTGAATGCAAGGCTGGGTTTTTGTCAGCAGAAAATAGTTTCTGCCATGCCAGTGTCAGAAAATGGTTATAACCGGTTTTAACTGGCATAAACTCCTTTCATGAAATAATCTGAGACTTTTTTATATTAGTATCAAATTGCTTACATATATTTTATTCAGATAAATAACAAATAAAATACTGTGAATAGTTTTAATAAAAAAATAAATTTGTATAAGAATTTGACAGTTTTAAATCTTTCAAGAAGAATCAGCCATATTATTTGCAGATAATTGAAAATCATGAAAATGATATTAAGGACATAGCATTTATTAAAAGTGCAAATAAATATCATAATTCATAAAGAAGTTAAATCCTTGTTACAAATGTTAAAATCTATTGCTGTTGCTTAACATAAAAGTAAAAAAAAGATGATTGTTCTATTGCAACTGCTCAAAAAATTTGCTTAACTTTATTTAATGATGGAACTATCATGGGAATTCACAAATAAAGTATTCAAATATCATTTAATACAGTGCTAGCTTTTATGCTATCTTATGTATGTGGAATTAAAACTGACATTTGAGCATAAAGAAAGTGCAAGAAAAATAGTCTTTTGGTATTAATCTAAATTTTGTGCCATATATAACAACACTTAGCAGCCAAATTGACTCCTTTTCTGAAAACATTTCACCAAGGAAGTCTTAGAATTTTTCTAATTTTACATCCTCATTAGTGATATTACCAGCAAGTAACGCTGGTCTTGAAAGAATAATTTTGAACTTTTCTTTCATTCAGAACAAATTAAAAAGAAGTCTAGATTAAGAATGGTTAACAAAATTAATCCTATATTATGGAATGCTCTTAGTATATTATTAATTTTTCAAAAATAAATAAATAAATAAATAGTTTTTTGTGCCTCGAGCAATCGCCCTCTCTCCCTTTCACACAGTGCTGCTGATGTTGACAAATATGACTTTTTCTACATAGATTTACAGGATTTAAATGTTATGAAAATTGATTGCTCCCTTCTATTATTTCAAAAAAAAAAAAAAAAAAAAAAAAAAAAAAAAAAGAAACAATATGTAAATTAAAAATTTATATACAGTGGGCTCCTCCAAATCCGCACAGCTTGAGACCAGATATTATGCGGATTTTAGAATTTTCTGGTCATTGCTTTGTTTACATTTTTTAAAACAGTAATTTCAATGTAATAATTAATGCAATTGAGATTATAATAAATGCTTACAACATAGTAAAATATTATTAAATAAAAAAATAAAATAAAATAAAAAACCATCTGATTTTTTGAAATGATTAAAATATTAAAAACAAAGGTCAAGTTAATAATCAATAATGTATCAAATATTCATTATAAATATGAAATGTATTTCTCCTAAATTTTTCATTGAAATTATCTTCAGGTGTACTACAAATTCACATTAAAATCATAAAATAATGAAGTTTTATTTCAGGTTTAGCCTGACTTCATAACCAAAAAATCTTAATCAATACATAAATATATTTATTGTGAAGATTGTAATGACCAGTGATATTAGCAATATCTTGAGTTTTTTCAGGACTAAATTTATTCTTCCTTCATGAAAAAAACATGAATTCAAGTAATATTAACGAAAATTACAAATTAAAATATACAATGGAATTGATATAAAATTAAAAAAGTCGAATTTTGTACCTATATCTGCTGAACTGAAAGTTTCATTGTTTACATCCATAAATTATTTGCAGATTTAGAGTTGTGGATTTGAGGGAGTCTACTGTATTCAAAATTCAAGAAGTTTTAATATTTCTGATCCAACATCGATCAACATTGCCCAGTATCAATAAAATACGATCGGTCTTTGCCAATGGATGCCAAGATCGGTTAATATTGGGCAATATCAGGCTGATATACTGTGCTATCTGTTAATTTAGTTGAAACTTTCATTGCATATAAAATTATCTCAAAATTTGCAAAGTGACTTTGTTCAATCCCACAAAGGAAAATCTGAAATAGTATCATATTGCCCTGCTGTATTTATATATCTGTTGCTCATGTTGAGCAAAAGGTTACCTCATAGTTAAAATAGCAGATGAAGCCTTTGTGCACAAATGTTACAGGATGTTTGCTCAGTTTTGCTACTTTTAGCTCGCTGAGTTTTGCACTGTTGAAGAATCTCGTTAGTAGATTCGAAATAGCTATTTGCTACCTTCTCATACTTTATTTGTGCATTTATATTCGTTGGCTCTCTATCCTTAAAATACCTCATAGTGTTCGATGAAAACATATAGAAAAAGCTATACAGTACGGAACCATTTATCCGGAAGCCAGTAAATCGGTAAACCAGTTATCCAGAATGATATTTCTAATAGACTGATATTAGAATCTTTGTAGAAACAAAATGTCATACACTATCAATTTGACATATACATTGCTTGAAACAATTGTATAGTTTGATAACAGCTCATAGTATTTGAAATATAAGCCATCATATGTATAGTCGTATTAAAGATGTTTTTTAAATAGATTGTTTGGATGATAAAGGAAACAGAAGAGTTTTTGTTCCCAAGAGATTCCCATAAATGACCTTCTTTCAAAACTCTTAACATTTGACCTCACTTGCATCTGATTCTTAGTTCAAGTAATCTAATTTTAAAATCAGAAGTAATACTACAACCACCTATATCCCATAAAACTTATCAAATGGATGGTGATTTAATGCCCATCCAGTTAACTGGAAAAACCAGTTATTCAGAATACTGTATATAAAACAGTTTCACAAAAATAAATTTTTCCTAGAAATATTGTAACCAGTATAAACTTTTCAGATTAATACTTATCTAGTAAGTAAAAAAAAGAGAGAGAAAAAAAAAAAAACTAAGCATAAATTTTTATTTTGATGGATCCTGCTGAATCATTGAATATTTGTGACATTTCATATAGCTCAATAATTTATAAATAAATAAATCAGAAAAACTAATAACGATAAATGATTTAAACCTGTGCATAAAAAAAAGGATGTTATGTCACACGAATGCGTTACATCAACTATTAAAAACTTACCTGAGCTTTTCTAATTCGTTTTTTTTCCTCAATGAAATAATCCATAAAAATATCATTATTAGTATAAACTTTATCTTAACTAATTCTATCAAATGTTATTTATCTAATAACTAAAACAAACTAAGCATAAATTTTTATTTATTGAAAATAAAATAAAAAAATAAATCAGAAAAACTGATGATGCAAATGATTGAAAACAACATAAAAAAGCGATATTATACACAAAAGCATCACATCAATTACTAAAAACTTATCTGAGGCTTTTTTTACATCGTATTTTTTACCTACATTATTTTCATTTTCTTTTTAAATAATCCATAAAAAATAAAATTAGAAAAATTTCCTTACCGCTGTTTACATTGGATCTGGATTTGGTTTGGTTTGAGAGAACAATGTTTTGAGGTCTAGAAGCTACAATGGCTGTTACCTCGAATGATCCTTAATACACAGAAACCATTACAGAACACTTTATTATTACATGAAATACAGTACATACATTTAATACACATCACATGGACAACACAAGACATCCATGCCGCTAGCTGGATTCGAACCAGGGTCCAGCGGTGTGGGAGGCGATGGCGGAACCGACCACGCCACTGGATCGGCTTGGATCTGGA
The DNA here is from genome assembly GCA_964019185.1 of Maratus speculifer. NCBI lineage: Eukaryota > Metazoa > Arthropoda > Arachnida > Araneae > Salticidae > Maratus > Maratus speculifer. The sequence continues at coordinate 8,844,963 of CAXHSM010000349.1, read as the reverse complement.
TTTTCTAGCAGACGACAAGACAAAGCTTAAATACGCATGCGCAATGATATGATACCAGACAAATACGCATGCGCCGTGATATGATACCACACGAAAGCTAACGAATATATGATATATGATAACTTTGACAATTCCTCCAACCGACACAAGGCAGCTTGCGTCTGTATCTCAGGATCGATTCATCCAAAAAACGAGGCGACTCCGCTCAAATGAATCGTCTCACAGCTCAGACGCAGTTAGGTTGCAATACCGAATCGCATCACGTTACCTCTGAACGCATTAGATCATCCTAGGTAAGTTTGTTTATATATTTTTTAGATTTTAATATTTCATATATATTTGACACTTTAAAAAAATTTACTCTTCTCATGGTTATTCTGAATTTGGTAGAGGGAGCAGGAAAAGCTATAGAGACTTCCGAATGGTTAAAAACCCTTCGGAAATATAGACAGGGGTCAGAGTTGTCCTATATTTCATATGTATACTACATTTATAAAATAACCTTCAAATATGTCCCATATTTTTCTAATTGACCTATATTTCTCTACTTTTTTATATAATTGGTATTAATATTATTGCTTGTATTTACATGCATCACTTAGTTATTGTATGCATGTTAGACTCGCTGAGTTAGTCTAACGTTCAACATGGTTCTGTATTTCATTGTGATCATTTTAGCTTTTTGTATCGTGTATTCAGCTGCAATACGTTGTTTTTATTTTATTTTTTAATGTAGAAAAGGCATATTTATTGCTTCACATTAATGCAATGACACAATGTGAACATAGATTGATGAAATTCTGTGATGCTTGGATAGATCAGGCATGGCATGGGGATGGTGCGTGAAGGATCATTACCACGTTCGGTTAACCATCAGTAACAATGATTATTTACAATTAATTCAAAATCCCAAAACAATGAAGTACAAAGATAATTCAGAAAAACAGAGCGACTAGTTTCAATCTTGCTTAGTAGATTCTAATGGCAGAAAAAGCTTGAGTTTGCATATCAAAAAAAAAAAAAAAAAAAGTTGATTGAGTACTTGGTTTTTAAATGAGGAAGAGAAGATCTATCCTTTCAAAAATTCTGTAGATAATTCACACGGCCCTAATTAATTATTTATTTCAGTCATCAGATGGAATACAAAATTTATTTTGCAAAATATTTTTAGTCTCCTGTTTGCCACAAGGTATACAGTTAAATTCAAAGAAAGCGTCATGTGCCATATCTCATGACCTATATTTAAAACAAGTTAGTGATGATTTCAACAAAGATTCACCTTTTTTCCACTCTCATGTATGTATTTATTTGATGTATGTATGTATTCATCTATTCATTTTTCACTCTACATTAAATGACAAGAACTTAAAATAATTAAATAATTTTGCTAGGTATTAAAGTGAGGAAATTAGTGGTATTACCAAAAAATTTATTGGAAGTGAGCTTTTTGATCATGTAACTTCAAAATGAATCTAATGAAAGCCTCTAAATTGGATCTAAATTATCATTTGCTCATCATTGGATCAAATCAGGGTTGGGTTTCTGACGTCAGAAACTGGTTTTTGACATGACAAGTGTCAAAAACTGGTTTAAACCGTCAAGAACTGGCTTAAACAGTCAAAAGCGTGTAATGCGCTTTAAACATTTTAAGAACAAGAGAGAAACATTGAATAATTTTTTAATTAAAATTAATTATACTGTAATTTAATAATTACAAAAAAATTAAATTACTTTAATTGCAATAAAACATTGTTTTTTAGAATGTTCAAACAGTAGAAAATGATTTTGTACAGTAAATAATCTGGATCAATTTTACCCCACAGCATCTTATAGCACTTAACCAATTTAGCACATTTATTTACACCCAAATTGTTTATGAATTTAGAGTGTATGAAGCCAAAGTTACAAAATACTCTCTCAATTGGTGCTAAGCTAGCAGGGCTTGATAGCAGAAGCATTGCTAGTTGAGCAAGTTGGGAGGCAGGCCAAATTTTCAGATTTATGACAATTTTTTTTTTTTCCGGAAATGATAATATACAATACAGTAAAAGTGAATTTTTAATATTACATCTAATATTGTATATTTGTGACAGATTTTTAATGTGAAATTTTACAGATCAGTGTAGTATTTGAGGTTTCTGACGAGGTTTTTGACAAGAGGTTTTAGCCATGACGGTTTAAACCACGGTTTTAACTGGATAAAACTGTACACTGTCAAAAACTTGCCAACCCTGGATCAAATGGTTCTAATGTAAATAAATCAGCTTTTAAAATTTTGGATAGAAAAGTACAAACTCTGAGAAAATTTGGCACAGTGTTGGAACCTTTAATTTACACATTGTTCATAATATGTTTGACAAGGGTATCTATCACATGTGAGCTCAACATAACAGATTTCATTGAAATCTGATTTTAGAGGAAACTGTGCTTATCAAAGATTTCCTTGAAATCTTACATTGTTGGTTTGGAAAATTTCCATAATACCAAGAAGATTTAAAAATAACAATGGAAAAATTAATATTATACATATTTTTTTTAATTGTATCTTGATTTACTATCATTAATTAGTAAACATTTATAAACTAACATAGATTCTGTTTTAAAAATGTATTTTATAGTAGATATATCCAATAATATTATTTTCTAATTGTCCCATATACAGGGTTCATACTCATCACGGGAATATGGGATTCCTGGGAAAATCAGTGGATGAATTTTAGGTTGTAAAAATCAGGGGATAATGCAAAAAATTTCCCAAACCAGGGAAAACCTGTCAAAATGAGTCTACTCTGGGAAATTGGGGCAATTGTTGATATTTGCGTGCTTTATTGTCATAAGTAATATCAAGATGTTGTTAAATGTTGATATGAAAAAATTGTACATCTTGGAAAATACATCAGGAAATTTTTTCTTGGAAAATGAGTATGAACCCTATGCCCTGTATTTTTCACAAAAAATGTCCTATATTTTATGAATTGGTCACTTTTACCCCTGTATAAAAGATGGAATTTTGCAGATCAGTCACAGAAAAATTAAATTTCATTAGTCAGGCATGGAAAAAATCTAGAATTTTTTCAATCATGCATAGATAAATCACAAAATTCACTGGTCAGATACAAATAAATCACCAACTGTCTTGATGATGCATGGAAAATATAAAATTTCATTGATTTGCTGTGGAAAAATCTCTAATTTCATCGATTTGGACATAAAAATTACAAATTTTGTTGGTCAGACATGGAAAAATCGCAACTTTTATTGATCTATCTTTGAAAAAATGCACAAACTGCTGATTAGGTGCTGAAAATAGCAAATTTCATTGGAAAAATTGCAGATTTCATTGATCGACTTCTTTCTCTCCCCTTCATTCATAAAGTTCACTATTTTTGTGGCATTAGCCACTTTCATTCTTCCTTCTTTTCTTTAGCCATTTTTTAGAACTTTTAATAAAACAAAGTTTACTCCCACGAGTGAAATCAAAGACTATCACTCCTAAATAATCCTTGATATATCTCTGCTATATATACAAACGTAAACTGTTGCCAATTAAATTGGTATGTTGACCCCCCCTAATGAATCGTTGAATCCCCTATGTTGACTGCATAGAGGGGATTCTAGAGTGATAAAATTCTTTCCCTCCCCCCTCCCCCGCAAAGCAGAATACCTTGCAATGTTCTGCAACAAAATTTAGCTGATCATAAATGTTCTGCAGGAACTACACAAGTTTTACTCATGACCAGTTGATGATTTTTGCAAACTTTTTAAATGGACAATTAAAGAATTTTGAGTTTTTTTTTTTTTTTTTTTTTTTTTTTTTTTTTTTTTTTTTTCCCCACAGTTATTGAGCGATGAATTTCCAAAGGTGATTCTTAGTTTTAAAGCTAAAGAATTTTGCAATTCAATGCAAATTTTCTGAAAGATTACAACATAGGGGATGTGGAATCTATTCCCAGAATTATTTTTTTTTAAACCTCTTTGATGAAATTTGCAGTTTTTACTTGTTTTCTTTGACGAAATTTGCAGTTATTACGTGATTTTTTAACAATTTTTTTCCACGATCTTTTGACAAAATTCACAGTTTTTTCATGATTTTTTGGTGAAATTTTCCATTTTACCACAATCTCTTATCTAAATTTGTATTTTTTTCATGATCTTTTGATGAAATTTACTTTTTTGCAAACCCTTGACGAAATTTCATTCCTTTGAAGAAAGTTCTAGGATTTTTTTTTTTTTTTGCTATCCTTTGACAAAATTTCTGCTTTTCTGTGATCCCCTGATGTAATTGGTGATTTTTTTCACATGATTGATAAAATTGATTTTTTTTTTTTGATGAACAGTTGTCGAAATCTGTGAAATATTTTATGTCCAAATTTTTTTGATTTATGATTAATATATATATTTTTTAATTTGATGACATTTTTAATGAGGGGTGAGGGGGTAGGTGGTAGGTAGTGGTAGCAGATAAAATAGAACAAAAATGCAAGTAAGAGATCGAGCCAAATTGAGCAAATTTCTTCAAAAAATCACAGAAAAATCAAAAAATTGTTGTGAAGTGAAAAAAATGCAATTTCTGTCAACAAATAAGGAAAAAATGCAATTGTTGCTAGGAATCGCATACAAAAATACGATTTCAATCAAAAGATTACATTTGAAAATGAAATTTCCATCAATGGATTGCGACAAAAATGACATTTCTGTTAAAAGATTGCAGCAAAAAAATAATAATAATAATGACATTTCCATCAAAGGATGCAATTTTTGAGAAGGATGTAAAAGATGCAATTTTTGTTAAAGGATTTTGAAAAAAATGCAAATTTCTTCTAAAGATCATGGTAAAAGTAAGATTTTAATTTAAAAAAAATTATGTAAAATAAGCAATTTTTGGCAAAAGATCATGGAAACTGCGCAAATTTTGTCAAAAAAGCTGCAAAAAAGATGCAAATACTGTTAAAGAAATGTGGGAAAATGCGAATATTGACAAACAAACGTAAAAAAGTCTTATTTTTGTCAAATGATGGTGGAAAGTTACATGAATTTCATCAAAAAATCATGTAAAATATATGAAATTCTGCAAAAAATCGTAGAAAATATAAGAATTTCGTCGAAAAAATGAAGCAGATGCTGTAACATTTTTTCATTAAAATAATTACATTACATGTGTGGTTATAGTTATAATTTTACCCCTTAATGCAAAAAAAAAAGGAAAAGAAAGAGGTGAATTCCATTTTGTGACAGACATGACTGAGAGAATTTTTTTTTTCATCTTTAAGTACTAAATATTAATTGATAGTTAAAAAAATTGCATGGGGTGATGTAAATATAGAGACCTTATGCTATAAAAGACACTAAAATTTTAATTCAAGGAAAAACTTAATTTAATTGAGGGTTAAAACCTGTCGTGACAGACATGACAAAATTTAGACATAGATTTTGACTAGACACATATTATTATCATTTGCTCTTAATTGGCATGCATACCAAGTCCAGAATTTTTTGGATATGTGAAGCAGAAAGAAAAATATTGAAAAATTTGTAAATAGAAAAATATAAAAAAATATTTATCAGCGTGACAGACATGACAAAATTTTTATTACAGACATGACACGTGTACAATTTTCTATGAATTTAAATATTTTTTTCTTAAATATTACTTTCTTTACTTTTATCACAACTTGGAGATTACAATATGATATAACATTGGTATATTATGTTAAAAGAATCACAAAATAAATTATAAAAAATATTTAAAATTTGTAAAATCCCTTGGAAGTGACTAGTGTTGGAGTTGAAACATTTGATTCTTCTCATACCAGACAACATGATCTTCAGGTTCAAATTTAAACATGCTTTTAATTTTAGTTGGTACTAAGCATTTTATTTCATGTTGTTGCTGTGTCTGTGCGATTTGTGTTATTATTCCATGATAAACCTTATTGTCTTATTGCACATTCACCCATTGGCTATATTGCTTTGTTGCATTTTCCAAGAGGTAATTTTCAGTGCATGTACCAGTATTGAAATTGAAAAGAATATTATGCCAGGTACACATGATCGGAAACAATGCAACTTTCTTGTTCCTGGCATTGTATTGATTATTTGCCAAGTCAGATCAAGTTTTGCTTTCATTCTTTGTATTTTTTCCTTGTGATTCATGAAGAAATTGATTCCAGGACCAGTTTTCCTCGTAGCTTCAGCACACTTACATGATGCTCTAGGATTTATACTTCTAGCTTGAGTAGCATCAAGGTCATTAATAATCTCATCAATACATCCTTTTCCGTGCGATGTCACTGAAAAATGCCAGACTTTTGGGAATTTGTTTTGTGTTATTAAAAATATCATATATTTTTGTTTGAAGTGAAGCGATGCTCCATCAGATTAGAATTCAACCTCTTTGACTTTTAACTTTGAATTATTTATCATGATTTTTTTCTATGATCAAATTGTTAAACATTATAACAGCATAATTGTCATAATTACCATAATCAGATATCACTATATATGGCTCTGAAGAAACAGTGACTGAGTCACTATACAACAGTGGGGATAAAAATAAGGCTCCATCCGTTGAATTTGATGAATGAAGTTGTTTAAAAGAATTGTTAGATAGAAGTTATAAAAAATGGCACAGATGCACCACTCTGATGAGATTTTTTTCTGATGCCAATTTGGCGAAAATCTCATTTTCGAATATCAGTTACATTTTGTACCAGTTACCATTTTTAGTAAGAGAATAACAGTAAATAAAAAAAATAATAACCATAGAAGAAAACAATTTATATAATATAAAAAAAGAAAATAAAAGTAAATAAACAGTTTATTAATAAATAAATAACAACATCTGGATTACTATATCAAGCAAAATATTGATACACTGGCTTCAGTTATATACCCCAGTGTGTATATGACATATGTGCCTAAAAATAATTATAATAACTAATCAATCTTATATTGCTTGACTAACTCATAAAACAAATATTATTCATAACTAAAGTTTATCTGTAAATTTCAAATTATTGAAAATTTGGTACAGATGTCACATATGCACAACAGTGGTGCATTTTTTTTTTTTTTTTTTTTTTCTGAAGCTGATTCTGCAAAAACCTTGTTTTGAAATACCAGTTACATATGTGACTTTTATTTTGTAGTATTTTAACATGCCATAGATTATTAATAAACATAGGCCTAAGTTCAATGTTAAGTTTCCCAGTTACAATTTTGCAGCTCGATATTTGCATTGACTTTTGATTCTAATTAGAGTGTCCACAAAATCCAGAAATGTAAGCCTCTCTAGACGTTTTCGTAATCAAATGCTTAATTTTATCAAAAGAAATACTTAATTTATTTTTTATTATGATGTCATTTTTACTCATTGAAGCCCTCTGAAATTAGCGTCTCAATTAAATGGGGGGAAAAAAGAAATATGGCAACTTTATGAGTAAAAATGCATCTTTTTAATTGTGACGTCATCATCTGTTCAAAAGTTTTGAAAAAGTTATGAAAGTTATGTGTGTTTCTTAAAACATGACATATTACGATAATTTTTTTTAGAAAATTCATTTTGATTTTTTTATGAGAAAATGGCATTGATAAAAAAAACAATCTTTATTTTTCATTTCTTTTGTACAATGGAAAATTCAAACTCACAATGTTATCTCTATGGGGAAATTAAAAGCCGATATTTTAGGGTGTTAGTGTTGACTAATATTTCTGATTTTCAATACCCACCAAGATATTAGCCCTACTGACGTACAGTTCATTTTTTGTGTTGATGCAATTTTCGATGCTATTGATAGCATTGAAACACAAAAGTGAGATTTTTGCAGGGAAGCCGAAGCTGTGCTCCGACAATCATTTATACGAAACTATCATTTACTTATTTTTATTTCCTTTTTAAAAATACTAGAATCTCTTTCACTTTTTCACATTATTGTAATTTTTATATCACAATAAAAAATCACATGTTATTATTGAATGCAATTTGTAACCTATATTCAAAAGCAAAATTTTTGCCAAATTGGCGGGGGGAAAAAAAACATGCAAATGTGGTGCTTATATGACATTTGTGCCCTTAGTATTGTAATTTTTTCTGGAAAGCATCACTATAATTATTCTTATAGTTTATTTACAAAATATATGGATGGCTGCATTACAGACGTTAGAACAGCCTGTAAATGCAGCTCTAACGTCAAGTCATTTCTTCTGATCTACAGATTTCTAATGGCCTGCATGCTATTAGAAATCTGTAAGGCCAATATTGAGATTTGGCCTTACAAACCAAATCTCAATATTGTAGCACCATCTCTTAACACATATTACTACTATTGGGATATTGCAGAATCCCACCCATTAACAAGGATAGTCCATGCCCCTAATAGTTATTTCAGTCAAATACAAAATATAAACACTATATTCAGTATTTCCATTTGCTACCTCCGTGCAGATCAGGTTTGGGAGTGAGGAATATAAAGTGGGTCCAGCTGGACCCTGTAAGTTAATGTGTTGCCAGAGTATCTACCTGGTTTCATCCTTGCAATGAGACAGTTTTATCCCAAGCCCCGGAGTGAGCTACAAGATATCCACATCAGTGTTGAATTCAGGGGTGACCTGGGGAGGATATTTTCCCTCCCCCCTCCCCAGATCAATGAAATGTACTCCCTGGAAAATTTGAGATTTTGTGTTTTTTAATGGTCAAAAATTGCAATTCCCCCCCCCCTCCAGAGCCCAAAAGCCCCTCCCAGAGGAAAGTGTCTGAATTCTACACTGATCCATATGACAAAAATCTGGCATGCGAGAAACTATCCAGGTGACATTTCAATGATATTGCTGAATCTCAGCTATTATTCCATTTCTAACAGCAGGCTGCGGAAGCATGAGGTTGAATTTATAATATTGAAGTGATGCTGGCATTTTCTTGAAATTCAGTTTGAGTGTTAAGAATAACTTTTTGTTGAGCATTTAATGAGTTGAGCCCTTTATCCTTTCAATTTCAGTCCCACATTTAATGTTATTTTGATCAGTGGTTATTTTGCTATCTCAGGGCGGCACCAGTCTTATACATACATATCTATACATATGTATGATAAACTTTAAAGGGAGGTAGGGGACATCACAAGGATTCAGAATTGCATAGCAACAGAAGGTCAGAATAGTGTTCCTGGTGTGGTATTGACGACACCAAGCACAAGAAAGAAAGGATACAAAAATGGAGAGAAAACATGTTTTTTATTCTTAGTGCTGTAAAAATGCCAGGACACTGCTGAATACAAGGTGTCCCAGAAGTAATGGGACAAACTTAAAGGGGAGGTAGGGGACATCACAAGGATTCAGAATTGCATAACAACCCATGATCGAAACGATTTCCTGGCACAGTAATGACAACAAACAAATGAAAGACAAGGCACGAATATAAAGCGAAAACATCTTTATTATCCTTAGTACAATGTAGAAAACTAAGTAAAAGAACATTTAAGGGACAACGATTGTCATCAAAGTAGTAGTTTGTAAAGGTTAAAATTTGCGGTCGCCACCGGCCACAGGGCGACTAAATGTAAAAAATTGGCGACTTTATGTTATGCACCTGATCGCCATTTTGGCGATCGATCATTTCGGAAAATTAAGAAAAAGTCGGTCATAAATCCGAAAATTAGGACATAAAATATATCGCAAATTTTGACAAAAGGTCGCCGAAAATAACCAATTTTGCTAATCGTTCGAAGAACAATCGCTAATTTCGTGAAAAGATCGCGGAAAAAAGCGAATTTAATCAAAAAGTTTCGACAAATATCGGTAAAAAATCGCGGAATAAAAGTAAATTTCATCGAGAAATGATGAAAATACGACAAATTTCATCAAAATATCGCGAAGGAAAAGGTAGATTTCGTCAAAATATTGCGAAAAAACGGCAGATTTCGTCGTAAAAACGTCAGATTTCGTCAAAAGATCGCGAAAAAACAGCAGATTTCGTCAAAAAAAATCGCGAAAATCGGCCAATTTCGTCAAAGAATCACGAAAAATCGGCTTATTTCGCCAAAAGATCGCGAAAAACGGCAGATTTCTTCAAAAGATCACGAAAATTCGGTATATTTCGCTATAAGATCGCAAAAAACGACAGAATTCGTTAAAAAATAGCGAAAAAACGCAGATTTGGTAAAGAAAACAATCACGAACAAACAGAATATTTCGTCAAAGAATCGCGAAAAAACGGCAGATTTCGTCAAAAAAATCTCGAAAAAACGGTAATCTTTATCAATAATTGCAAGAAAAAAAAGCTAATTTCATCAAAAGATCGCGGAAAAACGGCAGATCTCGTCAAAAGATCACGAAAAATCGGCATATTTCGTCAAAAGATCGCAAAAAACGGCTGATTTCGTCAAAAAATCGCGAAAAAACTGTAAATTTGGTTAAAAAAAATCACGAAAAAATGAAATATTTCATCAAAAAAATCGCGAAAAAATGGCAGATTTCGTCAAAAAATCTCGAAAAAACGGTGTAATCCTTGTCAATAATTGCAAAAGAAAAAGCTAATTTCATCAAAAGATCGCGGAAAAACGGCAGATCTCGTCAAAAGATCACGAAAAATCAACATATTTCGTCGAAAGATCGCGAAAAACGGCTGATTTCGTCAAAAAATCGCGAAAAAACTGTAAATTTGGTTTTAAAAAAATCACGAAAAAAACGAAATATTTTGTCAAAAAATCTCGAAAAACCGGCAGATTTCGTCAAAAAATCTCGAAAAAACAGTGTAATCCTTGTCAATAATTGCCAAAAAAAAAGGCTAATTTCATCAAAATATCACGAAAAAACGGCAGATTTCGTCAAAAGATTGCAGAAAAAAAGTAGATCTCTTCAAAAAATTGCGAAAAAACTGCAAGTTCCTTCATATAAAAAGAAATTTAGATTCAAAATGCAGAAAAACAAATTTTGTCCAAAAATCGTAAGGATACGATAAATTTCGTCAAAAAATTGCGAAAAAACAGCAAATTTCTTCAAAAGACTGCTAAATCCATTGCCCAATAGTGGAAAATATTACTAAATTCACCAAGTGGTCGAAAAAAAAAAAAAAATCCCCATTTTCATTATCTGTAATGGGGAAAAAATTCTAAGTTTGAATGAAGTTATGGTTTTCTTTACATATAAAATAATTATTAACTATTTAATATTCTGATTAGAATTTATACAATGTTTTCTTCTTGGTGGCATCTATGATAGTAATTAGTGGCCACTAACTTGACAATAGTGGCTACTAAACATTCAGCCTCTACTGGCCACTGGCTACTAATACAAATATTGAATTTTAACCTTTAGTAGTTTGAAATTATGACCCCGGCCCGGAATGCATAGAGGCACATCTCCGGTTTGCGGAAGATCTAATGTTCTTTAGAAAATACCACAAATGTCTGGAACTTCTCCAATAACTGCCATGATGCATGCAACAAGTTATTCAGCAATGTCCTGGCATTTTTACAGCACTAAGAATAAAAAACATGTTTTCTCTCCCTGTTTATATCCTTTCTTTCTTGTGCTTTGTGTCGTCAATACTGTGCCAGGAACGCTATTCCGACCTTGGGTTGCTATGCAATTCTGAATCCTTGTGATGTCCCCTACCTCCCTTTAAAGTTTATCCCATTACTTCTAGGACATCCTGCATATACATACATTTGTATAATTAAATACATATATATGTATGTATACACGTATGTTGCAATGTCACTGGCTTTACCAACATTAGCGATTTGGTGAATAAGAAATAAAAAATAAAGCCAAATGAAAAAAAAAAAAAACTTAGCAAAATAGATTTAGCTTGAAATACTCAAAAATCAATCTCTAAATCTTTACAGAGTCACCATTTCTTTGGCTTTTTGTAACCATTATTATCTTTAAAAAATGTTGTTCTTTTAAATTGCCTAAGTCTTTTAATTCAATAAAAGGTCATTTTCTGTATAAATATGCATCCAAAATGCCAGAGGTGGCAACGCTGCCCTTATTGCATCTTTTTTTTGTGTGTGTGTGTGTGTGTGTTTTAAAATAACATAATCCTTTATCATTATAGAAATTAATTCTACTATATGCTACAGAAACTATTCAAAATGAGTATATTCTAAATGTCTCTTAAATGTGTAAATGCTTCAAACATTCCTTTTAATTTCAATTTTACAGTCAAAATAAAATTTCCAACCAACTATCAACCAATAACTGATTTACCATCATGAAAATTTACACCAAAAATTGCTATAATGTTTTGTCTATAACAGAGAGAAAAAAGTGATGATTCACCAATGATACTTTGAACTAATAAACAGTAGAATAAATGGCAAATTCAACACTGCATTTCCGCAAAACTTTTCTCGATTTGGCGATTGATGCAAGTGAGTGAGTTTGTGATTTTACCGTGCATAGACATTGATAAACTGACAACTCTGAAATACTTATATAATCCTTAATGTTTTCTGTGGCTAAACTTAATTGATATTGAGTTAATATTTCTATAAATAGTGTAATGAGAATAGTACAGTTGACTTAAGATGAAAAGCGACATCAGTCATACAAAAACATAGATAAAAATTTCAACTGTAACCACACACACAAAAAAAATTACGTCGCAATTTGGTGAGTCTGAATGTTCACTTAGTCGCCAAATGAAGCATTTTTTCGTGATTTGGCACACTATTGAACAACGAGAACCCTGTATATGTGTATATACAGATAGATATGTATGTATTATAGCACTGGCACTTGGCTAGCTAAAAAATACCCGTTTTAATTTAGTTGTAACTTCAAGTAGGGATTAGTCTTTCATCATTGACAATGCCAATGTTTCTAATCCTCTGGATAAATATTTTAACTATCAGTTCTGTTCTTATAAAATTTTTGAAATTTTCAACTTGCAAAATCACTAATATCTTCATTTTCATGAAAACTACAGCTAATGAAAATAAGCGATTTTACAGTAATTATTTTGTGTGTCAACACTAAACTGTAAATGTTTTATTTTCACTTTGTTTTCCTTTATATCACTATATTTTCAATATTAAAATTCTTAATAACTTGAATACATTCTGTAGTAATATAAAAATGGCATGGCAATATGGCGGATAAAGCATAGGCAGGCGGAAAGACCCAATTCCTAAATACTTTAAGATTGTTGGAAAAAGTTGAGATGGAAGATACCACACTTTTGTGCTCATCTGCCTACAAAACGACATACTTTCATTTGCATGCTTTCAAAGATTAGAATGGAATTAGTATTTTAAATTTTCACTGTTATTTTCTTAATTTCTATCTGCCCCCTTTTTTTTTTAACTGTTTTATGATGTTAAATGTCATTGACTTGGCATTCAATGTTTTTTTTTCTTTTCCCTGTAGCCTCCAGAAGATGTGACATATGTGGCCTTGAACTGCCAGGTCCAACACATCCTGGCTTCTACATTTCCATCACGCTATGTTGTCTGGGACCTCCGAAAAAATGAATCCATCATTAAAGTGTTCGACTCATCAGCATGGGTAGGTTTGTTTGTTCTCTCGTCTGGATATTTTTTTTACTTACCCATCATGCGTAGTATAGGGTAAGTCTTGCAATCATTTTGAACACATCAGAAATTTTTTTGTGATGGAATGACACTTTTCAGACACTGGATATTCCAAAAAACATATTTTTAGCAAAAAATAAAATTTTGCTGTCCATCCGTTTGTTTGTCTGTAAGCTCTCTATCTCCCAAACAAATTCAGATAGAGACTTAAAATTTTGTATGCACTTAGTATGTAAGAATGTGACCAAAGCCTATTTAATATCAGTAACCTCGATTATCTGGAACTACTTTTTTCAGACTCTCGAAAAATTTGTTCTGATGAAAGGTATATTAAAATTTTCAATTTTTTTTAGTTTAAGGAGTGGACATAAAAGACAATAAAAAAACACAAATTTTGCATAAAGAACGAAGTCAATGGGATAATGAGTTCTCGAGATATTTGTGATCCTGTTTTCCACATTCTTCAATTTTTCATGACCATGTATTCAATTCAAAGAAACATTTTAATTGGAAATGAAACACTTAATTTGATGCAGTAAACTGTTAGTGAGTATGATTATTATTTTTCGAGTTATAAGGATGTTTTTTATTCATTCAGTACGGTACTACTTGAGTAGTTTGCTGTTTTATGTAATTTGTCGAAATGAGTTCAGCAACAATTCATTCGTAGAGCCTTACTATGTATATTAAAAATATTTAAATATGTCTTTATTTTTTGTTTTGGAATTGCAATACATTTTATAAATAGTTTAGACATGTTTTATTTTCATGTTATATTATGCATATCCATGATGGTAAGTGTTACGGTGGCTCCTAACAACTAGTTTTTTTATTAGGGTCGCAGCATAATCAGTGATAACAATTGGAAAATAAAAGGTAGATATCCAATGACGACCTGCAAACTAGTCATTGGGGCGGGGGGGGGGGGGGGGGGACCACAATACTTACCCATCATGAATATGCATACTATAAAATATGAAAATAAAAATGTGTAAACTATTTTTAAAATTCATGATTATTCAAAAATAAAATTTAAACGTATAAATAAATATTTTTAACATGTAGTAATGCTCTATTAACTGAATGGCTGATAAACCTGTTTCGACACATTATTTAAAATGCCAAATTACTCAAGCAGTACCGAATTGCATAAAAGAAACATCCTTATAAGTCAAAAAGTAATAATCCTATTAACTAAAACTTTACTGCATTGGATTAAGCATCTCATTTCCTATTAAAATATATACTTCAATAGAAATTTGAATGAAATACAAGTTCATTAAAAATCAAAGACTATGGAAAATGTGATTATAAATATCTCGCCAATTAATTATAAGATCAACTTCATTTTTTATGCCAAATATGTGTTATTTTATTGTCTCTTACATGCACTCCTTAAAATAAAAAAATTTTGAAAATTTCTATGTACCTTTCATCAGAATGAATAATTGAGAGTCTGAAAAAAATAGTTCTGGATAATCGGGAGTTACTGATATTAAATAGGTTTCTTCTCATTATTGCATACTAAGTACACACCAAATTTCTAATCTCTATCTAAATTTGCTCGGGAAGTACAGAGTTTACAGACAGACAGCAGAATTTTTTTTCTAAAAATGTTTTTCAGAATCTCCAGTGCCTGAAACATGTAAATCCATCAAATTATTTTTTCAATTTTCAAAATGATTGCAAGTTTTACCCTATACTACGTATGATGGGTAAGTAATATCAGTACTAATCTGTTATCCCATCGACCAATCTCGCCAAATTATACAAATCGCCAAACTAATAGCCAAATTATACATATTGACATAATTTTTATTTTAAATAACGATAAAACAAATAATTAGTAGAATATTAATAAAGATATTAATAAAAAGGCGAAATAAAAATAAATTAATGACATTTTAAACACATGAATCATATTTAATGTCATTGAATATGACATTCACGATCATCCATTGTTGGCATTTAATTTTATAGTTTGGCAATAATTTTTTAGTCGATGGGATAACCTAGTAGTACTGTAATATCTTAGGTGTCAAATTAAAATGTTAAGTTACAATTTCTAAAATTCATTTTGAACAATAATATTGTAACACTGTCTACTTTTTTAGAAAATCACTAATACTTTCTTTTATTTAAAATTATTTAAGTCCTTAATCTCTAAGATTACAATAATTGAAGAAGCTGTAAAACTGATGTAATGTTTTCTTATATTTAAAAATCAATAGGAAAGTGCACTTAATGTTTAAAACAAAATTAAAACTTGGAAACTTCTTAACAAAACAAAAACAGTTTTTTCCAGCATTGATAATCACAGTGGAATGATAGAAAAATCATAATGAATCTACATTTGAATCAAGAAATAATTCTAAGTGAAAAAAAAAAAAAAAAAATCTGAATTTTACAAAAGATTTTCTGCACAGGCTGGGAATTCCTCTCTCTCTTCGTCACTTATTTTGTGTTTTTTCAGCAATCTTTTACGAAATTTTCAAGTTTAATTTTTGTGATCCTTTCATACAATTTTAGGTAGCTTTCATTACAAAAAGTAAAAAGCTACCTATTGCAGCCGTCCGGAGGAAAGCACTTCCGGAAAATTTTGGTATATTTTCACCGATCATGAGCCCCAGACCCCAAAACCACCCTCCGTTCAAATGTTGACATATATATATATATATATATATATAACCATATATATATATATATATATATCTGATTTTTGTCATGCGATAACTAACGTATTTATGAACCGATTTGAATGAAACTTGGTATGTACATAGTACATATAAATGTCTCGACCGAGTTCGTTGGTCAGCATCATCCGCCATTTTGTTTCAAAATGGCGGCCATTTTAAATTTTTTAAAAAATTTAAAATTTAAAATTAAATGCGAAAAAATAAAAATTTGAAAAATATTTTTCTTTTACGTGTTAAAACTTAAAACAACGATTCCAGAACACTTTTTATTTTGTCTATATCTTACAAAATGATTGAGTTATAGCACTTTGAATTTTTCTTATGGCTGACATTTTGAAACGATCTGATTTTTGTCACGTGATAACACGCGTATTTATGAACCGATTTCAATGAAACTTGGTATGTATATAGTGCATACAAATGTCTCGACCGAGTTCGTTGGCCTCCATCATCCGCCATTTTGTTTCAAAATGGTGGCCATTTTAAATTTTTTAAAAAATTTAAAATTTAAAATTAAATTCGAAAAAATCAAAATTTGAAAAATATATTTCTTTTACGTTTTAGAACTTAAAACAAAAATTCCAGAACACTTTTTATTTTGTCTATATCTTACAAAATGATTGAGTTATAGCACTTTGAACTTTTCTTATGGCTGACATTTTGAAACGATCTGATTTTTGTCACGTGATAACACGCGTATTTATGAACCGATTTCAATGAAACTTGGTTTGTACATAGTACATACAAATGTCTCGACCGAGTTCGTTGGCCAGCGTCATCCAACATTTTGTTTCAAAATTGTGGCCATTTTAAATTTTTTAAAAAATTTAAACAACTTAATTTTAAATTTTAAATTTTTTAAAAAATTTAAAATTTAAAATTAAATGCGAAAAAATTAAAAGTTGAAAAATATTTTTCTTTTACGTGTTAAAACTTAAAACAACGATTCCAGAACACTTTTTATTTTGTCTATATCTTGAAAAATGATTGAGTTATAGCACTTTGAATTTTGCTTATGGCTGACATTTTGAAACGGTCTGATCTGAACGATCCATCATGTTGCTTTAAAATGGCATACACTTTATGATATCGTGGAGTTTGGCGACTCTCTAAATCGCTTAAAATAAAACCAGGTTGAATAAAAGATGACTAATTTCTAAAAATTCCTATTAATATTCAGTCTTGAGAAAAACTAGTATTCAATCTTATAAAATCACTAATTTTATAAGATTATTTCCACTAATTTGAGCTTAGTATTTTTGAACAATGTAACTTACTTTAAAATAAATAAATAAATATATAAGTATATGAAAGCTACCTCTTCCTCCCGGCATTGCCGGAAGGACTTTTTTTTTTTCCACAATTCTTTAACAAAATTTGTGCTTTTTCATGCCATTTAAATTTTTCTTGCGGCCCTTTGAAGAAATTCATTTTTAGTGATCTTTTGACAAAATTTGCATTTTTTTCATAAAGATTTGAAAAAATTTACATTTTTTATGATCATTTGATTTTTTTTTTTTTTTTTTTTTTTTTTTCACAGTTGCATTTTTTTCTGTTATGCTTTATAAAGAAATTTCTTTCTTTTTTTTTCTGTGATTCTCTGAAGAAATTAGCATTGTTTTTGCAATTCTTTGAAGAAATTTGCATTTTTCTACAATCCTATAAAGAAATTTGTGTTATTCTGCAATTTTTTGCTCAAATTTCTTTAGTTTTCTGCATTCCTTGTATGAAATTTGGATTTTTTTCCCACTGCCATTTACAGTTTTTCTCTGATCCTTTAGAGAAATTCATGTTTTTTAGAGATCATATGACGAAATTTGCCTTTTTCACAAACCTTTGAAGAAATTTTCATTTTTCGCGATCATTTAACCACTTCACCAGCTGCTCCGAGATAAGTCAGGGGTTAAAGCACTGTTTCCCCATACCTGTCGCCGGTTAAGTGGTTACAGAGATTTTTGAGTTTTTTGTGTGATCCTATGATGAATTACGTGTTTCTCTATGATTCTTTGTGGTGGAAATAGGGTTTTTTTTCTGTGATCCTTTAAAGAAATTTGCATTTATTTCACAATTCATTGACAAAATCTGTATTTTTTCATGATTCTTTGGTAAAATTCATGGTTTGTTTTGTCAACATTCAAAGAAGTTTCTTTTTTTTTTTTCTTCCTGTGACAAAATTTGTGTTTTCTGTGATTCTTTCACAGAATTTGCATTTTTAAAAAAAACTGCATTTTTCCACAATTTTTTAACAATTTTGCAGAAATCCCAGTTAGTGTATTTTTTGCAATCCTATGCCAAAATTCATGTTTATCTGTGATCCTTAGAGAAAATTTGCATTTTTTCTTTGCTTTTTTTGTTGAAATTTGTGTTTTATCCATGATTCTTTGTCGAAATAAGCATTTCTTTTTGCAATGTTATAACAAAATTTGCAATTTTCTGTCATCCTTTGAAGGAATTTGCATTTTTTTGCAATCCATTGACAAAATTGATCTTTTTTTGTAACCATTTGTTGAAATTCCCAATATTTTTTATGTCCAAATACTCAGACTGATAAGATTTTTTTTTTTTTTTTTTTAAATTTCAGAACCAAATCTCTAATAAATATATTTTTAAAAAGCTGTGTGTCGAGTTTGATGACTGAGAATAATTTTGTAGTCATCAAATGCAATTGTTTAGTTGCATTTGACAACTGATGATTGCTAATTTCAGTTGTGATTCCCCCCCCCCCATTTATCTTCTTATTTCATGATTTCTTTGTGTTTGTTTGACAACATTCCTGATTTTGCCATTTGCAGGCCTCGCAGCGTTCCTATATTTCCTATAATTCCTATAAATTTGAAAAAATTCCTATTTTTCCTATATTTCCTATTTTTTCCTATATTTTTCATCCCTCCACCCAGGCATGGGATTTTTCCGCGGATCCGCGATTTTCCTTTTTGTTATCATTTTCCGCTTCTCCGATTTTTTTTTATATCGCCAAAACACCGCGGAAAAACGGGAATTTCGTCGAAAGATCGTGTGAAAAAATACTATTTTCGTCGAAAAGTTTCGAAAAAAATGCCATTTTCGTCTAAAGATTGCAAATAAATGCTATTTTCATAAGAAAAAAAACGCGATTTTCATCAGAAGATCGCGAGAAAAATGTGATTTTTATAAAAAGATCGCGAGTAAAATGCGATTTTCGTCAAAAGATCGTGAGAAAAACGAGATTCTCGTCCAAAGATCGCGAGAAAAACGCGATCTCGTCCAAAGATCGCGAGAAAAACACGATCCTCATCCAAAGATCGCGAAAAAAAACGTAATTCTCGTCCAAAGATCCCGAGAAAAACGCGCGATTTTCGTCTGAAGATCGCGAATAAGTACTATTTTCATCAAAAGATCGCGAGAAAAACGCGTTTCATCAAAAAGTGAAAAAAACACAATTTTATTCAAAAGATCGCGAAAAAAATAATCTTTTATAAAAAGATCGCGAGAAAAACGCGATTTTCGTCAAGAGATCGCGAAATAATAACGTGATGTTCGTCAAAAGATCGTGAGGAAAACTCAATTCTCGTTGAAAGATCGCGAGAAAAACGCGATTCTTGTTAAAAGATCGCGAGAAAAACGCTATTCTCGTCAAAAGATCGCGAGAAAAACGCGGCTTTCCTCCAAAAATCGCGAAAAAAGCGCTATTTTTCGTCTAAAGATCGCGAATAAATACTATTGTCATCAAAAGATCGCGAGAAAAACGCGATTTTCGTCAAAATATCGCGAGAATAACGCGATTTTCGCCAAAAGATCGCGAAAAAAACAAGAGTTTCGTCAAAATATCGCGAGAATAACGCGATTTTTGCTAAAAGATCGCGAAATAAACATGATTTTCGCCAATAGATCGCGGAAAACAAACGATTTTTGTCCAATGATCGCGAAAAAAAATCATTTTTCATCAAAGAATTTAAAAAAAAAAACCTTTTTATGTTAAGAGATCACAAGAAGTGTAGAATTTTCCCCTAAGTATTGAAGGGAAAATGCAAATTTCATCAAAGCATTACAGAAAAAAAAAAAAAAAAAAAAAAAAAGACGGGGTATGCCATTGGAAAATGTATAATTAATGTAGGGAAGGATTTCCCTCCCCCCCCCTCCCACTCCTTCTTCTCTGCTGTAACTTTTCATAAAATTTGCTGTAAATTTCGGGGTTTTTTAAGATTTTTGAATTTTTCTTGCTATTGAAACTCCTTTTATATAAATTTATTACAAAAAAATCATTTATAACCTTTATTTGAATTATTATTATTTTTTTAATGGAAATTCTGCAAGTGATGATGATTCAGAAAATAATTGTAAAAAATTTTGAATATTGGGGGGGGGGGGGGTAGTTCAACTCCTGAAACCAGTATTTTAATCCTGAAGTGTGTTAAAAACTTCTAAAATTGTCTGGAGTGAACTTTAAATAGTCTACGTTAATGTATTAAAACATGTGTTGGTGTTATTACGTATAAATAAAATTTCCTATAAATTCCTATATTTTCTTCAAAAAAATTCCTATATTTCCTATAATATTTTTGAAGAAAGTCACTTCTAGGCCTGCATTTGTCAAATTTCATAATTTTTCGCTGCAATTATTTGATGAATTTTGTGATATTTTTCAATATCATTTGACCAAAGGTAATTATTAAAAAAAAAAAAAAAAAAAAAAAAAAAAAAAAAAAAAAATCATCAATATAAAAATTTGGACATAAAAATATCATGAATTTTGACAAATAATTAAGTGATATAAAACATGTAACTAAGCAACTGTTGTTTTCTTTAATTATATAAAGCAGTAAAAATGAAAAAAGAGGGGGTGGAGACTGTTAAAGGTCAATGTAAATCAAATAAAGCAATTGGCGTGGCCCTTTTCAAATTTAGCTGACATATTTTGCAGTTCTGACTACACATCACTAGCAGCTTCATCTATGATTTATTCTAGTATGAATGTCTTCATTATTGAGCATTTTAAATTCTAAATCAATTAACCACTTCCTCTTATTAACTATTTGGAAAAAATAGTTGTTCTGGGTAGAGAATTGGGAAATCTAAACTATATCTTATTCTTTTTATTGGTTGAATTTAATTTTATTCATTTCCTGATTG
Source organism: Maratus speculifer (assembly GCA_964019185.1). Lineage (NCBI taxonomy): Eukaryota > Metazoa > Arthropoda > Arachnida > Araneae > Salticidae > Maratus > Maratus speculifer. The sequence goes on along the minus strand of CAXHSM010000349.1, from coordinate 8,823,629 downwards.
GTCCAAGTTTAATGTCCAAAAATGGAATACTTCTGTCTATTTTATTCATTTTCTGATGAGTCCAAGTATAATGGCCAAATATGGAATACTTCTGTTGCCATGATGACAAAAAGAGTACCATATTTTCAGGTGTATGAGCCGCGGCGCATATGAGTTTAAAAGTTATAAATATGACTAGTGCGGCTCTTCTGGTGTTTAGTTATCCCTTGTTCAGAATTTTTCCAAAAATTCTGCAAAGTCATCATCAGTACAAAAATTCAGAATATTAAAAAAATATTGCAACTTTGGACAAATAATCGCAAATAAAATTATTTTCGTAAATCATTCGCAGAAAAAATAGCAAGCTTCATAAAAGATAGGAGAAAAAGCAAGAATTTTATTAAGGAATCAGGGGGAAAATGCAGATTTTATCAAAGGATCGTGGAAAAAGTTTAAGTTTTATTGCAATTTTTTGACAAAACTTGTCGTTTTTCGACGAAATTTACCATTTTTTAACTTAATTTGCTGTTTTTATGCGATTTTCTGATGAAATTTGCGTTTCTTTGATAGAGTTCAGGCTTTTCCCATAATATTGTTTTTATGCGATTTTCTGATGAAATTTGCGTTTCTTTGATAGAGTTCAGGCTTTTCCCATAATATTGTTTTTATGCGATTTTCTGATGAATTTTGCGTTTCTTTCCGCGATTCTTTGATAGAATTTGGGCTTTTCCCATAATATTTTGACAAATTTATGCATCTCACTGACTATTCTTTTGCGTACCGTCTCCAATTTTTTGCATAATTTATGCGTTATAACATGTCTGCGGCATCGTCGGCAGTCACGGTGATTTCCTAGGTTCACAGCTGGGAACTTGAGTGAAATAATATGAAATGATCCCAGAAATAATTTCTGGGATCTTGGGAACGCTATTTTTCCAACCCACAGTTATAGTAATAATAACTTTTTTTTATTAGTAATAATGCATTTCATAAATATAAATAAAATCACTGCTAATTGTAATTTTCTTTTTTTTTAATGAACGTTTTTTTTTGGGGGGGGGGGGGATGAAAATGTGATAATAAAAAAGCTATAATGAAAAAAAAAATCAAAAATTGTAGAGAACATAATTACTGTTCTAGATTAATTCTTTAAACAGGATTTCTGTTTCGAAAAATCTCTGTGAAACGGTGAAAAAGCTATAAAAATTGTGTAAGAAAAATCACGAAAAAAAATGGTTGCACGAATTCAAATTAAATTTTATCATAAAAAATATACTATATTGTACTGACAGCTTGAAATTTTATTCATTTCACAAATGTAAAAAAAGTTGCTGCAAAACGTGAAAAAACACGGAATATTACACAATTTTTAGTATTTTGATGTATTTTCATAAGTACGGCACGGCACTTATGGTGGTGTGGTGCTTCTGACCAATACTTATTTTATTTTAATGTATTTTCGGAGGTGCAGCGCTTACAGTGTGTGCGGCGCATACACCTGAAAATACGGTAATTAAAACTTTAAAAGAAATTAATTTAACAACAAATTGTGATAGAGATTTCAGATAAATTTCATTAAAAACTTCATTTTTTTCTCTATGTAACAGTGTAAAAAGTTTAAAATGTGCAATATTTTAAAGTTCAAAAATTTGCAGCTCCAAAAATTGTAAAATTGAAATTTCATTTAAAATTTGTTTGTGATGGGTCCAGGAATTGGAATTTTTAATCCATGTTGTACATAGTTGGAGGCAATCAGATGTCAGTTTGATTAACTCCATCCAATAAAAATGCACATTTTAACAGTAAGTTTTATATCTTTAATCTACTGTTTTTTTATCGTTGGTCTAGGAATGTTAATGTTTAATGCACAGCGTACATAATATTTGACTTGTTATAGTCATCCAAAAAATGTTTATTTTTATTATTAATTTAAAGATAGAATTTATTTATAAGTCTTTAAAATTTAAGTTTTTAAAAATATCATTTTCCAAATAGTCATTGTAATTTGTTAAATTACAATTTATTTTTTTATTTATTTTATTTATTTATTTATTTATTTTTTTGTAATTTAAATAAAATGAGTAACAATTTATTTTTATTTTTTTTTATGTGTACCTTTTTATTTTCTAATTGATATAGCCATTTTAGTTCTTTAACCAAAAGAACTGGTAAACAATAACATTAATTTAAATGTTTTGGTAACTATAGTAATGAACATATTTTTTTAGACATTATCACATTGAAATTGGAGGTTTTGATGCCAAAGACATCGCCAGATTAGAGAAATGTAATATATATCTGGTGCTATTAGTTTTGTAAGAATTTGGTTAATACCATTCACTTCAGCATGTAAAAATACACTAAAATATGTTATCAGCTGAAAAATAGCTATAGTCAAAGTTCTGTAATCCACACAAGTTGGGGCCAAGGGTTGTGTGGATTATAAAATATTAGAGATTATAGAGCATTATGGATTGTACATCATTTTTTTTATTTCTAAGTGGTGTTTTAATTCTATAATATGAAAAAATAACTATGAAATCTAAAAATTATTTCAATAGGGTATCTCAAAAAATGTATTTTTTAAGTTATTTTATTAAAAAAAATTATGTGCATTTAAATAAAGATAATTACATAGGTTCTACAGTACAGTTTGTTTTTTACTGTTAATAAAATAAAAGTTTTATATATTTTTAAAAAAATGTTTTCTTATGATTTTTTTTCATCTTTATTATTATTTGTTTAAAAAAAAAAAAAAAATCATTTCCGGATCACTAATTTGTAAAGTTTCTTAACTGTTTATTTCATTGTTTACATTCATGAAGCAATGCGAATTATAGAAAATTGTGGATTATGGGTGTGCAGATTACAGAACTTTGACTGTAATTCCTGATTTTTAATGAATTTAAGTTCTTTCTCTTTTTTAGAACCTTTAGAGGTGGAATTTTGCAAAATTCTTTCTTAGCGGCACTCGATGGTATAAGAAGTATTTTTACCCCAATTTTCAAAATTATAGGTTCAGTAGATTTTTCTATGCGTTGATTAATACAAAATCCAGATTTTCTTTCATATATATAGTAGAGATGTGTCATTTGTTGAAGAACGATTCCAAACGGACGATTCCAGCAGTGGAACGATTCCGATCTATAAAAAGGAATTGGTCCTTTTCGGCACCAAAATTACTGATTTCTGAGGAATAGTACCAAAATGGACCAACTCTGAAAATGGCCGGTTGCGAGAACCTATATATAAGCTGAAGATTATGTAAGGGGGATTTTGAAAAGGAAAAAAATTGTAGGCCCTGATGTCAAGTATCAGATCAGTAATGAAATTTCCTACATAAAATAATAACATTAATCGTAACATCATATTTCCTACATAAAATAATAACATGGTTATTTGACGATGTTTTGGAGGGGAAAGCAATGATTACATTGAAAATCTAATAGACCCCCCCCCCTGATATGTGTTATTGTATTTTTTTTATGAATAAAGTTTTAGCAACATGGCTATATGCTTTTCAAATTCCTTAGATTGCTGGAATTTGTATGTGTTGTTTAATGTTGATTAAAGCCTACATTTTCATTATAAAGGTTATAATTGTTTCGCATACTTTTATTACATTACACCGCTTTAACAAGCCTGATGACCAAATCCAAAGCTAAAGCAAAATTTCATGGATAAACTACAGTTGGCAAAAAAAGTATTTGTACACTCTAAAATGTTTAATTTTTAACTAAATAAAAACAGATATTTTGGCAAAAATAGTTTCAATACAGTCTGTTTACCGCACGTTTTAAATTACACAAGAGAAAATTTCGATAAAGATGTAAAATAATTTTCTAATAAGAAAAGTTTAAAAATTTCTTGCAAAAAAAGTATTTGTACATTTCTCTATCCTGATATGTACTGTGTTTTATAGTGTTTATGGTTCAAAGGACTACTTATACAGAAGCTGTTAATAATTTAACTTCATACTATATTTGTCTGACATTTAATTTGCACTTGAAATAATTGAGAATAGAACCTAAAACTAGAGAGGTACCTCTAGATATATGAAATCCTATAATTGAGCAGAAAAAAAATTTAAACTTGCAACAAGAATTTGTAAAAGCTATTAAATTACCATCTACAACTATTGGATGCATAGTGAGAAACTATGAATAAATTAGATGCATCGAAATTCAATGTATACCAGGACTTCTTAGCAAACTAACAATGAGGGAAAAAGGGAGTGTTGTTAAAAAAGCTTTAAAAAATCCTATGCGTTCGGTTCAAAAATTTGCTGGAGACCTTGCAACATCTTCTTGCATCAGAGTAATACCTCAAACAATAAGAAATAATCTTCTCAATGCAGACTTAAAAGGAAGAAACTCAAGGAAAATTTCATTCATCAGCAAAACAAATGGGCGAAAACGCATAGTATTCGCTTTCGTATACAGAAGTAAATCATTGGATTTTTGGAAAACAGTAATTTTTTCTGATGAGGGAAAATTCAGAATTTTTTTACCACCAAGCATTCGAAAAAATTGGCGTAAAAATAAAACTGCTCTATATCCAAAATGTATACTTCAAACTATCAAGCATGATGGGGGGAATATTATGGTTTTGGGGTGTATAGCTTCTAATGGAGCAGGACATTTAAAATTTATTGACAATGGAAGGAGAGGTTTAACATACATTTATGTGTCACGGCATAATTTATTAAACCGTGCTAAGAAATTAGGCGTAGAGGAAGCTTTTCACTTTCTGCAGGATAACGACCAAAGCATACTGCTGTGATTTACCGGCACATGGTTACTACAATACTCAAAGACGACTGGCAACTCCTCTAAAATCTCAAGACTTGAATCCAATAGAAAATTTGTGGATGCTATTGAATGCAAAAATTGGAAAAAAAAATATGTATCAGTAAAAAACAGTTTTAAAGAAGCTCTTGTGTCATGGAATAACATTAACCAGACCACTACAAAAAAGTTGGTGGAATCACTGTCTAGATCAGGGCATGAAATTCCAGCTTAAAAGGTGCTCGCCAAGCTAAAATTTTTACTCGCCACTATTTTGCATTTATTCAGACAACATCGTCAACCCCCCACACCTGCGCAGAAAATGAAATATTTATGATAAATTCAATTTAAATTGACGACTGATAGAAGGAGCTGTCTGTTAAATCCAGAATATTTTACATTTATGAAAAATATGGGATATCTTTAAAATATTAACAGATGTAGTATGAAAAACTTTCTATTGACCAAAATAAATAAATAAATAAATAAATAAATAAAATAAAAAAATGCAGAAATTGATAAAACGAAACATATTTATGGCAAAAAGAAAAAAATAACATTAACTCAAAATAAGCTTGTCATAAGGTTTCAGTGATTACAGAAATATGTACCAATGATAAGTTCCTGTACTATTAGCACTTCAGGTTTGTGTAGCGCCGTCTTTCTGCACTAAAATACCACATATCAATTGCAGCCGTAGGGTCAAACTCTGCCATGGTGGGTCCGTTAACAGAAATTCGGAGCAAATCTTTCATTGTCTCAGTCATCAGAGAGTTTCTGTTTGCTGTCTTGAGTTTGTTGTAACAGCTGAACCCTCTCCCACAGGAAGCTGTGCTTACTGGTAAAACAGGACAAAATGTTGGGATCTGGACCAAATTGAGGAATTTTGCTGAACATTTTTCAGCGTAAACTTTCTCCAGCATCTCTTTCAGTGTCAGTGATTTGAACATAAATTTAAATTCTGCCCACTCTGCCAATACAATATCTATTTTTTTCATTAAAGAGATTTGAGTTCAAATACAAAAAGAGCTTCTTTATTTCTTCTATCCCAAGTTCAAGATTTTTTTCTTTGGGAGGCCAACCCACAATGTCAAAAATATGCAAACATTCTAACACATCTGATGACATAGATTGCAGTCTTTCAGTAATGTAATCTTTGTATGTCTAATTAATGTCCCTCTTGAAATCTGAAACTCTTCCTCGCCATTTTCTATATTTGTCAGCTGCACATCCTTGATTATCTCTGAAATGGATAGTTGGTCTAAAAATTCCTGTTCCCTTGGTCCAACAATATATTCGAGATCTGTTAGAACTGAGATGCAATGTTCAATTTTTATTTTCAAAGATGAAATGAGAAGTTCCTACGGCTTAGAAAAGACATTTACCTACTTTTACCAACATTACTGGAAGGCACCTGCTGGGAAATTTTGCATTTTGCAAGACTTGTTTTACCATCATATAAAAGCCATTCAAAATGACTTAGCCACTCTTTGTTGAATTTTCTTTTAACTTGAAGTGGTGTCTTGAAATCATTGCCACATTTCCTTTTCGCAGAACTTACTCGCCAACCTTAAATATCTACTCGCCAGTGGCGAGCTGGCGAGTGGAAATTTCGCGCCCTGGTCTAGATGGTGGTGTCACACCATCTAGAAGTAGTCATAATAGCTAAATGAATTCACACAAAATATTAATTTGTATCATTTTACTAAAATTTAATTAATTATATTACATTAATACAGTGTACAAATACTTTTTTTGCATTATATTTTTGTATATTTGTTTATTATAATGTAAAAAATCGATCTGTTTAATTTTGTTTTTGCTTCTATAATATTATAATGCATTAAATTATGTATTACAGTATTTTTTGCTTAAATCGTTTGTTTAATTTCATTATAATTTTAAAAAATGAAGTGTAGGGGAACTTGGGGCAAAATGAAATGGGGGGGGGGGGGCAAAGTGAAATGGTTAAATATTTTATCTGTATACAGTGCCATGTATCTGCATATATTTGCATTGTTATTTCACATCTAGTTGTTTGCTGTCAGACAACATTCATCTCATGAGATCAGTATATATGATGTTAGGGACAATTTTTGAAACTTGATGACCATATTGCAGGGGTCAGAGTTGTCCTATATTTCCTTCAGGGTTGGCATTTTTGCCGGCAAAAAGGTATTTTTGCCAGGACAGTGGAAAAAACTGGAAAAAACCAGGAAAAAATGGAAAAAACCAGCAAAAATGGAAAAAAACCTATTTGTCTTTAATGTGTAATAAAATCTGCATGCTAATAAGAATAATAATGGTATAAACAATTAAATTTAACAGTGTACTATTTAATATTTTAATTTAATTTGCTAATTAATTAATATTAAATAATTTAAATCTTTAAAAAATAGGTGGGATTCACTCTTACTTAAGAATTTAAGAACAAAATAAAAAATTAAATACCTAATTTTTTTCCTTAAGTCAGGGATATGTTTAAGAAAATTGTATGTCCTTTAAAGGACCCTTCATAAAATAATTTATTTTAAAATAGGATCCTTTACAAAATTCTTTAACCTCAAACAGGACCCTCCATAAAATTATTTGTCCCTGAAATAGACGTTTCATCTTCAAATTGAACTTTTCACAAATTTAATCATTTAAAAATAAAATCTGCCCTGTTAATAAACAATTGAACTCACCAAAAAATATATTACTTAGTTTCTTTATATGTGAAGGTTAGAACCTGAAAACACTGATAATTTAAAATTCACAAAAGTATGTCTAGAATTTTCACAAAGACAAGAAAAACTTCCCAATTTAACAAAAGCACCCTGTGAGAAAAGTCTAGACAGACCCCTGTAAGTAAAGTTTTTTATCAGTCATTAATATGTATATATTTTTTTAATTATCAAAAGATTTTATACAATTTTGTTATTTTTGTTTTATGTCATGAGACTTAAGGAATGTAAATATTTAAGTCTTTGGTACTATTTTATAGCTATTTATCTGATGAAACTAGTTTGTTAAAGATAAAATAAGTAAATTAAATTGAAAATTATGTATTGAAAAAACTGTTATGGCTTATTAGGAAACTAGATATTTTTTTTCTGTCACTTTTACTCTCCAAGAAAAGAACAAAATGTTAAATTTAGATTTACTTTCAGTAAGTAGCCTGTTGTCTCTTTATCTTTTTGTATTATATTCCCCCTTCCCCCACCATAGCAGATGCTTGTCATGTATGGCTAAATTTTTTGAAAAATGAAGAGTTAAAACCACATTTTTCAAAACTAAAAAAGTTATTTGAACAAGCGATTTTGCCATGTCATCTTGTAGCGTATTTGTTACATTGAAAGTACAGAGATGAACTTCTAAATTATGAACAAAAAGAAAGCTGTAAAGCATGGTTATCTAAAATCAATCCTGATTTTATATCTTATATTATTAATTTTAAGGTCAAAGAAAAACCCTTTCCTAGCTCATATTTTGCAGAAGTGATTAATAGCGTCAGTGCATGTAATTAGTAGAGAAGTATTGAATAAGCTTGTGCAATTTCAAAAAACTTCTGTTCATTAGTAGCACACCTTCAAATATGCCAACAAGTAGTGCTGCTATTGAAAGAAAGAAGTTTCATTTCATTTATATAGAATTGGAATTTATTTCATTTATAATCTTGTTATAAAAGTTAGTATTCTTTCATAAAGTGCATAATTATTCTTATTTAACTTAAAAGTTAAAATAAATTTAGAATAATATTGATTCTTCAATTAAGTATGCAGTTTATTTTTTCTTTCGTGAAATATTTTTTCTCTTTCTGGGGAAAAAATTAAATGGACAGTCTATTTTTGCCACCTTTTTGGCAAAAACCTATTTTTGCCGGGTCGGTTTTTACCAGGTTTTTTCCGCGGTTTTTTCCACCTTCGGCAAAAACTCACCAACCCTGTTTCCTATATATCCTATATTTATAAAATAAGCTTAAAAAATGTCCTATATTGTCCTATATTTTTCTAATTGTCCTATATTTCCTATATTTCTCTACTTTCTCATATATTTGGTATTAAAATCATCGCTTTGCTCGCTGAGTTAGTCTAATGTTCAACGTGGTTCTGAGTTTCATTGCAATTATTTTAGTTTCTCTTATTTAGTTTCTCTTATTTAGTTTTCTCTTATTGTGTGCAGTAAAAAACAGTTTTAAAGAAGCTCTTGTGTCATGGAATAACATTAACCAGACCACTACAAAAAAGTTCTCTTATTGTGTATACAGCTGCAATACATTGTTTTTATTTATGTTATTTTTTAATGTAGAAAAGGCATATTTATATTGATGGAATGTCACAATGTGAACACAGATTGATGAAATTCTGTAATGCTTGGATAAATCAGATTGACAGACATGAAAAAAAATTGCTGAATGGTGTGTGAAGGATACAGATCAGTATCATGTCCGGTTCCCATCAGTAACAGTGGTTATTTGCAAATAATGCAGCATCCCAAAAAACGAAGCACAAAGATAATTCAGAAAAACAAAGCGATTCGCTTCAATTTATCTTTGTGCATTTTACTGGCAGAAAAAACTTGAGTTTGAATATCAAAAAAAAAAAAAAAAAAAAAAATGTGGATTGAGTACTTGGACTTTAAATGAGGGAGATAAGATCTCCCATTCCAAGATTCTGTGGATAATTCACATGGCCTTAATTAATTATTTATTTCAGTCATCAGATGGAATACAAAATTTATTTTTGAAATTTTTACAGTTTCCTCTTTGCCACAAGGTATACAGTTAAATTCAAAGAAAGTGTCACGTGCCATTGCCATATCTCATGGCCTTGACTCATATATTTTAAAACAAATCACTGTCAGTGATGATTTCAACAAAGAATCCTTCTTTTGTCACTCTCATGTAGGATGAGACATTAAATGACCAGAACTTAAAACAATTAAACATTTTTGCTTGGTATTGGAGTGGGGAAATTGGTGGTATTACCAAAAAATATATTTAAAGTAAGCTTTTTGGTCATTTAACTGCAAAATTAATGTAATGAAAGTTTTTAAATTGGATCTAAATCATTTGCTGATCTTTGGATCAAATGATTCTAATGTAAATAACTCAGCTTTTAAAATTTCGGATAAAGAAGTACAATTTATGAGAAAATTTGGCATAGTGTTGGAACCTTTAATTTACACATTGTTGATTGTTTACAATGCATTGACAAGGGTATCTATCACATGTGAGCCTTTCTCAAGCATAACAGATTTCCTTGAAATCGGATTTTATAAGAATCTGTGATTATCAAAGATTTTCTTGAAATCTAACATTGTTGGTTTGGAAATTTTCCATTATACCAAGATTTAAGAATAACAATGGAAAAATTAATTTCATCCATATTTTTTAAATATTGTATCTTGATTTACCATCGCTAATTAGTGAAAAATTATAAAATAACATACATTGTTTTAAAAATGTATTTTATAGCAATAGCGTTATTTTCTAAATGTCCTATATTTTTCACGAAAAATGTCCTATATTTTATGAATTGATCACTTCTACCCCTGATATTGTATTACTAGGTAAGAAAATAACCGTTTATGAATTCTGTAATTATAAAATTCTCATAATTATTATTATAAGTTTAAATTGATTCTTCTGCTGTCTAGTGAAGTATTTTTTTGTTTAATATTAGGCTTACTTTTGGTTTGAAATTTTTATAAGAATTTTTTTCTACATGCGGGGCAAAGTGAAAGGGGCAATGTGAAATAGAATTTTAGTGATGGGGCAAACTGAAATATTTATTTCACTTTGCTCTTAGAGCATATTTATAATTTTAAAAGTGTAAAATAATTTCATTTACATATTCAGGTGTATAATGGTAAGAACATACAAAAGAAAAACAGAGCAGCAATCCTGGTCTGAAGCATCAATGGGTGTTCATGTTTCCCCTTAACTATCATGTTTCCTCATGCACAGAGCAAGAGGCTAGAACCTGGCATAGAAACAATCCTGGAAAAGTAATAACAATCATTGAAATTGGGCCATTGTTTAGTTGAGCCTATATGCGAACAGCAACTGTTGAAACAGCTGCTAATGGATTTAAAAAAAAAAGAGGAATTTGCCCTTATAATTCACATATATTTCCAGATTATCTCTTTTCCCTAGCAGAAACAACTGACAGACCTTTATCTGTGGATCCTATTGATACTGACGAAAGCACAATATCAGCTAATGCAATGAGAGACATGCGTACTCTGATACAAGTGAAATAGCACCACTTGCAAAAAAGATGCTCAATCATCTGGCATAAGTGAACCTGACCAAGCAAAATAAATGCATCTCCTATAATGGAAATAAAAAAAACAACCAATGTTTCTCAGAGAGATGTATTGCCTATTCCTGTCGCCAAACATCGTGACACGCGTTCAAATTAAAAAAGTGGTAAAACTATGGTTTTACCTTCAAGTCCTGCACTAAAGAATTTACAAGAGCAAAAAAAACTGATGACTGCTTCAACTTGTAAGCCAAAGGTAGCTAGCTAAGAGCTTATTTGCAGCAACTTCAGGTTTTAATAGAAAGAAAAAGCGACATGTTAAAAAAAAAATAAATATTCAGATTCGTCCATGTCATCAATAGAATCTGACATTTGTGATGATAACAGTGAGACAGAAGATGAATCCCATGTCCAGGAAGACGACTTCACTGAAGACAAGGGTGAAGTTGAGCTTGTCACAGAAAAAGTGGAATTCAGTGAAATAAATAATGGGGATATTCTTTTGATTTAATTGAACTCAGATAAAGGTCCAGATACTAAGAAGCAATTTGTTGGTAAAGTGATTTCATTTCCCGCACAAGATGGACCACATTTTCTATCAGTTAAGTTCATGCGGCCTTACCGCCAAAAAAGGATGTTTTTGTGTGGCCTATGACTGATGATACAAGTATTGTATACTATACAGAAATACTGAGAATGTTGCGTAAAGTGAAAGAACTCAGACATAGACAAATTAGTTTCTAATGCAGATTAGCCCAGTTGTCAAACAACTGCAAAAAATCATACATAGAAATGATCTTGTTTATATTTCACTTTGCCCCATTAACAATATCACTTTGCCCCAGGTATGGGGCAAAGTGATAATTTTTTACTATTGTATTAAATCTTTAATACAACACAGAAATTCAAGAATAAAAATTCAAAAAAAATTATTTTATAAGTCAAGGGTATAATAAATTATGTAGTGTAAAATTTCAAATAAATTTTCTGTTTATTTATTATGAAAATTGCAATTATTTTTAAGTATTTCATTTTACCCCCAGTTCCCCTACAAATACTTTTTTTGCCAACTGTATAGCGATAAATGAAAGGTCAACCAAATGTAATTTTTCAAGAGTAATTATGTTTAATCTCAAAAGAAAATACCTTCTATCCAAAATATTAAGGCGAACGGTAAGAAATGGTATGAAAAAAGATGGATATGTAAGAAAAAAAATTAGAAATAAATATTGGAGATTGCATGTCGCACCATGACCTTTTATTTATGAATCCGAATTCATTCCCCTTTTCTTAAAATGGTTCTCGGATGTGTTTTTTCTGGTAAACGGAAAAAAAGTGACCGGAAAAAAAGTTATCAGAAAAAAGTGACCTAAATTACAAAAGCAGAAAAAAAGTGACACGGAAAAAAAGTGACAAGGAAAAAAAGTGACACAGAAAAAAAGTGACACGGAAAAAAAGTGACAAGGATTGGTTTTGGGGATTTATTATTGATTTTGGGGATTCATTGATTAAGTATGAAAGGGGGATCGGGGGGGGGGGGGGGCTCATAATTTAGGTAAATGGGTTTTTCATGCTGAATTAACTATTTTGGTTCAATTTTTGGATATACGTTCATACTGAAAAGACGCTTGCCTGATTAGTTTTGGGAAGGGACGATTACCCCCCCCCCATCCGTCCTCAATTAGATGAATGGGTTTTTACGCAGAATTATCCAACTTGTGTCAAATTTGCATATAGGTTCTTTTCGATAAGGCTTATATATAGTATAAAGTGCCTGAAGAGTTTTAGGAGTTTAATGGTTAAATATAGAAGGGGAATGGGGCATAACCTTTCTTAAATTAATGGCTTTTTACGGATAATTATCCGATTTGCTTCGAATTTTGGACATGGGTTAATTATGATAAGATGTATTTCTGATTATTTATGGGGTTCTTTTGCTAATTAAAAAGGGGACGGGTGATTACTACCCCCGGCCTTAAATTAGATTTAAAAAAAATTATGCACACTTATCCGATTTATTTCAAATTTTGGATGTAGGATCTTTCTCATAAAGTAAATTCCTGAATAGTTTTAAGGGTTTAATGGCTATGTATAGAGGGAGAACGGGAGATAAACCCCCTTAAGGGTGTATTCAAAAAAACGCTTTTCCATCTTCAACAGCTCGAAATTTTCCGATACAATTTCAGACACATTTTTGAAAGTAGAAACATGAAACTTGCTGAGGATATTTTTGAAGAGATGTACAAGGTTCCATGTGCTGTATTTTTACGCTCAATTCATTAGAATTTGATTTATAAACAATTATCTTCTCAGTATGACCCTTTTTTTCGTTCACAGATCTCCCGCCAGGGGAAAATCTGTTCAAAATGCCTTTTTTGATTGCTTCTTTCGCAATATTTTCTGCATTTATCAAAGAATTGACAATTACAGCACATTGTGCACTTTCTAAATAAGACAATTTGCCAATTTGATGCATATGAGAGTAAAAATGAAGTTAAAAATAAATCGGAAAATAGGCAGTTTGAATCGAAATACGCCCTTAAATTAAATAAATGGCTTTTTGCGCAGAATTATCCGATTTGCTTCAAATTTTCGATGTATATTCATTATAAGAAGGCGTATCTCTGATTAATTACGGGGTTCTTTTGCTAATTAAATAAGGGAAAGCGGGCGATTAATCCCCCACTCTTTAAATAAGATTTTTTTTTTCACAATTATCCAACGTATTTCAACTTTTGGATATAGGTTTTACCTGATAAAGTGAATCCCTGAATAGTTTTAAGGGTTTAATGGCTAAGTATAGAGGGATGAATGGGGGATAACCCACAAATAATCAGGAGTTCGCCTAATCATAATGAACGCACATTCAAAGTTTGAATCAAATAAGATAATTCTGCATAAAAAGCCATTTATTAATTTAAGGGGGGTTATCTTCCATTCCCCCACTGTATATGTCGGACGTTCCTCTCAGCCCGCACAACTTTGAAGAAAGTCCGTGGTAGTTATAGCTGCCACCACCGATATTACTAGGTGATATCGGTCACCCACTGTGAGGATTGTGTAAATGAACACTGACGCTGTCAATTAACTGAATTAACAGTTTATTTAGAATATATGTACACACTAAATACGCTATTTACCATTATATACAATTACAACTCGGATATAGGTGATCCGGTTCAACATTAAATTAAATACAGTAAAGGTTGGCTGTGTACTATTCGAATTACACCTTCCACCTCACACTCAATGCACGTTAGATTAACTTTATCGGAGATCACTTTCACATCTCGCAACACATGGATACTCGGCCTGCACTTCTCGGCCCAGAGCACTAAACACCAGGACGTCTGTGTCCCTTGCTCTCCAGATACGCACTGCCTCCGCTCTACAACGCAGAGCACACTCTATCAGGACCTCTGTCCTACACTACTCTATAGGTATGAACCCAGATACGAACTGAACTAATCTGAGATAAGACTTGCTCTTCTCAAATCACGGTGTTTCCCCAATGTCAACCCCCTTTGGGGCTTATCCATTGGACACATTCCACATTCCTTTCTTGATTAGTGACATGTTGCTTGTCAGCTCATCATTCACATACCTCACTGACGGATGAACACGCCTCTCCACAATCTCCTCTTTCTCACTCACCACCTGTAGAGGATTACCTGTCAATTCTCCCTTCAACAAAGAAAGAACGTCACCTTGAAAATTCTAGTACACAGCCGGTATAATATAAAAGAGATTAAGATAGAGAAATAACGGAAATTCCAGTCTTTAGCAGAGGTGGTCTCAGAACCTGACAGTATACTTAGCCATTAAACCCTTAAAATTATTCTGGGACTAACTTTATGAGAAAAAACATATATCCAAAATATGAAATATATCAGATAAGTGAACATAAGAAACAATTTATATAATTTAAGGGGATCGGAAAATCACCCGCCTTAATTTTTTATTAGAAAAATAACCCCATATGTAATCAGGGATACGCCTTATCAAAATGAATTTATAATCCAAAATTTGTAGCAAATCCTATAATTCTGCGTAAAAAGTAATTTAATTTAAGGTAGGTTATATTCTATTCCCCTTCAATACTTAGATATCAAATCCTTAAAACTATATTGGGATCCACCTTATCAGTAAGAACCTATATTTAAAATTTGAAATACATGGGGTAATTCTGCATAAAAACCTATTTATCTAGTTTAAGGGGGAGATAATTGCTCGCCCCCCCACCCTTTATAATAAGCAGAAGAACCCCATAACTAATCAGAGATACGTCTTATCATAATGAATCTATGTCCAAAATTCTAAGCAAATCGGATAATTATGCGTAAAAAGTTATTAATTTAATTTAAGAAAGGTTATCACCCGTTCTCCCTCTATATATAACCATTAAAACTCTTCATGCATTATATACTATATATAAGCCTTATCGAAAAGAACCTATATTCACAGGGCCCGCCTTAGATAGTGGGGGGCCCTGGGGCAAACATTATTAGAGTGGCCCCCTTCTATCTTAAAAATGTTTGTGAATTATACTCAAGTGACTAAAATTAAAATTCAAACCTATTGTATGTATGCATAAATTTTGTACCAAGTATTGATTTCAGCATTTATATTTCACATCTTTATACATAATAACAGATGATAAATAATTTTAACTATTAATTTTCTGATGATGTAACTATTACTTTAAGGGAACGTGGGGCAGGGAAGCAAAGAGGGTAGGAGAAAAAAGACCCCTTAAAATTGAAAAAAAAAGAATTTTGGTAATATTTTGCTATTTTATATCATTTGGCCCTCTTTTAACAATAAATTTTTCTCTCCTTGGGGGCCCCCCTCAAACTGGGGGCCCGCGGCAATTGCCCCGCATGCCCCTGCCTTAGTCAGGCCCAGTATATTCAAATTTGACACACGTTGGATAATTCTGCATAAAAACCCATTCATCTAACTGAGGACGGATTGGGGGGGGGGGTAATCGTCCCTTCCCAAAACTAATCAGGCAAGCGCCTTTTCAGTATGAACGTATATCCAAAAATTGAACCAAAACAGTTAATTCAGTATGAAAAACCCATTTACCTAAATTATGAGCCCCCCCCCCATCCCCTTTTCATACTTAACCAATGAATCCCCAAAATCAATAATAATTCCCCAAAATCAATCCTTGTCACTTTTTTCCGCGTCCCTTTTTTTCCGTGTCACTTTTTTTCCTTGTCACTTTTTTTCCGTGTCACTTTTTTTCCACTTTTGTAGTTTAGGTCACTTTTTTTCCGATAACTTTTTTCCGGTCACTTTTTTTCCTAGATTCGTTTTTTCCCTTGGAATCCTTTTTTTAATAAATCTTTCCTTTTTTATTGGATTCATTCCGCTTATTATTGGATTTGTTCCTTTTTTTTCCCTGGACTCTCTCCTTTTTTTTCTGATTCATTCCCCTTTTGGAATGATTCCAATAGGAACGACTGTGAATAATTCGTTCCTCTCAGTGAACGATTCCATCTGGAAAGATGAATACAAGTGAATGCGATCGCAAGTAACAATTGCTGAATACGTTCCATAACTGAGCAGGACAGAACCACAACAGAACAACTCAGCCGCACCAGTGAAGTACATAAACAAACAACAAACGCCGATATATCGGTATGAAATATGAAAAAAAAAAAAATAAATAAATAAAAAAAATTGAGGTAAGGATGCAATTAAAATCACAATGCTACTTCAAAATAAATTTGAAAAATTTGTATGAAAATGAGCTTTGGCAGTACAACATTTTCAGTTCAAAAATTGATTGCCCTATCAAGCCGTGTGTGAAAGCGATATATGAAATACGTCTTGATAAAAACTATATGGTAGACACTGTATATCGCCAAATTCTTCGCCAGTTGTTGGCGATGTCTTTAGGGTTATAGGTTTTGATCACATGACATTATTATTTATTTACAAATAGTTACGCTATGGAGCTAAATGTTTTCTAAATGAGAATAAGATGTGAATTTTGTTTTGAAACTAACTATCTTCATTTATATTTCCATTGTATAAATATATAACTTTTCCCTCTAAATTTTAACTAACATTTAATAAAGTAAAATCATAAAAAGAAATACAACTTTTCTTTATATATTATATTTTGCTCTTTATGTTTCTGGCTGATTATTTTATTCAAAATTGGTCACATATTATTTTATAAATGCTTTAAAAAATAAAAATATGTATGTCATGAACTAAATGAAAGTTTTTCAAATATTAGTATTTTGTAATACCTTTATACAAAATTATTTCTAATACTCTATTTGAAAGTATATGTTTTTTATATATTTATTTTATTATCTTTAGATTTTTTTTTCTTCCGCTGTGCTATGATTTTTCTGAATGGAACATGTTAAATTTTATGTATTTAATTTTGTTTATTTATGTATGTTTTTCGATTTTACAATTTTCCTTAGTTTATGCAAAAAGGATTATTTAACCGAAATTTAAAAAGGAAATTTTAAACCTCCAAAACACATTTTCAATTCATTGTTCATTAATGTATAGTCCTTAAAAAATATTTAAATAAGTCAACACTTAGTCATTCATTGTGTAAAAAAAATTTCCTAGCATTAATATGTATATTGTATATTAATAATATGTATTAATATTAATATGTTATTAATATGTTATATACATATGTTATAACATATGTATATTATATATGTTGTATACTAGCATTAATATGTATATTTTAGAATTCAATGTATAACTTTTAAAAAATAATTATTTTCTATTTTATTGCATATCTTGTATAAACAACAGAATGTAATGTCATAATATAAAGGGCTCTGATCCACAACGATACCTATGTTTTAATATTCTTGAGCTAGTAAATAATCGTAAGCTAGTTAAATAATGTAACTTTATAAATAACTGAAATCAATCATTGAAACAAAATATATTGTCAAATGGTCCTCATGGAATACAAGGTAGCAACAAATTATATTTTGTTAAAGTATAATATTGTTATATATAGGGGAGACTCGGGAGACATAATCTCCTTTTCAGTTTTTTAATTTTTATCTTGGAAAAAGCTAAATATTTTAAAAATGTTTTCAGTTATTATTAAAGACTCATGTGTCTTTCGTATTGTAGTGTTTTTTTTTTTTTTTTTTTTTCCCAAAAAAAAATTCCTTTTTTGAAATAAAGATAAATTATTTTCTAAAAAATAAAAAAGGGATCTAGTCTCCCCGATTGTAGGGAGACTTGATCCTCTTCCAAGAGTGACTTAATCCTTGAAACAGAAGCATTAAATTGAATAAATTAAGAAGCAGAAATCAAATTTATTGTTGACTAACAAAAAAAAAAAAAAAAAAAAAAAAAAAAAAAAACTACATTTGATGAAAATTCCTGTTTTCCATATGAATTATTTTTATTGCAGAAATAAATGATAAGAAAAATTTTCAATGCTTGAAAAATCAAATGTAAATATTAAAATTGTTGCAGCTTGAAAAATTCCACCTAGTGGATGGATTAAGTTATCTTTTGACAATGTGTCATCAGTGTCCGCAACCTAAATAAATTGATCTGAACTAACAAGGAAGGTCTCCATTGGGGGCATACTCAGAATTTTTTGAAAAAAATACGAATTAAACTACTCATGTAGGTAATAAAGGATCAATGAAAATTAGCGGCGGAATTACATTTTTAGATATGTAAAAAAATAAAATAGTTTGGAATAATTGGCGTGAAAAGCTGAAAGCGACGCGGGATTTGGCGAGCAGTGCATTTCCTCGCCAAAAGCAGACGATTTTAACGAATCTGGAGACTGATTTTAATTGACTTCACTGTTAAAAATCTGCAGCATTTACTGCAACGTCACTCCACTACTTTTATAGAATATCTCTCTTCTGACCAATGAGAATGCTCCATAGCACGGTGAATTGACCGTGTCATACACTGTTAAAAATCTGCTGCATTTTGTTGCAACGCACTCCACCGCTTGTATATAATATCTCTATTCCAACCAATGAGAAAGCTCCATTTCACGGCCAAGTAACCGTTTTCTATACAAGCAAGGGAGTGCGTTGCAACAAAATGCAGCAGATTTTTAACAGTGTATTTTTCAATTTGGAACAATTTTAATCAATTTAAATTGTGTTTTAAATGATAAAATATATTAATTTCATTTTGTTATATAAGTACATATAAACGTATATGACAAAATTACACTTAAAGTAAAGTAAAAATGCAAAACTAAAATTACTTAAACTAAACTTATTTAAATAAATTGAACATAGAAAGTTTTTTCTTTAAAAAATATTCGAAGCGTAAAAGCATATTTTTCAAAATTTTGTTTTTTCGCCAACCGGAGATAAATTGCCAAATAAACAAAATTTTTATTATTTTTTTACGGACGTAATAAGGAGATTCCGCCGAATTTTTTTTAATAAACATATATAACTATATGAGAAGAACATTCTGTTATTTTTTCAGATTTTTCTGAGTATGCCCGTATGGAGACCTTCCTTGTAAGTTCTCCTTTTCTTAGAAAATTGATTCTGCATTCAGATGAGGAAATTTTCTTTTCATTTTTTTTTTCCTTGAAAAGACTTATTTATTTCATTTCTAGAAATCGCTTATTGACAAAGTCATTATCATCAATCTACAAATTTTGTGAATCTTCAATGATTTCATCAGAACGTTCATCAAGTGAATCTGACCGAAATGCAGAGCCAGATTTAAGGCAGGGCATTTGGGGCATGAGCCCAGGACCCCTGCTTTTCAAGGGCCCCCTAAGTGCTGCTGAAGGTTTTCCAATTATTGTCATAATTTGATCTAGTTTTAATATCCAATGAAATTTTACATTTCATTATACATTCTATTCTGTTCATGTTGTATTTTTATAAAGTATATTTTATCTGAAACATTAATTTATTATAGTGAATATTTCTTTTTTATTTTTATCACTTAAATAATATATTGTATTATTAACTCTTGTTTAATTCAGTTCCTGTTCTTGACAGATTATTTTGGAGGATATTTTAAATAATTGCAGCTTAGTGTTGTCAAAAATTTACTATTAGTTGTTGCATTAGTTTTATTATTATTTCAGATACATAGACCTGCATACAAAAAGATGAATAGCACCGCAGTTTATTATAAAAAATCTTCTCGTTTAAATTCCTTAATTTTGAAATAATTATTTAAAAGTAAGTTATCATATTTCATTTTGTAATGGATATTTTAAAGTCAACAAATGTTAAATTACTAATACCTTTTTTTATTGTGTTTAGTCAATTTCTCTGTAAATATCAGTGTTAGGGGGCCCCCATAAGCATCTGTGCCCAGGGCCCCCAAATTTGTAAATTGGTCCCTGTGAAATGGATAATGAACGTGGGTGGGGGTGGGGAATTTTTCCAAATTCTTACCAGCCAAGGGTATATTTCACCAGCCCGCAAGATGCAACACACACACAGTTGAAAATAGTTATGACAAAATCGCACACGATTACAGAGAAAATTCCTATTACTAAATGCATTTTCATATTCTTTTTTCTATAATATTAAGAAATATGTATAACAGAGGGAAGATTAATATTAGATAGAACTTAGTACCATATTTACATTGTAATAATTTGGAAAGTTAAAATATCTAGCTCAAAAAAGTGTTTCTGATAATGTGCCTATTGCCTTACAGTTTTTCAAAAACTAAAAATGCTCTCACTTTGTGAGAAAATCCACTCGCCACTAGCAAACAAAATGATGTATTTCCCTACCTCTGGACATGGGCTTTATAACTGTTTTCACTTTCTAAAGGTTTGGGATTTTCATTTTTAGTATTTTTACTTTTCTTTTTTGAGATGAAATGAGTTTTTCTTGATTCCCTGTTTTTATTCAGTAAGCAATCTTGTGTTTCTTCTTTAATGAGTCTTTCAGTCTGTGTGCTAGTCAAAATTTTTGAAGATCCTATTTTCTTTTCTATAGATTCTCTTGTTTTGAGTAATGAAACTTTAGAAAAGGCTTGTATTTTTACCGATGTCACTATGTTTGGTTAATTATTATTGTATTATTTCTTGTTGGAGTTATAGATTGATCTGTGATGAAAGATATAAAAAAATTCTCTTCAGAAAAAAATACTCTTGTTTAAGAAGAAGATGCGAGTGATTTTAAATAAATTTATTGTGTTAGTTGGCAGTGTGACTTTAGGATAAATAATTCCAATTAATTCAGCAATTTGATGAATTATTGTTCTTTGAACAGGATGATCCAGTCTAGAGTAGCCACATTAAAATAACTTTTAAGTGGTCCATTATACTATGTGGTACACAGAGACTGCAATATGTGAGAAATATGCTGTGGTATTGTTAACAAAATTATTCTGTTATTTTTGGTATAATTCAAACTGTCAATGTTTATGTGACTATCATTACTATCCTTTATTGACTAACACTTTACTGTTTTGATTATATTTTACATTTTTTATGAAGTTCTGTAAAAATTTTAAGAAGTTAAGTGCATTCATTTACCATGTGTTTACAAAACACCATATGCAGTCACATATTAACTTTATATCTTCATCAATCACCTATAATCAAGGTAACCATATTCTAACCCATACCAATATTATCTAAATATAGCAATGCAGATAGGTGGTTAGAAAAATATTGCATTAAGCTTAACTTTAGGGACACTTGATCCCCAGGATCAAATCTCCCCATACGGCAGGGATCATATGTCCCCAGTGTGCATTTGTGTTGAAAAAGAGTTCCTAAAACGAAAGTAAAGAAACTGTTAGATTAAAATAACAGAATTTAAGCTGTAAGGAAGTTACCGTATTTACTCTTGTATAAGGTGCACTTTTTTCTAAAAAATTACAGCAAAACTCCTAGGTGCGCCTTATACACGGAATAATTTTTTACTGTTGGATGCAGTCAAATGATATACATATGAAAAAGAAATTATTCAAAGAAGATATTAAACTCGAAAAATGTTTCTTAATTGAAATATTACTGCATATTTATTTCATTCTTGCAGTTTTTATACAACAGAGCTAACGACATTATCTAAACGCTAATTAGCAATTCTCTTTACCATCACTCATTCCTATTTCCTGTGATTCTCTTACAACCCGAAGTCTAAAAATGCATTTTCGCCTTGTTTTCTGGTCTGGTGTAATGTTTGTTTCGATGTTTTTTTACTGAGATTCATTTGATCATTCTTCATAACGTATCAAATTTATGGTGCACCTTATATACAAGATTTTAAGAAATCTCCATTTTTACTTGTAAAGTAGGGGTGAGCCTTATACACGTGTGCGCCCTATACACGGGTAAATATGGTAGTAAATTACATCAATAAAGTTAAGTAATTTATTTATATTTAGCAAAAAATATAAAACACAAACTATATACTAAAAAAGAAGTTTGATTGTAAGAAAACAGAAATTTCTTTCTTACAACAAAAATAATAACTGCCGAATGAAATTCTGTTGGCAGAACTATTGATAAGGAATCACTTTATTTAGTGTTTCCAATTGCAGAGACTTGCCTTTTTTCTCTGGTTTTAGACCTAGGGATCAACTCTCCCAAATCTCTCATTCATTTTCAGAAATAAAAGATTTTTTATATTTAACACTATCATGTATGTATGTACATTTCTTATTTCTTCTATATTTCTTTCTGGGCAAAGTAATATAAAAAGGATGTTTTCCATTAAAAATTTTTGAATTTTTTTTTTAAATATGCAGGTTTTTGTTCCCGTAATATGTTATATGTACACACTGTGCCATGAAATTGGGAATAATGATATATAGAAAAATTATTAAACAGGAATGTGTAACTAAGAATTATTTTAAAATACAAAGTATATAATAAATAATAGAAATTATTGTAAATCTAATCCAAAATTATTAAAAAATGCATGACTGTAAAGTACCGAAAGTAAGATCCCTTCCGAACATGAACCCTTCCCTCCGTCTTATATTTTGCAAACTGTATAAATCCTGAGAAATTTATAAATTCGAAATATATCCCTTCACGCTCTTAATTTTATCTTTCTACTTCACGAAAGCTCTAATTATATCTTAAAATTGCTAGAATTTCTTGTCTGCTAACAGGAGTTTTCTATGTTATTACTTTCAGTATTTTTAAGGTAAATATAAATAATAAATATTGAAATTGTTTAATGTAAATTGATACTACCAATTATAAAATTATTTATTCATAATATAGAAATATAATTTTATATAAGTATTTAAAAACACATAATTATATAAATATATAATATAATTGATTGTATAATACTTTGTAAAGGAAAAAGGTTTCTTATTTATGAACAAATTATGTATTAAGTGTAATTTAATCAATATTAATTTTTATACTTCTAATATGGAGATAAATCAAAATGATCCACACATTTAAAATTCAGCTAGTAGGGTAAAGGGCAAAATTAGCACTAGCCAAGTAAATGAGACCAGTAAATGAGAAAAAGTGGCTAGTGAAAAATTAACTATCAGCGGCCACCTCCCTGCCACTTTTTCATACGGTGAAGAATAAAATTTTCTTGCATTTCATCAAGGATTCTACTTTTTTTGTTCCAATATATTTATATTAACATATTTATTTGGGCTATTCAGTTTTAGATTAATGCTTTTAAAATTTGTACTGTTTATTTTTTTTTTTTAAATAAAAAAGTGCCCATTAGTTTAAAGAAAGTGGCCACTTTAAAAAACTAGTCCTACCGTCCAGTGGCTGCTAATGAAATTTTTCAATTTTGCTCTATATTGTAAGGAGAAGGAGTTGTTGATAATAATCTAGTAGTTGGTAATTATTTGAACCACTAGTTAATGCTATTAATCTTTTTAGTAAATGAAATCATAATACATAGCTGCCAACCTTAGTTTAAGTTATAAAAAGAGGAGAAAAAAAACATGTATTGAACCATAAAATGTGTTTAATTATCTGGTGTCTTATTTTTTGTGTAATATTTCTTAGTTTTCTCTTATTAATTCAAATTTCTGATTCAAGCTTTTTTTTTTTTTTTCTTTTCTTTTTTTAGAATTCAGGCTAGTAGATTTGATTTTCCCTGATAATGGAAATAATAGCTATGCTGGATATGGCTTATTTAAACACCATTTACTTGACATTTACAGCATTTAGTACTGTTACAAAATGTAAAATGAAATGAAATAATATAAAATTATGTTAGAATTAGACAAAGCATTTCAAAAGAGATGAGAATAGAATAAACAATAAGAAAAAGAGCACAGAACAGGATTTTTTTTTTTTTTTTTTAACCCAAGGATCACAATTCTTTCTTTCACTCACGAATAAATAAAACCTAAGAGGAAAAAGAACTGATGGCTTATAAAAATTAATATCAATAATCATTCACATTTTAATTGTTTTAAAAAAATTTTATCATTATAAGATCTTTGATTCTTATAGTAATATTTCTAGATCAGCATTTTTCAATCTTTTTAAACAAATGACACATATATTTTTTTAAATTTATTTTCAAAAAGGCTTATTTAATATTTAAAAATTGCCTTACTATTTCTACTTATTATTTTAGAAGAAAATATATGTATAGAAATGAGTTGGAGTTAAATATTTCAAAATAATTTTCTATTTGATTATTTCTTTTATATTTATTTAACAAATATATTTTAGTAATCATAGATTTAAATAACAAGCATTTATATCCTGGTAGAATGCCTTGCAAGAATATCCAAATTGGCTATAGTTCGATCATATTTTTCCAGTACAAATTTGTTTCAAACATAAGTACATTTAATTTTATTTAACATTTTCCTGTCCCACAAAGCAAAATAATACACTATTTTTATCTCATGCAATTCTCACTGTAATGTCACGAGTATTGTCCATTTGCTGTGCTGGTATCTGAAATTAAGAGCTTATAAACTGAAAATGATAATTTTAATACTATTATTTTCAACACAGGCTAACTGATTGGTAAAGTAATCATACGAATTGAATATTTCCAACTGAAAAAAAAATTGACCAGGCTGGGAATCGAACCCAGATATTTGGCTTACAAGGTCAATGTTTTACCTGTTAAGCTACCTGGGCGATAGCCAGCTGGGATTTTTCGCTCAGATAACCTTATTGGTCATAACATCTGGTCTGTTATTTAGACAGCTCAATAGAATAGACTGCAGGTAATGGAATTCCATATAACGAACTATAATGGAACCATATAATGGAACTCCATCTCCAGTTCCATTACCTGCGGTCTATTCTGTTGAGTTGTCTAAATGACAGACCAGATGTTATGACCATTAAGGTTATCTGAGCGAAAAATCCCAGCTGGCAATCGCCCAGGTAGCTTAACAAGTAAAGCATTGGCCTTGTAAGCCAAGTATCTGGGTTCGATTCCCAGCCTGGTCAATTTTTCACTCAGTTGGAAATATTCAGTTCATATGATAATGTTAATATAAAAAAAAGGCCAAGTCAGGTTACTTTAAACTACTAGTAACTCACTTCATACTGTTCAGATGAGATAAGATCACCACACAATCTATCCAGGGGTCTGTTCAAACTATTTTTTTTTTCCAGGGTCTTATTTTTGGGAAATTGTGAAGTTTTTTTAATAGTATTTGTAAAAATTCTAGTCATAATTTTGTGAATTTTAAATTATCGATGCATTCAGGTTCTATCCTTCATATATAAAAAAGGTATGTAATATGTTCTTTGGTGAGTTTAAGTAATTCACAGGTCAGATTTTACTTTTTAAATTATTAAATTTATGAAATATAAATTTAAAAGTGGAAAAATTCTATAAAAAGACTATTTAAGCGATAAATATTTTTGTGAATGGTCCTGTTTTGGGATAAAATATTTTGTGAAGGATCTGTTTGGAGATAAAAATTTTTGTAAAGAGTCCTGTTTGGAAATAAACTGTTTTGTGAAGGGCTTAAAATTTTCCTAAACATATCCCTAGTGAGAAAGCCATATTTTGATGTTAGATGGTCAATATGCACTCATGACTGATGCTGTCAGACGCATATGTGATATCCAGGATGAAAGGCTTCATGATATGAATATTTTGTAATCTTTGGGTGTAGGGGATGATTTATTTTATGCTTCCATCTGTTGTGAAAGTTGAGACTTTGATCACATCTGGGCACCTCGGTCACCAATGAAGAGATTCTAGATTGGTGCTGGTTAAGGTTGAACCAGGGACCTCATGAACAATAAGCACGAATGTTAGCAGTGAACAAGAAGAAAAGTCAATAGCTCTAAGCTAGTAACTCGCTCTGTACTTTTCAAGTGAAGTAATATTGCTACACATTCCATCCTCTGTGAGGAACAACTGTAGACATCTGTCAAACGATATGCACTTGTGTAAGTGATGTTGTAGTATGCACGTGTAATATATGGCATGACAGGCTTTGCTTGCTGTGGATGATTTTTGGTGTTTTCATCTATTTATTATGAGAATAAATTATTGCAGTTGCTGAAAGTTGCATGTTTGTTTGGGTTACCAATTTAGAAATTGAACTGGTGCTGCCAAGGACTTCATGAACAGCAGTTGAGAACGTTAACTTCAAGCAAACGTCAGAGTCTAGTTGCTCTTAATTTGAAAACTACTTCAAATGAACTGAATCCCAAAAAAGTTTTGTTAATCCAAAACCTGACATTCTTCAAACTGAATTTGAAATTAAATTAATCAATATTAATAGCAGGGCTCCCACTGGTCTGTTTTTGAATACCAGTAGTTTTTAGAAAAAATCACGTTAGGTTCTGCAACAGTTGCAAAGAAATTGCACTTCCAGGCTGGTTTCTACAGATTTTTCTTTTTATAAAAGTGGTGTTCAAAAACAAACCAAGTAAAAAACCTGTAACAGATAATTTTCTAATGATATTTCAAATTGACCATTACAAATTATGCTACATGATGCAAGGTTGTTTTTTTGGTGGGGGGGACATCCAACTACATTTTTCAACTTGACAGTATTTATCTAGACACATTTAATTTGCCAGTAAATATTATAGACTGGGAGGTGTGTGTATCGAACATCTCATCAAGTTGGCAGCTAAAATTTCAGGATTAGACAGAACTTGTTTAGCACATATAAATGTAATTGATCTGCCAAATCATATCTTAGACAAAACCCCCTACAGACTTGATTTTAGTGATTGATTGGTAGGTTCATTATTGTGTTTTCCTGCCCCTAAAGTTATGAAAATGGAAGACTGGAAGCAGGAAAATACAATGGTAAATCTAGCAATCAACCACTAAAATCAGGTTTGCAGATGTTTTCCGAAAAGGTTTGACTTGGCAGTCCAGTTACATTTTAATATGCGAATTTAGTTTTAATTAATACTGGAATTCCAGTCATGAACTCGATGAGGTGATGGTTTGTGCAGCCGCCTCCTGGTCTACTAGCATGGAGATAATGGCTCCAGCAGAGTTCCTGTTTTTTCTAGTTTTTCCTTTTTTGGCTCTCTTACCTTTTTTTCCCCCTGTTATTCCGTCATAAAACAGACTGCTTTACTTTCTGTGTTCACTGCTCTGCCATCATTATTAGGTTACAGGATTGTTTCCGTTCTGAATTTTTGAAAAATGTAAAGCCTTGAGTTCGGAAAAATAAATTAAAAAATCGGTGATCTGTCCGAAAATTCAGACATTAAAAAGTATTGCTAAATTTAACAAATAGTCGCTGAAAAAAAAAAAAAAAAAAAAAAAAAAAAAAAGGTCACTATAAAAAAAGATAAAAAAATTGCCAATTTAACTCACGGATAGCAGAAAAAATGCAAATTTCGTCGAAAGATAGCGGATTAATTTGCCAAAGTATTGTGATAAAAAGCGCGAATTTCTACAAAGGATCTTGAAAAATACACAAATTTCATCCAAGGATAGTGTTAAGAAACGCACTTTCTTCAAGAGTACAAAGAATCAGTGGCTTAGCTAAGGGGGGCGTTCGAGGCCTGCGGGCGCCAAATTGAGAGAAAGTGTTATATATCTATATTGGGGTGAGGGCGCAAAATTTCTTGCTGGCCCCGGGCGTCAAAAAACATAGCTACGCTACTGCAAAGAATCAAGAAAAAATGCAAATTTCGACAAAAACATTAGATAAAGCAGGGGTAGATATTGGGGGAGACATCAGTTGGCTTAACGTACGTAGCGTTGTCGAGAGTGAAAACCCTTCAAGGTTTAGCATTTAATAGAAAAGTTCCTTACGAGAGATTCTACAATATCAAAAATTTCCATATGCTGGTATGCAGAAAAATTAGAAGAAATTAGAATGAAAAAAATTACAATTAATAGTTCTTAGTACAGTGAAACCTCTGAATAAGGGACACCTATGGGACCGGAACTTTTGTCCCTTAAATAGAGGTGTCCCTTATTCGGAGTTTTTTACATTATTTTTAATTCAGAAGGATATAAAAATAACAAAGCATCAAAGGAGAAATTTAAATGTATCTGAAGTGTATAAATTACGTTAATGAGACAAAAGGAAAAAAAGAGAATTAATTAAAATTTTCCATTAATTACTAAATTATTTGTAGAATTATTGATTTGTATTTTTTATGCATATTATGTACATACAAAAGTATACAAACATTTGAAAGAATTTTACTTGAAGTAATCAATCAAAAAGGATTGTTTAGCAAATTTCAATTTTTCTACAGAAATCTTTGAAGTGTTCATTTACCATATTTACAATTCTGCCAATATCCCCTCCCTCCCTCCCCCCCCCCCCCAAAAAAAAAGTATTCCAATGCTTTGCGTATTTTAGGACAACAAATCTCTAGACTGCCCTACTCAGTAAGCGGGAAACGTTTTAACTCAGAATTCATTCATTTATTATTATTATTATTTTAAGTTAAAAATTCATTTTCAACGGAAAAGTATAAAATTGGAATGCTTGACTATGGTTTCAAAATGGAAGCGATTTGGAATTGAACTGTGTTTTCATTTTTTTAATAAATAAATCACCTATTGAGTTATATGCGATTTTGATCACTGACAAAGCCTTTTTTTACCCTTTGTTGAGTAGTTATTCTTCTTTCACATGGAAATTTGGTTCAAAACGCCCACTTTATCAATATTTTCAGTAAAATTTATTGCATTTGAAAAAAAAAAAAGTGGTCGATTACATATTTTCAGAACAACAACACCTGCTAACTTCAGGCATTTCGAATAAAAACAAGATAAAGTAAAAAAACTAAAACCCAACTACGACAAAAAACTACGCAACCCAAAAGATGTGAATTATATGCAATTAGCCCATAAATGCAAGTAAAGTCACAAGCAAATGCTAGTAATATATATATATTCGAAATGTACAAGTGAAGCGCTTTAAAATGATACCAAACACGGCATATCTAGCTTAACTTTATTTTTTTACTCTGTATATTTTGTCCGCTAGAGGGCGCCACATTGAATTTGGTGAAAATCTATATAGCCTATAACCAGCGGACAATTAAGACGCTTCTAATGATATGTCATTTGTCGAATTCTGATTAGTGGTTTAGAAGTTACGAGGGAACAGATGAACATACATACATACATACATACATACATACATACATACATAGCCTGTCAAAATCATAACCCTCCTTTGGCTTTGCCGTAGTCGGGTAATAAATTAAAACTTATTTCTTAAAAGTTGCCATTTTTGGATTTGAGAACAGCCTAAAAGCATCTGTAAAGTTCATTATTTCACAATTTTCTTTCACTCTCCAATTTCAGAATCATCCTCACAATTTTCAGTATTACTTTCAATGCGGATAAAGGCATTGATGTCGAATCAGAATTCTGGGTAAATAAATGCCCGTAAATTTTGTCGTCATGATCAACATGAATGTCAGTCTGTTTGATAAGTTCACAAAAATCTGTATTTTTATTTTCATCAAAGACTACTTCATTATCTGAAATTTAAAAACCAGTCCCTTTAATCTCATTTTCAAGTGTCCCTTAAATAGAGTGTCCCTTATTCAGAGGTAAATACATTACACGTCCTATACCTTGGGACTGGGACCGGAGATTTTGTCCCTTAAATAGAGGTGTCCCTTATTCGGAGTGTCCCTTATTTGGAGGTTTCACTGTATTAGCAATTTTAGCGAGCCTTCCTTTATCTTGCGAACCTGCTTAATTTGTCTCACTCGCTATATAAAATTTTTCCAGGCGAGAAAAGCGAAATCTGGAATACAGATTAGCCATATTTTGGACAAAAGTTTTTGTCCGAGCATACGCACAGAGCGTTCTTCCGCGGTAGGAACGGGAAAGTGTCGCTCGGGACAGCGACTGAAATATATGGGAAACCGTTAAAGTGCTATTACACGTAAAAGTTTCAAGCAGCAAAAACCGCCTGCTTTTTATCGTTTTCTAAACATTTCATTCAGTGTTGAATTCAGGAAGTGGCCCAGGGGAACATCCTCTCCCCCCCCCCCCCCCCCCCCCCCGGAAAATTTTAAAATTTGCATTTTTAATGGTCAAAAAGTACAATTTTCCCAGGAACTCTATAATGTCCCAACCGGAGCCATTGAAGTTCCTCCCGGAGAAAAGTGTCTGAATTCAACAAGGATTTCATTGGTTGTTCGAGAAACGGCTTTTTCATCTTCAGATTTCCAAGCATTTGATTGGCTGTTACAGGCAACATGCTTCGTTCCAGGCATGAAAGACGCTTGACACAAGAGAATCGATTCCTCAGGAACCATTGGATAACATGGAGAAGCCTGAAATTTGAAGCGACTTTGACCACTCGTGTTATAGCACTTTTAAGAAAGAAAGAAACCTTAATCGTCGAATTACGGAAATTTTTATTTATTTAAATTATCCATCGTAACACGATCAACGAAATACAAGGCTATTTCGGCCGGAAAATCGGAAGCCTGAACTTTGCAGAGCAGTGAAACTCCTTCAAAAATACAGGCTTCTGATTTGTCAATCTCATTTCGCTAACAGCGGAAAGTGTCTGGATCCCGGCCTTCATGACTTTTAAATGTCACACAGAATGGATGCTCTTTGGAGAGTGATCGGAACAAAATGATGGCCGAGCCGCTTTGTTCCAATTACCATGCAAAGATGATCCACTCTGCGTAACTTTTTAAAAGTCATCAAGTAGCCTTGTATGTCGCTGATTCCGATTAACTCAACTGAACGCGCCCAATTGCCACTGTACTAGCAATAACGTAATGGAATTGAAAGTAATCCTTATAAATATTTGCCAACCCCTTTACGTCTATAATCGAACCACTTTTGCTAGGTAGCTTGTCTTTATGTAACACTGATGAAGAAGTATGCTCAGATTGCGCTCAGACAAACGTGTATATCCAAATTATGGCAAAGTTAGACATTTTTATTCCATAACTTGTCCTACTGAAAGACGTCACTCTGCCCATTAAGTGGAGAAGATGACGAGGATCCTGTGGTTCCAATTATGAACCGTTCACTTAAGTGCGGAAGGAGACCAGAAACAATAAGCAGTGTTTTATTTATTTATTGAACAACCTACATCTGACTTGTGTGCTCGACATGAAGGCCGCTTGTAAGTCATCGTCAATATACAGGGACGAGATAGCACAAGGAAAATTTTACAACGCAAGAGATATACAACCAGGAGCTCAACACAAAGAATGCGTGCAATGGAGCCAGTGGGATTCGAAATCACAACCTCCTACGCTCGAAGGCGATTGACGGCGTGGTGCTTTGACCATTCAGCTCCGTAGGCCCGTAAGAAGTGTCCTCGATGGTGAACAAGGATGATGGGATGGGTTGAGATAGCGCCAACTTTGTTCTGCGGGCGTTGGGAGGAGAAAGAACCTTCTCTTTTCAGGTATTTGTAGTCCTAACTGTTTTGTATAAATAATGGAAAAAATTAAATAAAAGTTCAGAATATTAAAATTCATAATAAACGTGTGGGGATTCATAACAATATTTGGACCCAGTTTGTCGGGTTAATGTTCGTAATTGGCTTCCTGTTTAGTCAATGGGAAGCAAATTTGGCCGCTTTTGACTGCCGATTGTGTGGGTATCTTAATCCGCGTCCACGCACACCTGTAAAAGATGCGCATTGGATGGGACCAACCTCTCTCTTCAGGAGTTTGTCTAATTTGAAATTTATTCTTTAGCAACAATGAAGTGCGGATAGCGGATACTGACCGTGGATAGAAGGGAGTGCCTAGTCACAAAATCTCGCCAGCTATAGTTCCTGTAGGAAAAATCGGCTTTTCAAGGACATACGTCCTCTCTTTATTTTCAGCTACTAACATAAGATAAGGGTAGAGGCCTGACGAGCGAAGGGATAATGAAAAGAGAAGTTTGCTCTTGAAAAGCCAATTTTTCTTAAAGGGATTTTAACGGGGCAACTTTCTTCTTACTTTATGTTGCGTACGAAGCACAGAGTTAAATGTCTCTTTTCACCGTGAATTTAAATAGGCTCAGCTATTTGGAATCCCTTGTTTGTGCCTCTCGGTAATCGAGTGATGAGGCTCTTTTCTTGGTGGCACGGCGTTTAGTGCTCATTGGCTTCAGCATTTATTTCTTCAGCAGCTGCCTCCTTTTTACATCGTGTGGCATATGTTAGCTTAATTTGATTCTAACTACGGTCTTGAGTTTTGATCTTGTACCACCTTCATTCATGCCTATTGTCTAGAGGAGCTACCTCAAACTGCCCGTTACGCATGTAGGTCTTTAAGTAGAGTGCTAATGGCATTAGGTAGTGTGGACTTCACCCATAGTACATCAGATGCGGGTATATCGATTTTGGAGGTTATATACCTACAGAGGCGTGACTGTTCACTGTTGCCATTTATGGGCAAAGTCGATTGGCACCCAAGGGGTTTACTCACTTCCTTCAATGCGTAATGTCAAAGACACGATATTGTATGCAAATCTGTCTGGAGATCCGATTTGTTCCCCTCTGCTTGTTTATGCATGATATCTCTCGTACTTTATACCCAAGGAATAAGGCCATATCCCCTGTATGCGTAACGCCAGTAACATATTGTATGCGGAACACAGAATTAATGTTTTTTATAGTCTCTGTTGTTCATGGTGAATTTGACGGATTTAAATTTTGAATATTAAAGATTAGCAGAGATTAAAATTAATTAGCACAATGAAAGCTTTTGCTTTTAGTCCCTAAATCTGTAAAAAGTTAAAGTCCGGAAAATTAAATAACTAAAATACTGTATGTTGATGAAATAAATACAAATAAGTTAAAAACAAACTAACGTTTATTTAAAAAGAAATAAAGATAAAAACAATATAATTAACAAAGGTATTTAAATATATTAAACAATTAAAACAGGAAACAAAATAAACTGACTTCATGGCAGGCAAAAATTATACTTCGGTAAACAAGGTATATTACATCTGATTGCTTGACGATCTGTAGCCATAATGTTGATTCAAAAGAGCAGTAGTGCACCTGAGTAAAACTACTGACTAAATAAATGTTATCATCATAAAACTTTCCCCACTTCACCAGCTGTCAGTCTTCATACGTAAACACGGAGAAGCTTTCAAAACTCGGCTCGAATACAACGGCCCTTCTTCACGGACTTTAGCCTTTAACATCGCTCACAGTAAAGTGGAGAAAACATCAAAAGAGATAACACCACACTTCTGCTTCTCGGTCTCAAGTAAAATTAGTTTTACTAAACATTTAACAAAACTAAACAACGGCACTTCGACAACCACATAAATGAAACTAAAGCAAAAAGTTAAATCATAATTATCAAACTAAACAAGACGAACGTAAACACTTCATACTGGAACATTAAGACAAGGATCTAAGCTATTGTCGAAGTATTTATACTAGAAGGGAAACTAAAAGAAACTTATTACGCATGCAAAAGGGCAGGTGAAGCGATGGTCAAATGAGAAACCATCATGACGAAACGTCATACCGGAAATGAGCGATAGACAAATGACGTCACCTTGTGACGGTAAAGAAACACGTCATTACAGCTTCCGATTGCATACGAAGTACGACGGGAAAACAACAACAAGCCGGGAGTTTTAAAAGGTAAAAAGTGTTGGAAATAAATGTAAGGTAAGTTAAATAACTATTGTTTATATGAATAAGAACTTTAATAAAGAGATATTAATAAAGTTAACAGATTTAATAAAAGGAAACTTATTAAACGAAAAAGTAAAAGTGGTATTTGAATGAAAAGGTAAATAATAGACTGTAAAGGTTATAATAAATGAATAAACTTTAAAAATAGGATGAATGTAATTAGGTTAATATAAATAAAGATAGATTGACTATAGAAATGGAGATATGGCTGGAAAGTGGCAAGAACAGGGTGACATTTCCTGTCAAAAGCCCCCCCTCTTGACACTTGAACGGCCTGAAAAAGAGCAAATGCTCACAGAACCACCGAGAAACATGATCTTACAACCATAGACGTACTGGTTCTACAAGAGCCTAAAATAAATATGCATCCACCATCTCCACAACCTATCAAAAAAAAGATTATATGACCTGTAACAAAAATGTACTAAAACCTTAAGCAGAATACCTTCAAAATAGAAAATACACTCCAGATCGCCAAGTCAGATATTGCTTTAACATTATAAATCATAAACATAAAAATACACATATATAATACAAAAATTACATATAACACATAGATTACAAATAACAAATATTAGTACAAACTTCATTTTTTTCAGTCCCCCAAAAGTTAATTCTTAAATACCCTATACATGCTGCAATTCATTATATCAAAAATATCAATTCAATGATCAACATTAAAAACTTTTAAAAATTGAAGCTAGAAAATCTTATAGTTCCTAACATTACAAATAGAACTGCTAGTGTAAGCATCCATCTAAAAAAGGTAATCTTTAAGCTACAGTTAAAAACTTAAATACAATCTTTGCAAAAATCCATATTTGAAAAAATTTAAAATAAATTTTGTACAATTTTGCAAACATTTATCTGTGTGGCAGCCTCAACAAATCCCAAGCAGTACATACATATTAAAGATGACAGTAATTCATCCTTTTCCATTCTGATCTATTCCCCAAGAAAATACTAGACAAGCAAGATAAACAAAAAAGTAGATTTCAATAGGGCCCTTTATCAAAACCTACCCATAAAAATTAATAAAATTCAAAAATAAATTACTGTAGTATACTGTTCAAATACAAAAAAAAATTTCTCAAGAAGTAAATCTCCAATCCTCAATATATCCAGCGATCCAGAAAACTTATAATATAAACGAGCAACAAAAGAATAATAAGCTGTTGATGTTTGACCTCTTTCAAAAAAAACCTTACAAACATGCTGAAATCCCTGAATCGAATGAGTACCAAACAGTCAATCCAAGGATCCCAGCCCAAGCAGCACCAATGCCGAGGCACGCACATACTCAAGGCTCCGGGACCTACCTGTGGCCACAGGATTTCATACACACCACACACATTCTACATAAACATCCAGATATACCAGATTCGGAGAAACTCTTGACGACATAACCAAAAACCAGTCTCAAAAAAAACTTTCATCTAATAAAGCAAAAATCGGTATATAAAATTTCTATTTAGCTACAAAGTTAAAATTTTAATTCAGGGGATAGATGATCAGATCTATTCAAAACGGGAGAGAGTATCAAGTAAAAATAGGTATCCGGTTCTTACAGTTACATAAACCGACCCTTAAAAGTTTAACTTGATTTTAAAAAAAATTTAGCATTCTAACTTTCAGCTAAAAGCAATTCATCTCTCTAAATGACTGCCCATGATTCAAATAACAGCTACCACGACAAAAACTTTTAAACCTCTGGAATGACTTTAAAGTCAACCAAACTTCTCAATTTCAAGTTCTTTTAACTCCTACTTTCATGAGCACCTTAGAACCAGTTACCTCTGACCTTACCAAAACTGACCTAGGACAAAACTTTAAAGCTTCCTATTCTCTACATTTTCCCAATACAGGAACCACTTGCCAAAAATAATTCAAATGAATTTGAATCTTAAAAATATTAAACTTTGATCCAAACTCTCAAAAATTGAACTGGCAAAAAAAAAATCTCCATCTTCATCAGAGAATAGTCAGGAAAAGGTCAGCTAAAAACATGGCTTAAACATTTCCAGGATATAACAAAACTAAAATAATTTAACAATTAAAATCTATTTCTTTAAAATTTCAAAACTTTAACAAAAATCCATCCACATACGAAGTTTAATGGCCCATTCTTCATGTCTCTTAACTTGAAAGTACTAACAGCCATGGAAAAAATATTTCAAAATAACTTTTATAAAGAAAATATTTTATGTTTAGCTAAAATATAATATAACTTTCAATGCCAAACCAAAGATTACCCCCTTTCAAAAATTTCATCTTCAAGCAATTTTGGAATCAAATCGAGTCTTATAACCCCAGATCCAAATACATGAAAACAATTTAACAGAGGGCATTAAAATGGTTAGCATTTTAAATTAAGCTTAAATTAATTCAAAACTATACAAGATCAGAAATTAAGTTTAAACTACTTTAAAATATAAAATTAAGTTTAAACTATTTCAAATTATATAACATTAAATAAAAATAGATTGGAAAATGCCATAATGAGGTTTAACTAAATCCCACTTTAATTACATAGGGATAAAAAAAAATGACATGTGAAGATTTATACCTTACACATAATATCCAAAGGACTTTAAAATAAACCTCTAAAAAAAATTTAGGCAAAAAAAAAACAGGTTTTATAAAAAAAAATTTCAAATAATCTTTTTCAATATAAAATTCAAAAGAAATTAACTGTAAATCAAAAAAATGTATAACAAAATTTCAGAAATCTAGAAATAATGGCAATACTTTCAAATATTTGAAGAAAATGGCATGATACTTTGTCATGAGCTCAAAAACAGCAGCTTAAATTGACTTAATGATTCCTTAGAATCAATTACTTAGCAATAATATAAACAACTTTAATACATATTCAAAATAGATTATCAGGGCAAAAATTCAACTTTATTATAAAACAGTATCTTTAATATTGATAATCCAAACAGTAGAAAAACACAATATATTACTGAACAATAAATTTCTCAAATCAACCAATCCTCCATATAGCCTCATACAAGACTATTTAAATGAGTATAGTTGATTATCAAAAAAAAAATAAATTCAGCAATATTTCAAAATAAAACAATATATAATAAGCTTTTAATTTAAATTCTTGACCCCCCCCTTTAATTAACAAACTTTAAACTGATTTATAATTAAATTTAAGCAAATTTATGAAATAAGACCAGAGCTGAACTTTATATATAAACTATCAAGATTCAGGTAATTGAGGGTAAAGCACGGTAAAACCCCACAAACTTCTGAAATAACCGATAGTAAATAAATTTAACTGTAAAGAAAAATATTATTTAAAAGAGCATATTATAAAAATTAACTATCCATATTTATAAAATTTAAGGGTCAAGATATAGCATTTAAGAAATTAACTGTAAATAAAAATAAAAGAACTTAATAAAACTAAGTTATCCATGTCAGGCAAAAAAAAATTGGGCAAACTTTAATACCCCGGAACATACGTTCCAAACCTGACAAGAATTAACTATTCAAAGTATAGAAATGCTTTAAAAGATTATGATTTCGCCCTGATTTTAAAGTTAAGTTTATTTTCCAAAGTTAAGTTTAAATACTTATTTATTAAAGTTTAAAGCTATTCAAAATCGCTCAAAAGATCACATTAAAAATTTAAATTAAGCTCCATTAATTAAATTTCATTCACATCAGCTCAATATACCAAAGTAATATTTAAAAATGAGACTTCATTCATTTATGATTCAAAAAGATCATCAAAATACAAGTTAAACTCCAAATAGGATGGACCAAAATCAAAAATTTCATGTTTAAAAAAATTTGCATAACAATGTATATATATTTTAAAATTTACACAACAAATATATATACTGAAAAAGATGCAAAGTTCTGACTGCAGCTACATTGATGGAGCACACTAAACTCTTCAAAAGCTTCTTAAAAAGTTTTACACCAAGAATATCATGAGGCAAGGCTGAAAAGTCATTTCCAGTTGAGACCACCAAAAGCAGAGAAAGTCAAATCCTCAGCAAGCAAGTTGTTGACCTCAGATGGCAAGTTCTTGACACCAGTCAGCAAATCCCCAGCAAAAAAAAAAAAACTGCATTCACAATGACAGTTCAAAAATACACTCCTTGAGATTTCAGATGAGTCCAGCCACTTAAGAACACCGGCAATAGTTGAAGATGAGTCCAGGCTTACTATCACACAAAAGTTCCGGATTGAAGTCACACCAGGAAAAAGTTAAATCTTGTTTCAAGAATATCAAACTGCAATGTTATCACTGCAATGTACCAACAAGAATATCAAAATGCAATGGCCCAGTACGCGGACCACTGCCAAAAACCACCTTCAACAGGCATAATTCTTTCAAAGATGACTTAAAAGTTCTTACGAATATCATCTCTTATCACAACCAACATGGCAGACTTAAATCTCCAACCTCCATCTGTGAAACAGTACCGGGAACTCGAGGCCAGCAATCGCCAAAAATGACTTGAATTCTTGAATAAATGTTAAGCATCAAAACTTTATTGGCTGACACAAAAATCTCGAATCTCCTTCAGTGAAACTGCTCCAGGCATCAGGAAACTGAAGGCCAACATCTCCATCAGGTAAGGAGAAGTAAGTAATATATGCCATGAAGTCAGAAAAATTTTAAATTTAATTTTACCTCAAATTTACAAAAAAATTTCTAAGTTGCAAAAAAAAATTTTTCTTTATATATCTATCAAAAAAACTATTAAGTTTTCTTTAAATTTAAATGAAATTCCTTAAAAATTTTCAAAAAATTACATTAGATTAACAAAAAAAAAAATTTAAGATAACAAAAGTCAGTTAAATTTTTACCTAAGTTCATAAAAATTTTATAAAAATTCATAGAATTACTATATCATTTAAAAAATATTTGTTAAATTTAAATAAAGCTTATGCAATTTATCCAAAAACCAAATAAAAGTAATTTTTAACTATGAAATTTAATTAAAAACTAAACAAAATATAATAAATTAACTGCCCCCCCCATCGCAAAACATCGCTAAATGCCGATGGAAGCAGCGTTTACTACGATATCGCCGGACCGTTAAGGGTTAAAAAAATGGCAAATACAAACAATAAACTAAAGTTTAAGAAAGAAATATCTATTAAAAACTTATTTATAAAATGGAAGAAAAACGCTAGATTTAAATTACATTTAACTATTATAAATTAATTTCTATTTAATAAAAAAATTATAACTCATTAATATTTTAAATTAATAAAAGGAAATCAGGTTAGGGACGGGCCCATAACCTTGACGGATTTAAATTTTGAATATTAAAGATTAGCAGAGATTAAAATTAATTAGCACAATGAAAGCTTTTGCTTTTAGTCCCTAAATCTGTAAAAAGTTAAAGTCCGGAAAATTAAATAACTAAAATACTGTATGTTGATGAAATAAATACAAATAAGTTAAAAACAAACTAACGTTTATTTAAAAAGAAATAAAGATAAAAACAATATAATTAACAAAGGTATTTAAATATATTAAACAATTAAAACAGGAAACAAAATAAACTGACTTCATGGCAGGCAAAAATTATACTTCGGTAAACAAGGTATATTACATCTGATTGCTTGACGATCTGTAGCCATAATGTTGATTCAAAAGAGCAGTAGTGCACCTGAGTAAAACTACTGACTAAATAAATGTTATCATCATAAAACTTTCCCCACTTCACCAGCTGTCAGTCTTCATACGTAAACACGGAGAAGCTTTCAAAACTCGGCTCGAATACAACGGCCCTTCTTCACGGACTTTAGCCTTTAACATCGCTCACAGTAAAGTGGAGAAAACATCAAAAGAGATAACACCACACTTCTGCTTCTCGGTCTCAAGTAAAATTAGTTTTACTAAACATTTAACAAAACTAAACAACGGCACTTCGACAACCACATAAATGAAACTAAAGCAAAAAGTTAAATCATAATTATCAAACTAAACAAGACGAACGTAAACACTTCATACTGGAACATTAAGACAAGGATCTAAGCTATTGTCGAAGTATTTATACTAGAAGGGAAACTAAAAGAAACTTATTACGCATGCAAAAGGGCAGGTGAAGCGATGGTCAAATGAGAAACCATCATGACGAAACGTCATACCGGAAATGAGCGATAGACAAATGACGTCACCTTGTGACGGTAAAGAAACACGTCATTACAGCTTCCGATTGCATACGAAGTACGACGGGAAAACAACAACAAGCCGGGAGTTTTAAAAGGTAAAAAGTGTTGGAAATAAATGTAAGGTAAGTTAAATAACTATTGTTTATATGAATAAGAACTTTAATAAAGAGATATTAATAAAGTTAACAGATTTAATAAAAGGAAACTTATTAAACGAAAAAGTAAAAGTGGTATTTGAATGAAAAGGTAAATAATAGACTGTAAAGGTTATAATAAATGAATAAACTTTAAAAATAGGATGAATGTAATTAGGTTAATATAAATAAAGATAGATTGACTATAGAAATGGAGATATGGCTGGAAAGTGGCAAGAACAGGGTGACATTTCCTGTCAGAATTCGAACTGGCTTCGGCTAATATGGACACGTCACTTTGCGTACCATCCTGGTTGCAGACGTCTTTCTGAATATCGGATTCGCCAAAATATTCTGTGGGTAATAAATTACCATGCCTCATCAGGTCTTCGAATTTCGATGTCACCTGTTGTGCACCGTAAAAAATTTGACCCTTTTGCTGCATCGTCACTCCATCGCTTTTATAGGAAACGATTACTTCGATATATTATGGAGCATTCTCATTGGTCAAAACAGAGGTACTGTATAAAAGCGATGGAGTGACGATGCAGCAAAAGGGACAAATTTTTTACAGCGTGCTGGGCCTTGTGTTATCCCTTTTCAACTGTTTCATTTAATGGGATTGCTATCGTCAAGGCAACACTAGATACCGGCAGTGGCGCAGCCAAGGGGGTGGTTTTGGGGTTAAAACTCCTCCCAGAGCTGAGAAAGATATCTACAATTGCCGCTTATAGGAATCAAAACCAAACTTAATATTTAAACATTTTGGCGTACTTTGGAATCCGCCGCCTTATTGAATCAAATCTCATTTAATAAAATGATTCAATTAAATGGCAAAAAATCTACTTAAAACTGTGAACGTGCATATTACAAATTAGTTAAGTAAAAATTGGGTATTTGAATTAAATCACTTTTCTGAGACGTATTATGCTAAAAGAATAATGATTTCCTGCCATATAGATGCTCTTTCAGTTTAAGTATTATACAATGAATATTCTAATTAGTAATGATTCTATTAACCGGCGATTCAAATAACCGGTAAACACCTTTATCAGAAACTCAAAACCCTCCCTAGAACTGAATTCTGGCTGCGCCACTGGATACCGGGCTTGCTCATTCCTTTCATGACGTCACAAAAGGTGTCTGAATGACGTCCAGCAATTAGTACAAAACGATGGGTGCGTCACTTTGAGCCCTGTTTTTACCAATCACAGATAGCGGCCAGCCACCTTTTGTGACGTCGTGATAAGGAATGAGCAAGCCCGGTATCTAGTGTAGGCCTGCTATCATGATAGCTGGATTTAACAAGTGCTTTTGGGGATGAAATTGATCGCTAGCGCTACGCAATATCACTGGCACTAGATCTCCTAAAAGTGCTCTTTCACGAGGAGTCAAAGTTGCTTCAAATTTCAGGGTTCTCTATATTATTCTATCTCCTATAATCTCGCCCCCCCCCCCCTTGGAGCGACAGCCGGGTTCTCTCGGCGGTTATCCCTGTTATCCCATTACTCCATGGGAGTCGCTTGAAAAGCCAGCAATTATTTTGTGCCGGAGCGTCTTTGAAGTCTGGAATGAAACCTATGGCCCGCAACAGCCAATCAAATGCTTGGGAATCTGAAGATGGAAAAATTGTTTCTCAAACAGCCAATGAAATGCTTGAAATTTTTACGTGTAATAGCACTTTAAAAGTACTGTTACACGAAGAGTCAAAGTCGCTTCAAATTCCTGCTCCCAGTTTTAACTGTTTTCATACCTTTATTTATTGGACAAGCATAATGTCGAACCTACAAGTGAACTCCTAGTGGTATTAATTTTTGGCTTATGAACTACTTCACTTCCGACAGACATGGATCATTAGGTTCCCCTATTACTACTCTTTCATAAAATGAAGGTTTTTTCTTGTAATCCATGACATATGTTTTTATGCTATCGGCTCTTGAACTATTAGAAATGAACAGAAGTTATTTTTAATTTATTTAACACCAATATATTGTTAGATACTGTAATTAACGCTTTATGTTTACCTTTTAAAGGAATAAATTCGATGGCAGTGCAGTCAAAAAGGATGTAATATTGTCATGCATTATAAAGCATTACAGATATATACGATTTCCGTACTGTTTATTTCTAGACACTGTAGCAAGGGTCTCTGAAATGTAGAAAGTTTGTTTTTTAATATTTATTTTTTGTGCTGACTTGCAAACATTCTTTTTTAAAAAATGTGTAGTTTGTATCCTAAGTTATATGGGTTCAAATATTTTATGAATTGCATTTTTAAATAAAGTATTTTCATTTCTTTAAAAGTATGCTATTCACTTATATATTAGTACTAGTTGGCTTCGCCTGTCACTGGGCCACTCCCTTTATCCGGGTGTCTAATTTATTTGTAAATCTCGAAACGGGTCCCTGCTGTTTACAGTATGTATATCAAGTGTGTTGCGTACGCACTGCCGAATAATTACATCGGGTTCCGTGAATACATATTAAATCTAGCGAAAAACGAACCTGGAACTGGATCCCCACTGCATACGATACCGTATAGTAGGCGTGCTTCGCATGCTCTGCAAGGTCATGTAAAATAAAATTTTTAATCGGGGGCTTTGAATTCACATTAAATTTCGAAACGAAGGAGCCTCGAACCGGGTTCCTGCTGTCCTTGGCAGTCGCGTACGCTCTGCAAAATTCTTCAATTCTACTGCCCAGAGCTTTCTAACGTTACATCATGTGTTTAGTCTCAGAAAATTTTAGAAAAGTTGCCCCGGAGGTGCATTACAATTATAAGCTGTTACAGGCCTTTAAAATGGTATATTATATGAGGGGTATCGGCTAAATTTATAAAAAGTGTCCAAGTGGGACAAAAAGGGAAGGAGCACAGGAGGTGCATATCCTGATGAAGTGGTCACAAGCCTTTCCAATGATATATTACATGATTGACGTCGGCAAAATTAAAAAAGTCTTCCTTTCGGGGTGCAAGGAACCGGATGTGCATAATGTGATTAAGCGGTCACAGGCCTTTCCAACGATTTATCACATACCAGGCCTCAGGAAAATTA
Source organism: Maratus speculifer (assembly GCA_964019185.1). Taxonomy (NCBI): domain Eukaryota; kingdom Metazoa; phylum Arthropoda; class Arachnida; order Araneae; family Salticidae; genus Maratus; species Maratus speculifer. Next base: position 8,780,241 of record CAXHSM010000349.1, on the reverse strand, counting down.
AGAAAAGTTGGCCCATGGGTCGGCAAAGTAGAGATGAGCGACATAATGTGATTAAATGATTTCTAACATTTTATTACATAAGAGGTGCCGGCAAAATTTAGAAACGTGCCAGTGGGGATTCGGAGGAGCATAACATGAATAAGTGGTCACAGGTTTTTCAAACGACATATTGTATAAAGAGCATTGGCTAAATTTAGAAAAATGCCTACTCCCAGAAGAACAAATGGGGGAGAAACATTGGAGGTGCATATCATTATTAACCGGTCACAAACATTTCCATTGATATATTACATGAGGGATATCGACAAAATTCAGAAGTCTGCCCCCGTGGAAAAGGCGGGAGAGGCACCAGATGAATATAACCTGATTAAGTAAACACAGGTCTTTCCAATGGCATATCACATGAGTGGTCTCAGGAAAATTTAGAAAAGTTGCCGCCTGGGACGGTAAAGTAGGGAGAGGAACCTAACATGATTAAGTGGTCCAAAAATTTACTACATGAGGAGCGCTGGCAAAATTCAGAAAAATGCCCAGGGGGACAAAGGGGGTGCATAACATTAATAAGCGGTCATAGGTCTTTTGAACGATATATTTCATGAGGGAAATTTGTAAATTAAGAAAAGAACACGCTGCGCTTAGAGAGACAAAGGTGGGGAGGAGCACTGGAGATCCATATCATGATTTGGCGAGCACAGGCCTTTTCAATGATATATCACAAGAGGGCTGTCGACAAAATTCAGAAGTCTGAAAGGCAAAGGAGGAAGGAAACCGGATGTACATAACATGAATAAATTGTCACAGATCTTTCCAACGGCATATCAAGTGAGTGGTCTAAGGAAAATTTAAAAAAATTGCCACCTGTGGCGCAAATTGGGAGAAGGGACATAACATGGTTAAGTGGTTACAGCCTTTCCAACAATTTATTACATGAGGAATGTCGACAAAATTTAGAAAAATGCCCAGGGGGACAAAGGGGGTGCATAACATTAATAAACGGTCATAGGTCTTTTGAACGCTATATTTCATGAGGGACATTTGCTAAATTAAGAAAAGAACACGCTGCGCTTAGAGAGACAAAGGTGGGGAGGAGCACTGGAGATCCATATCATGATTTGGCGAGCACAGGCCTTTTCAATGATATATCACAAGAGGGCTGTCGACAAAATTCAGAAGTCTGAAAGGCAAAGGAGGGAGGAAACCGGATGTACATAACATGATTAAATTGTCACAGATCTTTCCAACGACATATCAAGTGAGTGGTCTAAGGAAAATTTAGAAAAATTGCCACATGTGGCGCAAATTGGGAGAAGGGACATAACATGGTTAAGTGGTTACAGCCTTTCCAACAATTTATTACATGAGGAATGTCGACAAAATTTGGAAAAATACCCAGGGGAACAACGGATGTGCATAACATAAATAAACGTTCACAGGCCTTTCAAACGATATATTATATGAGGGGCACTGGCTAAATTTGGAAAAGTGTATACATACAGATGGACAAAAGAGAGAGGAGCACAGGAGATGCATATCATAATTAAGCGATCAAAGGCCTTTCTAATAATACATCACATGAGTGTCGACAAAATTCAGAAGTTTTCTGCCCCAGGAGAAAAGAGAGGCAACGAATGTACATAGCATGATTAAGCGGTCACAGGTCTTTTAAACGATATATTACATGAGGAACACTGGCTAAATTTAGAAAAGTGTCTGCTCCCAGAGAGACAAAGAGGGAGGGAGGAGCGCTGTAGGTGAATAGCATGATTAAGCGGTCAAAGGCCTTTCCAAAGATATATCACATGTAGGATATCGAGAAAATTCAGAAAAGTCTTCCCCCTGGGGAGCCAAACTGGAGGTAACCGAATATGCATATGATTAAGCGGTCACAGGTCTTTCCAACAACATATCACATGAGTAGTATCAGGAAAATTTATAAAAGGTGCCCCCTGGGACAGCGAAGTGGGAGGAGGGATATAACATGATTAAGTGGTTACAACTTTTCCAACAACTTAACATGGGGGGGGGGTCGCAAAATTTAGGATAGTGCCCCGGGCGGCAACTAAGGTGCATAACATGAATAAGTGGTCACAGTCCTTTTACATAATACATTACATTATGGGCATTGGCTAAATTTAGAAAAGTGCTCACTCCTGGAGGGAAGAAAGGCCATGGAGCACCGGAGGTGCATATCATGTGTAACGAATTTGCTTTTGCAAGAATTGATTTTGTGTTATTGGTAGCGTTAGTGAGCAAATCCGTTTTCCATGCTAATTATTTTTATTTAAGGCCCCTGTCCTCGCTCGAGGAAACGCTCGCGAGCGAATGCTATTCCTATGGGGAAGCATTTTTCTAATAACTCTTTCGCATTTTGACATTTTTGAATAATTTTTTTTGCATTGGATAGCTGAATTGCATGCCGACAGCGCACCTTTTTTACTTTTTCGATTTTGGTTGCTGATATTTTTTTAAAAAGCACTTTCAGATTCGAAACCAGTTTTGAAAGTGAAACTAACTTTGTAAAAAATATCTGCAACCAAAATCGACAAAGTAAAAAAGGTGCGCTGTCGGCATGCACCTCAGCTATCCAATGCAAAAAAAATTATTCAAAAATGTCAAAATGCAAAAGAGTTATTAGAAAAATGGTTCCCCATAGGAATAGCATTAGCTCGTGAGCGTTTCCTCGAGCGAGGACAGAGGCCTTAAGATAAAGATAGAATAGATACAATTCATTAGAACTCAGGGTTCTCTATGAAATAGCCTCGTTCTCGCGAGCCTGTACAGCGAGCTCTCATCTCAAGCATCACCCTCCAACTCCTCTCTGCTCTTCTTTGCATCCTTCGCTTCACTCCCCAGAGCCGGATCTTTCTCTCTGTCCCCTCCAGATAAAAGTCCAATTGGTTCCCCTGGGATCCGCCTTGGCGTCAGTGTTGTCAGCCCAAGTCTGGCGATATTGAAACTATTTCTCCCGATGAACAGCTACCGGGAGGTCTAGGCTATTTATCAACAGCAGCCGTGTCTAATTTGCTAATGTCACATGAAAAAGGACGGCCTGGAAGGGAAAAGACTTTAGTCCTTTCAAGAGCTTCCGCCTTCACCAGACTTCAATGTACAAGTCCATTGTCAGCTTTAATTAGCCAAATTAGATCCTTACACATGATTCAGTGGTCACAGGTTTTTTCAATGATATCCTACATTAAGGACATCAGCAAAATTTAGAAATGTCCATCCACAGAGAGCAAAAGGGGGTGGGAGGGCACGGGATGTGCATAACATGATTAAGTGGTCACTGGCCTTTCCAACTCTCTATCACATGAGGAGTTTTGAAAAGTTTGAAAATCCCTCTCCCCCAGTGGGTTATCTCTTTTCCCCCTTAAATGGACTCCTAATTCATCTTAACCCTGCTCCTTGAAATTGTTATATTTAATAAATGATGTTTAACTAAGGGATAGGTAAAAAAAAACACACACCTGAACTGAATTTATTCTGTGAAATGCAGCAGTTTTGCAAATTTCTTCACCTCTCCATTCCGCCACAAATCCAATTCACACGGCTTATTTAACATTTGTAGATGTGTTTATAAAATATTTGAAATTTTTAAATTGATTGGTTCCTTGGTTTTAACGATTTTATGAATTAAAAACAAATTTCCGATCTTTATATAAAAACCTATATCCAAAATTTTGAGCAAATCGGATAATTCGTCATAAAAACCCATTTATATAATTTAAAAGGAGTTCACCCCCAATTTTATACTTAACCATTAAACTTCCAAAATTATTCAGAGATTAGCCTTATCAGAAAGAACCTACATCCAAAATTTAAAGCAAATCGAATTATTCTACACAAAAACTCATTTATCAAATTTAAGAAAGGGTAATCGCCCGTAGCCCCCTTTATACTTGACAAAAGTCTGAAGAAATTTCTGAATTTTTAGAAATCATTGCATCTAGTGAGTGATGGGGTGACATCCTTATGAAAATCGATATACATCTGGACATCCCCTGTTATTTTTATTTCACGATCTAACAACTCTTTAAATAACATTGGAAGAGGAATGTCTTATTAGGTAGATTTCGTATGAAATATTAGGTAGATTTCGTATGAAATATTAGGTAGATTTCGTATGAAATACTACCTATTGCATTGTCTCCCATGTTGGAATTTCTGAAAAAATTTTGCGGATCTACACGAATCATGACTCCTAGACCCCAAAACCACCATCAGTAAAAAAGTTTATATATATATATATATATATATATATATATATATATATATATATATATATCGGTGTATATCACTTTCTTCTAGACACGATAACTTCCATAATTATGCTCAGATCTTCTTCAAACTTTTACATAAAATCAAGGAGCCTAAAATCTCGGTCGAGTTCGTTAATGGGCAAAATCGGACCAAGGGGGTGGAAATAGGGAGGGTTTTTGTGAAAACAGAAAAAACGCGATAACTTCTTAATTAAAATAGATATCGAATCAGTTTAAAGTTTATATTACTTCTAAGAAATGGGCAAAAAGTTTATGCATGACAGATTTTTGATAAAGTTAAAAATGGGCTCAAGGGGCGAAAAAAACATGGTTTTTAGGAGAAAAAAATTCATAACTCCGTCAATTCTCAAGATATTAAATCCAACTAAATTTTATATAAATGTACTCAATATTATCTAAAACTTTTGTATTTACAAGTTTTTGATAGGACCAATTTTTACCGAGGAAAAAAATTAAAAACGAAAAGAAAAAGGGGGGAGGAAAAAGAAAAAAACCCATAACTTACTCAATTCTTAAGCAATCAAATCTAATTAAATTTATTTTACATCTTCACAATAAGATCTACAACTTTTATATTGACAAGTTTTTCATAGAACCCATTCTTATAGCAAAAATAAATTAAACAAAAATAGGAGTTGGAGTAAAAACCTTAAATCCAAACTGCTTATATTCTGACTCATTTTAAAATTCATTTTTGATTTTAAACGCATCTAAATGACAGATCCTCTTATTTAGGAACTATATAATGCGACGTTTTGGCCAATTTTTTGATAAAGGCAGAATATATTTTTAAAAAGGCTGCCAAAAAAGGTATTTTGAACAGATTTCCCGAAATTATCGTCATTAAAAATTGATTAAGTATAACAAATTGCGTTTTTTCTGAGTCATTTTTAAATTCATTTTTGTTCTCAAACCCATCCAATTTACAGGTCCTATTATTTAGGAACTATATAATGCGACGTATTGGCCAGTTTTTTGATAAAGGCAGAATATATTTTTTAAAAGGCTGCCAAATAGGGTATTTTGAACAGAATTTCACGAAATTATCATGATTGAAATTTGAGGAAATTAAAAAAATTGCGTTTTTACCGAGTCATTTTTAAATCTTTTTTTGTTCTCAAACGCATCCAATTTACAGGTTCTCTTACTTAGGAACTATATTATCTGACGGAGTGGCCAGTTTTTTGATAAAGGCAGAATATATTTCAAAAAAAAGGCTGCCAAAATGGGCACTTCGCACAAAATTTCCCAAAGCGACCATGATTAATGAACTGTGGGTATTCAAATAACAAATTGTTTATTTTATGACTCATTTTTAAATCCAATTTTGCTCTGAAACGCATTCAAATGACAGTTTTTTGTTACTTAGGAACTATATAATGTGCGTATTCTTTGATTTTTTGATAAAGGGTGAATATACATATTTTTAAAAGCTGTCAAAGTAAGCACTTCGCAAAAGAATTGAGGTTGTATTCAAATAACAAATTTTTTATTTTATGACTCATTTTTAAATTCAATTTTGCTCTCAAACGCATTCAATTGACAGTTTTTCGTTATTTAGGAACTGTGTAATGTGCCGTATTGGTCAGATTTTTGATAAAGGCTAAATATATATTTAAAAAAATCTGTCAAAGTGGGCACTTCGTACAAAATTTTTCAAAGCAATCTTGATTAAAGAATTGTGGATGTATTAAAATAATAAATTGGTTATTTTCTTACTCATTTTTAAATTCAATTTTGCTGTCAAACGAATTTAATTAACAGTTTTTTGTTATTTAGGAACTATATAATGAGCATATTGGTCAATTTTTTTAATAAAGTAAGAATATAATTCAAAATATGTTGCCAAAATGGGCATTTGAGTAGAATTTCGTTTAAGAGGATTTCGATAAAACCAGTTCTTACAGAAAAATGAAATTAAAAATTTTTTAAAAGCGGTTGAATAAAGTAGTTAAACTGGGTTTATCTCTAATCATTTAATTTTTTTTTTTTTTTTTTTTTTTTTTTTTTTTGAGATGAAAACTTTTTGAAATCTACCTCTGCCTATAGGCCATGCCGAAAGGGATTTTCATTACCTTCTATGTACACTCGACATCTGATTAACTTGGATGAAACAAACATGCTAGTTTGCCGTAAACATTTTAAAATATTACGAATAAAATGTGGATTGAAAGATAGAGAACGCGCAGGAAGAAATCTCTCCTTCACTGATTCTGTCATCCATAATATGTGGAGTTTTTTAATGAGGTAAATGATTGAAAAAAATTTCTCCTTTATGTCAATTGGTACTTAAGACACTTTTGAGAAAAATCTGGTTAAAATCTTTTCTTATCGCTTAACTTATGCACTTATAAGATGGATTATAAAAAATGGACAATTTTCCTAAACCGTCGGGGATATCCGGAGTTGAAAATTATTCAACGACGTAAAATCCGGAGTTTATTTACATTAAAATCGTATACAGAAAATCGGGACTTTGAAAAACTGACGTAGTAAGCGGAATGACGTGAAAACCAGGTGTCGGGATAACGAGGTCTGACTGTATATCAAACAATGTTGAATTCAGCAGGTGGCCAAAGGATAAGAATCTTCCACACATACACACTAGAAAATTATTTGTATTTGGTAGTAGACTTAAAATCAAATTTCAACACTTTTACTTCATTAATTCAACACAGTTTTTCTAACTGGTACAAATCCCAGCCCAAGGCAGCATGCACACGCTTGCTTCCCCAGTCTTTCACTGAATTCTACAAAATCTTTCATGTAGGATAATTGTGCAGTTTTATTCACAATAGAATGAGGTAAAATGAACAATGGATCAAATGACAAGGAGCTTAATCTAACTTGAGGCAAAAGTTCCTGCTTTACAAGACATCAGTGCTCTTTCCATAAAAGTCGTTAAAGATCAAAAATACCGTGTCGACACAATAAAGACAGTTTGTCTGTTAGTGTGTCTGTAACTTAAAATTGAAAAGTAAAAGTCCGTGTTTGTGTTAAATAAAGCGTTATTACATATAAGACATTTACTAAGAATTCCATTACATGTGATTCAATCTGTTGATTGTTTTAGATAGCAGACCAGATGCCATTATCAAAAGGACTGGAATATAGTGGAAATGGAATTTTAAAAGAAATTCGTATACCCTCTGTTATGCCTCAAATAATACTTTAGTGTACATTCAAAACTTGACGTTTTTGATTTCAGCATACACTCTCTGCCTATGATCTGTACCTTCTGGTGTTTTTATGACAACAATTCTGAAAAGGATATCTGATTGAATTATGTCCATCACACTTATCCAGGATAACTGAGATGGCAATGCATTTACAGCTTAAGAGGCCTCTTCAGTCAGGCGAAGTGTTGAAAATAGGTAAGGATTCTTCTAAAAAATTCTGTTTCAACTTCAATTTCTTTAAGCAGTTATTATTCTTGCGTAGGACAGTTGATATTGATCACTTGATAGAGTCATTTTTTACTTTCTTCTATCTTTACAAGAAAGTATTGAATTCATGAAAATTTCATGAAAACTTCTAGTTTTCGATGGACATACACGTTTTAACAAAGCTCTTGAACATGATTTGATGAGTTTTAGGAAATGTTTGTGTGTCACTCTATGAGTGTGTGTGGGACAAAATTTTTTTAGGTAATCTATCTCACAAATGCATGGAATTTGACAACACTTTAGATTCAGTTAGACCATGATATAAACTGGAAATGATTAGTTTTGGTGTATATCGCTCAACAAGTGATGCTGCAATACTGTATTATCTTATTTTCCACAATACTTCTATTCATAAAAATTTTAGATTCAGTTAGTCCTTGATATAATTTGATGCAAAACGGTCAAGAGGTGTACTCTATCTCACAAATGCATGGAATTTGACAACACTTTAGATTCAGTTAGACCATGATATAAACTGGAAATGATTAGTTTTGGTGTATATCGCTCAACAAGTGATGCTGCAATACTGTATTATTCTTATTTTCCACAATAGCTCTATTCATAAAAATTTTAGATTCAGTTAGTCCTTGATATAATTTGATGCAAATAGGTCAAGAAGTGGCACTGCTATGCTGAATTATTCAGGATTATTGCAACAACTCTATCTCAAGAACTAATGCACATATTTTCATCAAACTTCAGATTCAGTTAATATCAGATAAAAATTGATTTTGATTAGTTTTTGGTGTACATCATCCAACAGGTAGTGCTGTTATGCAGAATTTTATAAGATTTCTAAAATAGCTCAATCTCAGAAACTAATGCAAGGGTTTCATCAAACTTCAGACTGAATTAGAAGTTGACAGAAGCTGTTTTTGACAAGATTTTGGTGTAAATCATCTAATCTGTGATACTACTATGCTGCATTTTTCAGGAAGTATAAAATCCTTCTCATGTGTTGAACATTAACATGAGATTATCAATGTGTGATTCAAGAGTTCCATGAAGCCAAGGTTCAAATGTTGACTCGGATATTTTTTCCCTAAATTAGAATAATGTTGAATTAACAAAGAATATACATAACCTTTACAAAACATAAAATCATTACCTGTATAGACTTAAAAAGTCTATACAAGCTTATTGTAAATTTTAATATAAAAATAATTAAAATATAAAGTCAACAAATATTAAGATAGCTACAGTGGCGGTCAAAAGTTTCTGACCAGCAAAAATTTTTTAGTTAATTTGTAAGTATACTCATATGAAGAGGAATCTCAAAGTGATACTTATACATTTTATTGACATAATAGTTAGGAACCTATTTATGGAATAACGTATAAATATTAATAAATTTAATTGACAAAATTCAGTACAAAGGAAAACGCATGTTCTCAAAAGTTTCTGGCTATCTACGCAAGTTTGGAAAAAAATGATACTGCAATAGAAAATTACGGTGATCAACAACATTTACAATTAGTATTTCATATTTTTATCTTTAGTAATAAGTACTGATTCGAATTTCATAAAATCATTCATGACATTTATACATTCAATGGTTAAAGATCATCTATGGTACATTTTTTTCATATTTCTTGCAATTTTTTGGAAATTTTGGCGCTCAGTTTGAATATTTATAGCTCCGCACACATTTGCCAACTTATTTCTATAGATTTTCTATACGATTAATCTCGGGCATTTGGGCTGTCCATTTCAAAAGTGGAATTTTTTCGTGCAAATGCCATTGCTTGTCGAGCTTGCATAAATTCATTAAGTCGTTATCTTTCTAAAACAAATAGTTGCTACAACAATTTTTCCGCTAATAAGGCAGTAACCATTCTCAAAAGATATTCTTATACATTGCATCATTCATCTTGCAGCAAATTTCAAATAACGAACCAACACTTTTTGAAGAAAAATCTCCTCACATTATAACATGCCCTCCGCAATGATTCATTATAGGAAAACGTATGTAGAATCATAGCTTTTACTGTTAGGCAGTGGCGTAGCTAAGGGGGGGGGCAAGGGGGGCGTCCGCCCCGGGCGCTGAGGCCTAGGGGCGCCAAATTGAAAGAAATTGTTATATATCTATATTGGGGTGGGGGCGCAAAATTTCTTGCTGGCCCCGGGCGCCAAAAAACATAGTTACGCTACTGCTGTTAGGCCATCAGATATAGTCTCTGCCATCACTCTCAAAATAGTGTGGAATTCCATTGATGGAAAAATAGAACTTTTGTCCAGTTTTTACTTGACCAGACTTTATGATCCTTGGAAAACGCCAATCAGGTATGTTGGTATTTTTTTAACACCAACTCTTTCATAAAGTTCTACATCATGACAGCATTCTGATATGGTAGACTGACTTATTTCAGCAATATTTTCATTCCATAAATAGCGAGATACTGCAACAGCATTTTTATGCGGGTCATCAACTGTTTTTCCCCTGATAAATTCCTCCACAAAAATAGACATTTTCCGGGGTCTCCAGGCCATCAGAAGGTCTTGAAGACTTATACTTTCTTTATATAATTTTTAAATACTGTTTACAGTTGGTTTATCGATCTATAATTTTGCTGCAATATCTCGAGAAGATTGGCCCTTTAGCGACAAAAAAAATCACTCATTTACGAGCAATAATTCTTGAATTTTTCATTTTTGTATTTAAACTATGCTATTCACTTTGATTCATTCACAAACACGACTAAAAAACACTTTACTGATAGAAAAACACTAAAGAATGATGAGTGGCCGGAAACTTTTGCACACGCGAATTTCGAATTCTGCCAGTTCTTATGAAGTGTCTTCAGTATCCAATCAAAATGATCACATGGTCAGAGAACATTCACATATTCCTAACTTTTGAAGCAATTGTGCTTCTTCTTCGCTGAAACCTTCTGATAAATAAATCAAAGAAACTAACTGGCCAGAAACTTTTGACCACCACTGTATATGTTAGAGTTCTAATCAATGGTAGAGTCACCACATTTTATAACAGGATTTGCACGGTTTAAACCAACCGATTTTAATCATGGTTTAAACTAACTGGTTTCTCTCTCTGTCTCAAAAAAAAAAAAAAAAAAAAAAAAAAAAAAGCTTGTTTTATAAAAAAAATCGAGCAACTTTCTCTCTCTCTCTTTTTTTTTTTTTTTTTTTTTTTTTTTTTTTTTTTTTTTTTTTATAATTTATGTGTTTCAGATTATTGGGTGTTAATAATTTCTACTTTCAACACTTTATTTCAGCAATAAGCATTAGATATAGTGGGTTAAGAGAATTTTTTTATGTATAGGATTAAAATCAGCATGCAAGGCCTGATTAAGGCTATATTGCTTATCTATGTACGTTATAAGATGGCTAAAAGAAATTGTTGCAAATTGGTCATAGTTAATGGTTTTAACTTACCACACTACAAGGAAAACATTAATAAAGATTTTTTTTGAAAATAATAGAATATTAAGTTGTTAAAATAAAACTTTAAAGCTTGAAAATATATGAATTTTTATTCCTTTTGGCTAATTTTAATCACTTGGTACTTTTTAGTGAAAATCCTAATTACTCTCATGGGGAGCTCGGGGCGATTGCCCGGCATGCCCCTGCATAAATCGGGCCTTATCAGTATGCATTGGTGAATATATCTATTGCTCTAAAGAAAAAGTTTCAAACACATGAATTGATCAAAGATAAAATGGATTAAAAATATTTAATATTTAGTATAAAATATTTTACTTTTTGAAAAATGCAGATCTGCATTGAATAATCTATTATTCAATGTAATTAATAACATATCATGATGTTCTTTACGATTTTGTTCAAGCTGTAAAAGGAATTTTTCTTGATTTTGGGACATTTCATATTATCTTGAAGAATTAAAATCAAAATATGAAGTCAAATAAGAGAGCATTCAAGGATAAAGTGCTATTTATAGCTCTTTTTTTTTTTTTTTTTTTTTTTTTTTTTTTTTTTTTTTTTAATAATAACATTATTATTATTTTTTTTTTCTTGTTAACAGCTGAATCTAATGACCAAAATGTTGACTTCAAATTGTAATTAAAAAAAAAAAAAAAAAACTCAAGAAGTATTTGAAAGAGGAAAATAATATTTATCAAACTACATACAAATGTTTATTATTATTAATCAAAAGATTTTCAGAGTATCAATGTTTCAGTGTGTAGAGCAGTTTATTCTTTGAACATAAAACTATTTGCTAATATTATTTAAATTAAAATATGTTCTTTTTCAATTTTCTACATAAATTCATTATAATTATTTAATTTAAATTATTTTAAAATGAAGTTACACTATTTATAATACAACAATGTCTATTTTTCTCAATAAATATGCATGTATATGTAATAAGAAAGGATGTTTTAACAAAAAAACCCTTTTTATTTTTTTTTGGGGGGGGAGGGGGGGTCCGAAAAAAAAAAGAATTAGGGTTTTCGGCAACTTTGTTCATAAACATAATCATTAGAAAGGGTAACTTTATTTGTTTTTTGTCCAAATCCCCTTCAAAATTTTAGAGTAATTACAATACAAGAGGATCCGGTCGCATACATTTTTTAACAGATATTAACTATTTTTGCAGTCTATTTTCTCATAATGATTGGAAATAAAGTCTACTTTTAAATGATGTATATAAAACTTGCTTAGGGGAACATCTAAATATTAAAATAAACCTAATTTTTTTTTGTTTTCCAATGGCAATACCCTCTTAACAAAATATTTCAAATCTTTAGTTCAAACTACCCCTAGACACCAAATTTCAAGCCATTTGAATGATGTTTTTGAATTACAAACATTAAAAATTTAGTGCTCCTAATGTTAAATTATGTTATATTTTTATTAATATCTCTTGAAATTATACTCCTAATGTGCTGTTTTTTCATGTTGCAATAATATTACAATAACCAAACATAAATATGTTGAATTTGCAATTTTTATAGTTTTATAATTTGAATTCTGAAATTAATATTTAAAAAAATTCTGAATTGCAATCCATAATATTTTTTGATGGATTTACATTTATGATGTCCTACTGTATGGAAATCCAAAATTTTCTATTTTTTCTTCTCGTTAGTTTTCAAATTATACTTAAAAAATGGCAAAATGATAGTTTAAAGGGGCCATCCATGATGGAAGTGATTTTTTTGAAATTTCTTATGCTATCCTGTAGCATAAGGCTCAAGAGGATGAAGGAGGTTCTCTCAGTCATAAATGAAATACTAAGCTTTGATTTCAATATAGCCTCTACAATAAACTCATTTTAAAATGATCAATTTTCCAGAAATTAATCATACAAATTGCATGAAAAATTTTTTTAAAGGCTAATTGAAGGCTGTAGAGTTCATTTATGCTGTCAAAATTAGGTACTGTTATTGAAAAAAAAACTAAGATAGAGTTTGTTTTAATATGTAGATGGTCCCCTACGCAAATTTTATTTGTATAATTTTAAAGTACACTATTTCCAATCATTTAGTATCAGTAACTTTCTTTTATAATAATTTTTTGCAAAGTTAGTAGTGGGTGGTTTTTTTTTTTTTTTTTTTTTTTTTTCATGACTGTACACTGTGCATCATGCTGACTGCTAAACTAAATCTTTGGTTGGTAAAATTTTCTTAAAATTCCCCAGCCCTGTAAATAATACTCAGAATGATAATTTAACATTAGCAGATGCTTGTTATTTGTGATGTATAGAATCCTATTTTGCTTAGTTATATTACCTACCATACTCAAAACACATTTCAAACAAGAAATTTCATCGTATTATTTAGTCACATGTTTATTACATCTAAACCACAGTTTAGATTATTGAATTATGAACAAAAAGAGAAAATCGAAAAGAATTTGAAAGAAAAATAGATTCTAATAACCTTTTTCTATAAAATTTGACATAAAAAATTATATTTTCTACACACTTACTGTACGACTAATGTTGTTGAATCAGCTTACATCTTTCAAATAGTGCGAAAATATTTCATCTGCTTGTGACATATCAAGGAATTTTTATGAGCTAGTTATTCATTTGCACATTTGTTGCCCAAGTACTGGTGCTGTTAAAAGAACATTTTCAGTTTTTTTTTTTTTTTTTTTTTTTTTTTTTTTTTTCCCACTCATTTTGACATCAGAAATAAATTATCTCTGGAAAATTCCACAAATCTTTTATTTTTCTATGCCATGTTAAAAAAAGAAAAGACTAATGAAGTAATTTTATGCTGTTTGATTTTAAAAATATGTCTTTCTTTAAATATTTTACTTTAATAAAACAAAAAATGTAAATTTACAATTTTGTTTTTGTGGTTATGTCATATATTATTGGTTGATAAATACTTTTTAAATTAAAATCTCCAAAACAAAAATTTCATTAAGGTGAAAATTTAAACATATAGTTCCATTCTAATTTTATTTTTGCAATCATCACTTTTTTTTAAAATTGTCACTTTTTTCTGTTTTTGCTTAGTTTTTTCCCATTGTCCTGTCAAAAACCAACCCTGTTTTTAAGTATAAAAGCTTACCCTATAGCATAAACCGAACGACAAGAATACAAGCATTACTTAATAATACTAATTTCCCCATTATTGAAAAAAGCCAGCTTTTGTTTTTTAACCCTTTGTCTTGTTGAATTTTACATTCATGTTTACTCATAAAATAGTTTTTAATGTAAAAAAAAGTTGACTTTCTTACTTTTGTAAAAAGTATTCCACACCACCAAACTCTCCCTTAAATAAAATTTAAAGTTTTCTGTTGCTACCCAAGCAAAAGAATTCAAAATTAGCAAGAAAATAAAGAATATGCAAACTCATTAAACAAAGCTAGGTCTTAGCATCTTCATTAAGGCTTTCACTGAAAAGCAGCAGAACTTAGCAATATTATGTTCTGCTTCCTGGCTGGTTTGATTAAAAGTGCCAACAATAAACCAGATTTATAAAATATGCAAGGAGGGGAAATAATAATGAAATCTAAATATTTGTTAGTTTTTTTTTATGAAGCAAAAACATCAAAGTGTTCATTACTGGCACATCTACTCTATATGTAGATATATAAACATATGCATACATAGATATATCTGTGTTTATGTACATATAAATGTGTTTACACACACGCATAGATATGTATGTATATATAACACTGGAGTCCAGCTAATTGAAAAATATCAAATTGCTATTTCTAAATTTATAGCATTCTTATTGTCAGCAACCGTGTTTATTATTTTTTTTTAAAGGCTAAGAGTCATATCAAATTAATAGCGATATAATAATGAAAACACTAAAAGCTATGAAACTGGTGCATTTGCAATACCTGCACAATATAACATTCACATACAATTTAATCAGTATTTGATTCAATTACTTTTTTTCCATCCCATGCAGTATTCTTTAATACAAATTTTATGAAAGAAATTAGTTAGAACAATAGTTCCTTGTCAGAATCGTAGTAAAATAGTATAGTAAGCAGTACAAAAAGACAAAAGATGAATGAACTGTATTCAATAATCATAAAATTTATCTTACTTAAATGTAATTCAACTTTAGCAAAACATTTCCCGTAATGTCGATTCATCCAGCAATCATCTCGTGTAGTAAAATCGAAGGAATATTGCTAATGTATATGATGAATTATAACATATATCACAAGCAATAACCTTTCAATTAAATAGGATTCATCACTTTAAGATCTTCATATTTTACTTTTGTCTTATCTGCTTCCATCTTACTTTACAATCAGTTTATGTGCGTTGTCACGTTTATTTTCTTTAATAGTTAACTTCACATACAGTTTTTTCATAAGTCTTCAGTATTGTTCATATTTAAAAATAAAGTAGACATTACGATTCACATAAACATAATTCACAAATGCCGCCATTGTTGATAGAAGCGGTAGCGCGATTTTCCTTAGAGCTGGCAGGGTGTTGACTTTTCGCGTTTATCGCTCTTGGCAAACTTCTTTTGGCTACGAAACCAGAGTCTACCATATAGGATTTATCAAGTCGTATATGAAATCTTTTGTGGTTTTATTAATAACAAGTATATCAACAGCATGTTCGTGAAGCAATCCCTATTTTCTAGTGTTGCAGTTTGTTAAAGAGGAAAAGAAAAATAGTTTTACATTATTGTGTTTTGGCAACATCTTTTCCGTTAAGGTTTTTTATTATTGAACTCTGTGTTCCATTACTTTTTTAAAAACGGCTTTATTATGTGTCTAGCTAAATTTCTCAAAGCAATATTAAACGAAGTTTTTCTTCACTATTTATTAATGATTCTGTTATAATGTTTATCTAAATATACTAATTGATTTAAAATTAGTTTAGGTTATGTGAAAAGATGGGACTCATGTAGACTCTGAACTTTAACTTAGATTTATCAGTGTAATTCTTTTTCTTTTAACAAGGGAAAGTGTTGCAGTTTGTTAAAAAAAAAAAAAATTACTTTATCTAGCCATGCCAGATGTAATTGTTTTGCATTTCGATACTTGGATAACTTTGCGAGGCACAGATATCATATACGCACCACATTTGTACGTGTTTTCCTCCTCCGCCAATTTGGCATTGCACATGTGTGCTTAGGAGAAGATCCGTTTAAAAAGTTTATAGCATTTGTTAGGGGAATAAAATAGGAAATGCTAAAGATTTCAGTGAAATCTGATGATTAAATGATACAACTGCATGCATTCAATATAGCTATAAGTATTAACATTTATGATTTATTCTGAAAATTATATATACTGTTTTGTTACATAGTAAGGCTTGTTACATATTACAGGAAAGCACACGCGTATCCTTTGCGATTCCTTATTTTCTATGCACTCAACTTTTAAGTCCTATTCGGTCAAACCTGCTCCTCCCTCCCCCCCCCCCCCCCTCCCCAATTTTTGCCATGCCCTAATTTTTAAAGCTTTTATTTTGTGTTATTTAAAGTTTCAAACAGATTATCTTGTTGTATTTCTTAATTTTGTTTCTTAACAAAACTGTAGCTGAACAAAACTCCGTTAAACAACCTATTAATAAATATACAGTTGAACCTCGAAAATCCGGGACCGCGGCGATTCCGGATTTTCGATTTTTCCGGATTTTGGAGGTTTATTAAAAAATCCTTTTTTATGGCTATATAATATCGTAAAATCCCGTTAATCCGCTCTTCCCGATCAAATGAAACCCTCCCCACTTTATAAAAAATTTGAAATTTTCAAAAAATCCCAAGAAAGCGCCCTCCCTCCCGATTCTCAAAGGCGATTGAGAGTGAGACGAACCATTATGAAATGAATGAATCATGAATCTTTGATGCAATGTGCGTTTTTTCAAGATTTTTTAATTGATTTCATGCTTGTTTTGGCTATTTTTTTTTTACAAATTTCTCCGTTTTTTCTGCATTTTTTCGACAGAATTTACGTTTTTTTTTTCTTTTTTTAAACCCAAATTTTTTCAAGTATCAAAATTCATGATTAATTCAACGATTCATTCATTTCATTATTGTAAATTTTGTTGAACGCTTTTTAACTTTTTAATTTTTGTAATAATAAAGTCTTTAATTAACGGCAAGTCATTACAATATTAACCAGAATATATCTATATATATTTTTTTTAGTATAGTTATCAGAATTTAACTGCAGTTGATGAAAATTACAGCTATGTCTTATTTTAAAAATTAATAAAACTGAAATCGGAAAAATGTCCGGATTTTAGAGATTTCCGGAATTTGGAGGTCCGGATTTTCGAGGTTCAACTGTATTACTTGAGAGGGTGGGGATCATAAGCAAGAACTTAAGCTATCTGATGGGTACAACTTGGTTATCCCGTTGAAATTCCTGTCGCCAAATTCTAAGATTAAGTGCCAGTAGTGGTTGATCGCAGATGTCACATTCACTTGATATTAAATATAATACACATGTTTTTATATCAACAAATGATTTTTAATTTGACTTTTAATTTATAATTTTATTAATATTCTGCTAATATATTGGTTATTTAATTATTTAAAAGATAAATTATGCCAATTTGTGTAATTTGGTTAATAGTTTGGCGAAATTGGTCTACAGGATAACCAAATAGTACCATTTGGTGAAATTACTGTTTGAAAATAGTGGTAACTAAACTTTTGATATTTTAGTTAGATTATGTAAGAAATGCTAACTTTCATTCTTCCCTACATCGCATTTCTATACTGGATAACTTTGCGATTCCTTATTTTCATTACATCTTAAAACAATAATAAGACACTTAAATTTAAATATCTTCTAATTTTGACAAAGTCTTGTAGCATTGAATATTAATTGCAATAAACATGGAAAATAACTAAAATAAGGATTTATTATATTTCTTTAAGTTTCATAATTTTTTTCTCTCTTAAAATTTTTTGTGTGAATATAAAAGAAAAATCTTTATTTTTGTGGCTGAAAAACAAGATGCATCTTGGATTCAAGTAAATAGAAAAAATTAATCAACATTCTGCAACTTAATGTTTGATACATTATAGATTTTAAATACCACTATTTCTGAGTAATAATATTCATTTTATTAAATTTCAGAACCATGCAAATAAATAACATGAAAATTAGTTTTTGAAAATAGGCATATTAAAAAAATATACAGTCCTACCAGCATGTTTGATCATGTTGTATTCTTGTTTTTTGTTGGCTATTGGAACATATTGTGATTATACCTTTTACTAATAATATTTCTGGTAATAAACATTTTTTATGTTTTTTGAATGGTAGCAGATATAATTTTTGTGCATACATGTGAAGAGTCATTTGCAAGAAAACAAATGCATGTCTGAAAAGAATGAAACTGTGTATTTTTAAAGTGACCAATACAATTATGTCAATATACAGATTTTCTAATCTTTAAATTGTTTGCTTATAAATTTCGTATGCATTTGTTTTCAGCCTAAATCTAAACCAACAAAAGGAAAAATGTGAATACACTGCCTAGAAAATGTGGACAAACCTTTGTAGTTTCTTAAAGACCAAAGAGTCCATCTTGAAAACTTAGGATCCCATGATATTGTTGATGGAAATCCCCGATTAACATTAGGCCTTATATGGACATTTATTTTAAGGTTTCAGGTAATTACAAATTGTTACAATCTTAGTGTTGGTTTATTTATATAGCATTTATCATGATATATTGCTTTCTGTTTACACCTTTATATTAAAAGGATACTTCAGTCTAGCAAAAAGACACGTTCACTGATGCTAATCGTATGAGGAAAAATTGTAAAGATATCTTGGTTACCTATACTACAATAATTTTATTTTTTTTCATTGGATAGCTGATATTGGTCTGTATAAAGATTATGTTTAGCTTTTCCTATTTTATTTGCAAATATTTTTAATGAAGACATTTTCATTTTCAGAACCTGTTTCAAAAAGTGAAAGCTCATAAAGAAAATTTGTGAATCAAAATGTTTTCAAAAAATTTGTAATAAAAAAAAGTAAAAAATGCCACACATATACACTGTAAAAAAAATCTACGTAAAATTACGGACAAAAGCCGGCAGCAGAGATTCCGGACAATATCCGTAAAAAAATATTTTGACCGTAAATCTAAAAATCACCCGTAATTTTACATTTTAGCAAATGCATAACTAGCCCGTAAAAAAAGTAGTATTGTCCGTAAAAATAAAATGCCAAGTTGCCCGTGAAAAAAAGGGCATTGCCTGTAAAACTACAATGCCAGGATGCCCGTGAAAAAAAGGACATTGCCCGCAAAACTATAATGCCAGGATGCCCGTGAAAAAAGGGACATTGGCCATAAAACTATAATGCCAAGATGCCCGTAAAAAAAGGTGCATTGACCATAAAAATACAATACCAAGATATCTCTGAGAAAAGGGACATTGCCTGTAAAATAATACAAATTCTGGCCATGAAAAAAAAGGGTGTTGCCCATAAAATAACAAAACACATACATTAGGATACCTCATTAAAGAAAAAGCATTGTTTGTAAAATTAAAAAAAGGATCATTCAGTGAAATTAATATAAATTTCCATACTCCAGTATTACCCCATTCTCTTTTGGACTCAGGGGGGGAAAAAGGGGGCCACAAATCATAAAATATGGGGTTTTTTAAATAAAATCTTTAATGGGGATCACCATATATACCAACTGAAAATCCATAATAGATTTAAAAGAGGAATATAGATAATTCACAACACAAACAACAAAAATTTTCACAGGAGTACTTATGTTTTTGCAATATTTGAATAAAACATTCATAACTTATGCATATTATAAAACTTGTATATTCAAAGCCTAATTTTCCAAGGTTTTCAGGTACTCTTAGCAGGCAGTTAGTTTTTTTTTTTTTTTTTTTTTAATAAAAGTTTAATTCTATTAAAGGAGAACATTCTCACTCATTTCCTATAGTAAATTGTATTTTTATTCAGTTACGAGGTTCTCACTTTTGGTATTATTGCATTAATAACTTATGTTAAAATACAATTTTTAGCTTTCCAAAATTTACCATCACACACTTTAATAGTGAGAGAGTGGTGAAGCATTTAAAAACTGGTAAGATAACAAACCCTCATGTGTTTAGATAAAAGTCTGATATGTAAAATGAAAATAGAAAACTAGTTAATATTAAATTACAGGGGTTGATCCAGGCAAAATTTGGGGTTCACAAAAAACTATTTAATAAAATAGGTTTCTTCACAAAAATAACTTTAATAAAACAGACCCTTTCACAAAATTCTTTTATGCCATTTTCATACTGTTTTAAAATCTAATTTGTACACAAAAACATGTCATAATTTTCAAAAACTTAGCAAAGGAGTTTTTTAAAATATATATATTTAGTTTTTAAATTCCTTGTTCAAATAACAAAGTCAACTTCCATTAAAAAATGTTATTTTCACAAAAATAACTTTTCTTTTTCACAAAATGAGCCCCAGAATAAAAACCTGCATCGACTCCTGAATTGATCAGAAAAATTATGATTAGTAATATCAGTTTATTAGCTGTACTGCTATTGCTCCCTCTTTTCCCTTCCAAGCCGCTTAATAATAGAGAGCAGCTTTTTTATGATACACAAATGCTAATTTATTATTTCGATTTTTATGTATCACATATTTACTAAATACTACATGAAACAAAAGTAGTCCATTTTTGATTTAACAATGATTCATAATCCTACACACATCGGTGCAAGAAATCCATCTAAGTCAAGACTGAAATATTTTCTGAGCATTAGAAATAACTAAATGCAAAAGGGTTAGAAGATTTCTAAGTCTTGTTTTATACCTAAAAATTGGTCTCTAACAATAAAAGAAAGTGATTAAATGTTCTTGATGGTAGAACCACTATTATTTAAGTAAGTCAAAAATCTCTTCAACACTGAAATCAGTCCTGAGACTGAAGATCTTGCACCCATGTCCCACGGTTCTTGATCTTGTGTACACAGATAATATATACTATATTGTTTACGAGATTTCGGTGAAAATTGATTAAACTTGGGAATGTTTGAAGATGAAATTATTACAATGGTTCTGTTTTATAAATTATCATTCAATAAATAAAAAGAAAACATGAATTTTTACAAATTTATTTAATATACTTCAACACAGTATTCTTAGAAGTAACAAATTTAAATAACAAATTAAGAAACAACAAATAAAAAATTCATTTTTTCACACAGATTTGTAGTAACACAATTTATCGCCAAGGTTGTTTGGATCTTGCAGATAGTTTTTTCGATTTTGTGTCTTTTTCCAGATTAATAGCCAAGCATGTCCTATTTAGAAAAAAGGTAAGATAAATATTACATAAAAGTATACACAATAAACAGAAATTGAGTATAATAACAATCTCAATTATTCCAGATGAACAGAAAATACAGCAGTTATGTTTAATAGATAATTGTTATGAGCATCCTATTAAAACAAGTAACAAAATAAGTAAGGAATAATTAGAATTCATTCCAGTTTAACCCAAAATTAATTTCAATTATTGTAAAATAATTCATTTGTTGTAATGTTACAGTTAGTAATTTATTTTACTGAACCTTTTGTACATGAATAAAACTTGCACTTGACCTTTTATTTCTATGTAAAATAATTTTAAATGAGTAGATTAAATTTGAAGCAATTTTAAAATGACAAAATTCTTTTAAGCTCTGATATAAAACTTTGGGCCCAAAAACAAAAAGGCCTGAACATCTCTGATAGACATTAATGTTAATTTATATCAAAGTAAGATGCCTTTATAGCACCTTGAACCGTTTATATATACCACTTATAGCCGTTTGAACCAATTATAGTTGGTTTTAATCACTTTTGAATTGTTTGTCTGTTTTGCAGTCAATGTGTATTGCATTTCTTAGATCTCTTCTTCATTGCTAACTGTAATTGAGAGTGCATGTTTTTTCATATGTTTTTATGTTCTATCTTTACAAGAAAATACTGAATTCAAAGAAAATATGGTATTCTGACTTTCGGTGGATTTGTACGTATTGGAAGGCAAGGAATGAAATTTAAGTTTTTAGAAAATGTCTATCAGTCAACTCCGTAAGTTTTTAATTAAAAAAAAAAAAAAAAAAAAAAAAAAAAAAAAGTGGCTGCTTTGTTTTAAGAAATAATTCATGACATTTCAAAAAACTTAACATTTAATTAGAGCATTGATATAAACTGAAGCTGGTTAGTTTTTGGGGTATATCTCTTAACAGGTGGCGCTGATATGATGCATTATTCAGTTTCCATAATATCTTTAACTCAAGAACTAATGCACAGGTTATTATAAAACTCTGTTAGTTCCTGATTTAAAAATTGCTTCAATTCATATAGGGAACAATTTTTTACTACCATTTCAAAAATATATCGACATCAACTTCTTTTGTATCAAGCAATAAATCAACAGTTACATTGAGAATTTTGGAGAATAGTAAAATAATATTTTTTTCTTTCAAATAGAGCATTTTCCAATGTTCTCTTAGTAACTAATTTTCTGTTTAAGGGTGTTCTTAAATCAAAAAGAGCAACTTTGTGACACATGCACAGGGTTGGAAAAAAACATGTTTTTTATAAAAAAAAAAAAAAAAAAAAAAAAAAAAAAAAAAAAAACATGTTTTTTTGTTTAAAACATGTTTTAAACGTTTAAAACGTTTTTTTTTCACACAGCACAATTTTGATTAAAGTGAACAAAAATTATTAAATATAAAGAATGGAAATATTTTCAAACGGCAGTAAGGAAGAAAAAAATTATATAACAAATACCAAACATTAATTACAAATTTTATTTTTATTCTAAACTAAAACATTTAATTGTCCAGTTCTTTAAAAATGGTAACAAGTTTGTCAATACCCTTACAACAGCCTTATCAACACCCAAACGATTTCTGGTTTTGCTTTGCACAAAACCAAAAGTAGGGAAAACTCTTTCTATTCTAATCCAGCAGTAGAACATACAGTTGTGTGTAACTGTTTTATGATATTCATGGCATTTTTATCAATATATATGTGTTTTTCAAAGCTTAACCTGTGTTATTTCCACTTTATTTGATTCTCCAATGTCAAATTTATGATTGGCAACTGCATCAAACATATAATCAGAGAATGGAACTGACTTAGCTTATAATTTATAATTATTGGAATTAGTTCAGGACATAATTTGGCAGCAAGGTTCATGCCTTTTTCAGTCTCATCAATTGCAAGTGATTCTCCTTTAAAGCGTAATGAAATATGTAAAAAATATGTAATAAATGTGTAAAAAAATATGAAGTACGTAAAAAATTAGTTAAGAAATAAATATTTTTTAAACATGTCCATTTTTTATTATTAAATTATTATTATTATTTTGAGAACATATTCAAACTGAAAATCAAAGTAGATAGATTGGTTGGTAGGTAGCATACTTTTATAACTCTGAGGACAAATTTAAACAATTAGAATTTAAAACGAACTGAAAGTAGATAAGTTTTTTTTTTTTTCATTTCAGTTTATTTTCATAAATGAATTATTAAAAAGGAAATACTATTAAAAGAAATTTAAATTAATGTTGAATTTTTTTTTATATACGAATATTTTAAACTGAAGCCATTATAATTTTAATAAAGAAAGAGAAAAAAAACAATAAAAAATCTTTTTTGACTACTAAACAAATATCTATAAAGTATTATAGCATTATCTATTGATGGGAGAAAGTATTATTTATAGTATATTAAGAAGGCATTTAGCCCAGATTTTTTACTCAATATTATGTTCTCTGTGCACCAACTGCCGAATTTATTCACTAAAAAGGAGAAATAGATCTCTCAAAATATACAAATAAATACTTAAAAAGTGTTGTAAAAATAGATATTATTTAATTATTATTTACCTTAGATCTTTTGGATGCCCTCGCATCCATTTTCAAAGGAGTATAAAAGAAGATAATTCATTAGAAATGGAAAATGTAAAAACAAAACAAAAACAGTCTGCTTGTACAAACAAAGTCACAATGAATTCATCAAAACACCAAGGATATTGTACCGAAGTGTCGAATATTATAAGAAATGACGTCATTACAAACAGTATCATTGTTAAGCAAAATTTCGAGGGATTCACGGATAGTTGAAGAGTAATGATTTGATGTTGAAAAGATTATTTTAGCTTTGTAGAAATTTATCAAAATATTTTCTTTTCGTTGCATTCTAGATAAGGCTGTACTAGGCTTGTTGTATTGTATATCCGAAAAATGCTCTTTCAGTCTTACTTTTAATCTTCGAAAATTAATATATTATAGAACTTTGATATTATATAAAAAATCATAATTGAGATATTTAAAAAAATAAATTATATATTTCCAATTTCAGAGGAAATAAATTTAATTTAAATACTTAATTAAAATTAAATAACCAATTTATAAATTTAATAAAATTTGAATGTATTTTAGTACATACAGCTAATTAGAAATTTTTAATACAATTTTATTTCGTAAATTTTAATTTGTGACATTATTAGCACTATTTATGTTTTAAACATTGTTTTAAATGTAATGTTTTAAACGCGTTTTAAACAGCTGTTTTAAACAAAATGTTTTAAACATAACAACCCTGCACATGCATTAATTTATTTTTGTTCCGAAATGCATGAAAATAGCAGGTGTTGTTATTCAGAAACTGTCTAATTGCACTCATTCTTTTGTTTTTAAAAAACACAATAGATTTTTCATAACAAGCCTTCAAAGTTGATACTTTTGAGCATATTTCCTGACGAAAGCAGAAAAACCGGTTGAAAAGGAGGAGAAAAACAGGTGATTGCGTCATCGAAATAGCTTATAACTCGATAAGTAATTTAATTATCATAAAATGGAAAAATAAGTTCAATTCGAAATCGCTTTCATAGTCAGGCATTAAAATTTCATAACTTTCTGTTAAAAAATGAATTTGTAAATGTGTCAAAACGTCTTTCGCTTGTTCAGCGGATCAGTTAAGAACATTCTTAATGCCATAAATAAATATTTTTGTTTATCGAAAAACTTTTTTTTCCGTAAGTGATGGAAATATTTTACACATACACACACGTTGCCATAATTAACACTACAACAGCACAAGCAATAGATTTTTATAATACATTCCATCTTGCAGACTTTTTAATAATATAATTATTGATACAGACACTTGAAGATAGTTCTGTCACTGCACTCTCAACTAAATTTGTATGTTTTACAAGATCTCTCAACTAGATTCACACTCTTTTCAAGATCGACTAAATTGGTACTTTTTCTGAGATATCTCGAATAAATTGGTGCTCTTTTCGAGATATCTAGACTAAATTTGCTCTTTTTCTCAAGATTTCGACTAAATTCGCACTTTTCCCCCCAGGATCTGGACTCAATTTGCACGTTTTCCTGAGATCTCAATGAAATTAACACTTTTTCTCGAGATCTCGACTAATTAATGCACTTTTTTTTTCAGATCTCGACTAATTAATGCGCTTTTTTTTTTCCAGATCTCGACTAATTTTGCACGTTTTCTGGAGATCTCAACTAATTTGCATGTTTTAACAAGATCGCGACTAAAGTTGCATCTTTTATTGAGATCAAGACTAAATGCATTTTTTTTTTCATCTCGACTAAATAATGCATTTTCTCGAGATCACGGCTAAATTTGCACTCCCTCCCAGGATCTTAACTAAATTTGCACCCCGCCCCCTGAAATCTTGACTAAATTCACACTTTTTTCGAAGATGTCAACTAAAGTCACACTTTTTCAGATTATTTAATGATATTCATATCACCCCCTCCCTCTCTGCAGAATCATAATTCCCATTTTTCTATCATGATTCTAAGTTGAAATCTGCATTTTGTAAGTATGATGAAATTAGCATTTTTTACCAAGATTCTTTGACGAAACTTCATTTTTTTAATGCGATTGTTCTATTTAAGGGATTTGCAATTTCTTTCTGTGATATTTTGGCAGAATGTGCATTTTTACCATGACCCTTTGACAAAATTTATTTCTTCTGCAACTAATTGACTTTTTTATACGTACTCATTTGTTAAAATTCACGATAGTTTATCATGACTGATCGCCAAAATTTTCAACAGTTTTGCACAACCGATTGGCTCACTTTGCAGAGAAAAATATGTAGAAGAATTTACAGGGGGAAATACAGTACAGAATTTTAATGTGTAGGTCTTTCTTTTTCTGTATGTAAATCACACAATTCTGCACATGATTTCAAACCCTACCCCTCAAAGACAACCCATCCCCCAAGAAACTCTTAAAATGGCACCATAAGCAGCCAATTTATTTATTTTATGTGCTTGGCGACTCTTTTAAACTCTTTTGATGCACACAATGGTTTTTTTTTAAAACATTTACATGGCAGCCTGTGGAAATTCAATTGATCTTTGAAAATTATAGCAAATATTTTTGGCATACAAAGAACAAGCATACCCCCCCCCCTTTTTTAATAGCTCTTTTTGAAAAAATGTACTCTTTTTTTTAAATTAGTGGTTTCTCTTCGAAAAGTTCAACCTGGTGCCCCCCCCCCCTTTTTTTCCCTTTCTAGAATCTAGAGTATTTTAGATACGACAAAAAATCATCTTTGCTAGTAAAATTGTATTATCGTAGTGAGCATTAAAATCATTCAAAATACAATTTAACTGCAATAGTTGGCAGATCTGTAGTGGTATTTGTAATTGATTTTAATTT
Source organism: Maratus speculifer (assembly GCA_964019185.1). Taxonomy (NCBI): domain Eukaryota; kingdom Metazoa; phylum Arthropoda; class Arachnida; order Araneae; family Salticidae; genus Maratus; species Maratus speculifer. Next base: position 8,753,394 of record CAXHSM010000349.1, on the reverse strand, counting down.
TTGAGAAATTAAAAACAAACATGCCTCTTCTAAAAAATACTATACAGTAGAGTATCTAATTTGCTGACCTGTAATTCACAGTCAGTTTTTTAAAGTTAACAAAAACGTATTTAGATTAATAATATTGCAGACTGTGCCACCCCCTTAATGGTGAGTATTTTTTTTGGGGGGGGGGGTGGGGGAGAAGAAGGCTGGAAATAAAACTTCACGCGAACAAATTGATGCTGTGATGACTTGTCGCTACAATGATTTCAATGCAACACCTAATATTTCGAATTATAACTAACTGAGTGAAAATGCCTTAAAATTAATAATTATTTGTAATAATATTAAAATGCTATATCGTCATTAGAAACATTTTTCTGCATAATTTCTTATTTTAACATATTAGGAAGCAGGTAAAAATTTTTTTGCAACATTACATATCTACATATGAAAAAAAAAAAAAAAAAAAAAAAAAAAGCATGTTTTCATTATTGTAACATTTACAAAAATATACATTTTTTGAAAATGCATTAAAAGATAGAAAATTTCACCAAATTAACCAGCTAAGTTGGTTTTATATATGGCAATTTATTTTGTTGCCAAATTTAGTTGTATATGACCAAATTGGTCAAAATTTAGTTCTATGGTAGTAATACTGCTATTACTACTTTTTTTTTTTTTACAATTACCCATTGTTTAAGCTAATACAGATTTCTTCATATGAAAACAACCATTATACCTACGGCAGCCCACTGACCACCTTAGGGAGTGAATTAAAGAGAAAAAAAAAAAAAATCAGCCTAATGTGTGTATTGCCTTTGAATACACGAAGGAGAGACTGGAGCACATGTGAATAATTCACATAAAGATAGCTTTTTTTATTACTGGTTAATTTCTGAAAACAAAAAATACTGAATACAGTAAACAGAACCCTTTTTTTAAACAAGGTAATTTTTTTATAAAATCATCTTTATAGTTAGCTCTTCTTTTTTTTTTAATAACTTTATAAATTCAATGAATTGCTCACAAGTGCCCCAACAGCAGGGTAGTTGCGAACCCAAGAAAAAATATTTGATATGCTTTACATTCTGTTTTTTATTTGTTGTCATGATCATTAGTTACACTATGTGTTAAATTTACTATAAACAAAATTCTAGTTCCGCAGTGATAGATTTAAGCACAAGATTATAAGACGGAAATAAGTAGACTGGGAAAAAGGAGGATTATATGACTAATTAAATATTGTCGGAATAAAATAAAAATTAAGATGTACATTTGAAAAAAATAAAGCCTTTAAATTTTGCTTAGGGGAATTTAGATAATATTTATCAAAAATCTGCCAAAGTACAAAAGATTCTTATCCTTGTATTTCCCTTCTAGTATCCTTGTATAGGATATATATACCTTGTATGTGTATACTTGTATCCTATGAGTATCTTTGTATTTCCCTTCTATTCTAAAATAATGATAAAGGATTTTAAAATGATTAAAAAAAAATAAACTCAATTACAAGCACACACCCAAATTTAACTTCTTTTACTTTTGAAAGAGGAAGGGGGGGGGGAGCTCACAATATTTTATAGTATCAGTTTAAAAATTTTAATTTCAGGCAATTCTAATATCTATCTCCATTCAAAGCATCATACACATACACATTTTAGAGGTGAAAGTGGGCCATCATTCCAAGTTTGGAAGAAATGAAATTGTTTAGCAAAATATTGCAAAAAACTATTGCATCTTAGAAAACTTTACATGGATTTAAATTATAATTGGATATAAATAAGCTTATAGCTCTTTACATACTTGCTAACGGATGCTCTTGTGAAAAGTTCAATACAAAATCAAATATATGACAAAAAGTCTCCTATTTCAAGACAATATTAGATATGACATTATTTCGCATGAAGTGAACTGAAAGAAACAGAATCATAGAATGATTATTGAGACACTTATGAACTATTCAAATCTGCCTCAACTATTCTGTTAACAAATGACCCACGTGGTGACTAAAGTTAAATTGACAAATCATTAACATTTATCAATTTTAGAATTCTTTTTTTTTAAATCAAAAATACTTATTATTTATAGTATATGTTAGAACATTAAAATTAAATCAAATAAATAAAGTTATTCATTTAAAAATTTAAAAGTGAGATTTTACTTTTGAGACGCACACTTTATGCCTCCATTTCTTTCTCTTCTCGATGACACTACCAGTGATAGAAGCATCTCCATCATATTCTGGAGCTGTCCATTTGAAATAGGTAATTAGTAACCTTTTAACCAGTAGCTTGTAGTCGGCCAGGCTTACTTGGTTCATCTGCAAAAAAATGCAGTATTATACAGGGTGTTTACAAAAATGTATTAGTTACCATTAAAAGTAATTATGTTATTTCATAAAATACCTAATTATTTCATGAAATCACTGAGTATGTTAAAGTGTGTAAAGTCAATGCATTTTAAGATGTAACAAATTATTTTATAGAACAGTTGTCTAATTGTTAAAGTATTAAAACTTTCGGCAATAGCCATTTGAACCAATTATAGCCAGGATTGCAAAAAAGCCATGCCGGTGGCTTTTATTTGTTTTAACCAGCTTTTATTGACCAAAATTGGTGTTTTTTAGTTAGTTTTAAAGACTTAATTGAGGTAGAATTCAATATAACCCAATTTCTCCAAAATGAACACATTAATATTGGAATAATACGTATTGATTTGCAGTCAAAATTATAAATATATCAGCTAACTTTTAAAAGACCATACAAAATGCTTTCTCTGGTTTATACTGACTTTACCCCCCCCCCCCCCCAAACACACACATACAGTTTTTTTTCTTTTTTACTACTTTATATAATTAAAAAGGACAATAGTTGTATAGTTAGTATCATAATTTATTACTTAACTAATTTTAAAGGATATTAATATACAAGTCTTATTTTATTGCTCATAAATTTTTCTTTGGAGCCACACATAAAGTCATTTAATAAAAAGAGCAATTCTTTTTAATAAAACAGCATTACGAATAACTTTGCATTAGTTTATGTATGAGTATGCATTCTTTAAAATAACAATGAGCTTTTCAAAATTTTAATTCAACAAGTTTTATTACAACAAGATGATTTCAATTATTAAATACACATAAGCTATTGTCAATTTCAAAAGTAAATAGAAGTATGTAAGGAAAATTCCATTTTTATATGTAACATTTAGTTATTGTTTCATATAATCTTTAAAATGTTTGGTATATATAGAGCTATGCAACAACGAATTCCAAACCACAACATTACAGTCTAATTTAATTTATTCTTATGAATATTTATAATTTCAATTTCAGACATAATGCCTTCACAGATGCATCAGCAGTTATAAAGACTCATTTATTTGATAAAATTTAGTAGAAATGTACATTTTTTAATAGAAAATATTTATAAGTGTATTACAAATAAATTAATTCAAATTTAATATGAAATATCTGTAAACTGGGGATGCACAACCTGTGGCCTGCGAATTTCGTCAATTTACAACTGGGAAAAATTGCAATTTTTGTACATATGTCACACAAAAAAAATCCTAAATTTCGTCAATTTACTGCGGGAAAATATAAAATTTCGTCATTTAAGAATCACAAATGTCATTTATCGACACGGAAAAATCACGAATTCTACTGATCAAATGCGAAAAAGTCAAATTTTATCGATGAGGATCGGAAAAATCATCAGTTTTGCTCATCAGAGAGGGCAAAATCGCGAATTTTGCTCATGAGACTCGGGGGAAAAAAGTAGCAAATTTTCCCGATTGGGTACGAAAACATCGCAAGTTTTTTCGACCAGGGATGGAAAAATCGCAGATTTTGTCAGATGGATGCGAAAACTCGCACATTTCGTTGATCAAGCAAGAAAAAAATCATAAATGTTGTTGTTCCTCGAAAATATTGCAAATTATCATCGGATGGAAAAATAGCATATTTTCTCGGTTTATCGCATTAAAAAAAAAAGCGAATTTTGTCGATAAGGCACAAAAAATCGCAAACTTTGTCGATCAGACACAAAAAAAAAAAAAATTTGTTGATAAGACACGGGAAAATTGCGAATTAAGTGATGATGCGTGGAAATATTACAAATTTCGTTGATCAGCTGTGGAAAAATCGTGTTTTTGTCAATTTATCAAGAAAAAAAAATCACGAGTTTTATCTTGCCGCATAAAAAAAATGCAGATTTTGTCAATGCTAATACAAAAATCACAAATATTGATACTCGGTTGAAGAAAAATGTGTATTTTGTCAATTTACAGCAAAAAAAAAGCGCACATTTCGTCGATCAAAGACCAAACAATTGTGAGTTTTATTGATCGCATTTCGAAAAATAGCAAATTTCTTTGGTCGGAGATGGGAATTTTGCAAATTTTGTTGGTCACACATAGAAAAATTGCTAACTACGTTGATCAGACTAGAATAAAATCGAGAATTTCATCGATCATGCAGAGTAATTTCGCGATTTTCATTGATTGGCTTTGCAAAGATCACGAATTTCGCCGACAGGGTCATTCCATGTCAAATCACCCAGATTTTTCCAAAAATGACACCCACCATCACCAATTTAGATAAAATTCTGTGGATTTGTAGAATTTCTAATGCTGATTCCAAAAATATCAATTATATTGAAATTGATCAAACGGTTTATGAGTTATGAGCTTTTAAATAGCTCCCAAGATGGCTGATTTGCCGCCATTTTGAATAGCACATGTGACAACAAAATAGTCCATAACTTCTTTCAGGTTTAAGCTAGAGCTTTCAAATTTTTTTTGTTTTGTTCAGAATAAAGTAAACTTTCATTTAAACAGATTTTTGTGAACCTCATTTTATAAAAGTGCTGTCAAAAAATGACTTTTTGTCATTTTTTTAAGTAAAAAAAGGGGCAACTTCAATGGCTGATTTCCCCCAATGTACCCCCTTCAATTTTCATCTAATTGCATAAATAAGCAACTCAAAGTGTGTTTTGATGACTAATAAAAAAAACTTAATGGACAGTTCACAGGTTTTTATTTAAAAAAATAAATTCAAATTTACTGACTTTTCACAATAACAGAAAACACAAGATAATATTGATATTTCTTTTATTACCAGAAATATCATACATATTTACATCTAAAAGTTTCATAAGGTTTAATGTTACATAAATATATGTATTTAATGTGCCTAAAAAATGGGAATCCCATAGGAATAAATAGGAATACCAATAATGGATTCTTACAATTGGACAAATTGAAATCTATTGCAGTCTCAGTAAATTATGAATAAAAAGGAAATGATGGAAAAAGTTCTACAAATAGTTGAATTTTATGACAAAATCATACTTTTGTTATACAAAATACAATAAAATTGCAACTCTTAAATAAATATTACGGTACTTTAAATTAATGCAAAATAACATATCACATACACAATAAACACATGCTATTAAAAATATATCTTCATCAATAATAATTTAAAGTAAAGGTAATTTTTAAAAATTCCTGCCAACATGCAGATGTAAATTTTGAAGTTAAATACAGTAGACTCCCTCAAATCCGCACAGCTTGGAACCAGAAGTTTTGTGGATTTTAGAATTTTGCCGATTTCCGGTCATTACTTTGTTTACTTTTTTTTAAACAAGAATTTGAATGCAATTAATAATGCAATCAAAACTAAAATGAATGCTTTGCAATATAATAAAATATTAAAATAAGTAATAAAATAAAATAATAAAAATGTAGATAATTTTCAAAGTGATTAAAATATTAAAAGTAAGGATCAAGTTAATAATCAATAATATATGATTAAATATTCATTATAAACATGAAATATATCTTTCCTAAATTATTCAATGTAGTTACTAATGTACCTCATAAAGATACATTACTAATTCTCAACAAAATCATAAAATAAAGAAGTTTTTTTTTCAGGTTCAGCCAGATTTAGATTTAATAACCAAAAAAGCTTGATTAATACATAAATATATTTGATAAGAAGATTGTGATTACCAATGATATATAAGAAAAATCTGAATTTTTTCAGAATATATTTCTTTTCCTTCTTGGGGAAAAAAAAACATGAATTCAGTACTATTAACAAAAGTTACAAATTAAAATAAAATGGAATTGATATAAAATTATAAAAGTCAAATTTTGTCCCTATATCTGAACTGAATGTTTCATTATTTACATCCGTAAATTATATGCAGATTTTTTAGAGTTGTGGATTTTGGGGTTTCGGATTTGAGATAGTTTACTGTACTTGTTTCAGTAACAAAAACCAAAAACTAAATCAAATTTAGATATAAACCTAGTTTAACAATTTTATCTGGCTGTTTTTAAAATTTAAATTTTCTGTAAGAACTGGTTTTGTCAGAATCATATTAAGGCAGTGCATATAAAAAAATATTTTCGTACCCTCAACAACTCAAAATTTTCTAACACATTTTCAGATTCATTTTTAAAAGTAAAAACATTATACTTGTTGATGTGATTTTTTTTTTTTTTTTTTTTTTCAGAGATTTATAAGCGACCTCAGGGCTGCTACTGGCAACTATTTTTATATTCTGTGTGCACTAGTATTTTTCTAATATAAAATTTGAAGTATATTTTACTTGCAAATGTTATCAAAGCATCTATTATGGATTTCATTTTTAAGAAAGTGGTTGGTGCCAGTTAGAATTAAAAAATAGTTGTCTGTGGCAGCCTTGCAACCTGTGTTTTTATTTTTTGTTCAATGAATTAGATCTTGATTTACAACAATTATTTTCTCAGTATGGCCATTTTTTCCATTTCCAGTACTATAGCTTAAATTCAATTCAAAATGCCCACTTTGACAGCATTTTTTTTAATATAGTATGCCTTATATATATATATATATATATATATATATATAGAACCTGCCATTTGAATTTAAATTGTGTTTGTGAGCAAAAATGGATTTAAAAATGAATCAGAAAATCCAATGATTTTGCTTTGCCGAACTGTCCCGTTCACATAGAAAGCAAGGCATTTTTGTATACACAGCTTTTTGTGCCAATAATATTAATGTACATATGAAGTCACTGTTAAACCATTTGTCTATCTCATGCTAAATACAATCAGATTGTATTTTTAAAGTCGTTAGATAAGTTCGCAAACACCCACAACAAGTATACATTTACATTATCTGTGACGATTACATGATGCTTGTTCTCGGCAATGAATCTTAGATATCACCTCTGGTTGATCGCAAACAAACTATACGTGATAGAAGAAAACTAAGAACAGTTGTGAAATTAGCATAGAAAAATACTTTAAAGGGGTGCATTGGTTCTTAATCATCTGATATGTAGACTAGTGTAACTTTTACTTACTGTATTTTTTATTTAAGAGTTTTAATTTTATCACATTTTTTATTACAGTAGACTCCTTCAAATCCGCAAACCAGAAATCCGCAACTCTCTAAAATCCGCGCATTTTTTATGGATGTAAACAATGAAACTTTCAGTTTGAATATTAGGACAAAATCTGATTTTTTTTTGTAGTTTTGTATCAATGCCATATATTTTTTAATTTGTAATTTTCTTAATACTCTATTCATGTTTTTTTCATGAAGGAAGAATAAATTATTTTGGAAAAAATTCAAGATATTTCTGATATTACTGGTAATCACAATCTTCTTACCAAATATATTTATGCATTAATCAAGATTTTTGGTTATTAAGCCTGGCTAAACTTGAAAAAAAAAATTGTTATTTTATGGTTTTGCTGTGAATTAGTAATGTACTTTTATGTAGCAAGTTTTGTTGAATAATTGGAAAATACATTTAATCTTTATAATGTTTATTTAATCATACACTATTGATTATTAACTTGACCTTTGCTATTAGTACTTTAATCATTTTAAACATTATCTAAATTTCTATTAGTTCGTTACTTATTTTAATATTTTATTATATTGTAAGCATTCATTATAGTTCCAATTACACTATTAATTGCACTCAAATTACTGTTTAAAAAAATGTAAACAAAGCAATGACCAGAAATCCGCAAAAATCTAAAATCCGCACAACCTCTGGTCCCAAGCTGTGCGGATTTGAGGGAGTCTACTGTATATACAAGTATGATTTTGTTATATAATGTACCTATTTGTAGAGTTTTTTCTATCATTTCTTTTTTACTTATAATTTATTGAAACTCTGCTGTAGATTTCAATTTGTCAGGCAATAATTTATTGAAACTCTGCTGTAGATTTCAATTTGTCAGGAAAGTACTTCTATGTCTTGCAAAAATCCATTATTGGCATTCCTATTAATTTCCTTTTTTATAGGGGATTCCCCTATTTTAGCCACATTAAACATACATATTTAAGTAACATAAAACCTTATCAAACTTTTGGATGCATAAATATTTCTGGTAATAAAAGAAATGTCAACACATTATCTTGCGTTTTCTGTTATTGAGGAAAGTCAGTAAAATTGAATTTATTTTTTTAAATAAAAACCTGTGAACTGCCCATTAAGTTTTTTTTATTAGTCATCAAAACACACTTTGAGTTGCTTATTTATGCAATTAGATGAAAATTGAAGGGGGTACATTGGGGGAAATCAGCCATTGAAGTTGCCCCTTTTTTTACTTAAAAAAATGACAAAAAGTCATTTTTGACAGCATTTTTATAAAACGAGGTTCACAAAAATCTGTTTAAATGAAAGTTTACTTTATTCTGAACAAAACAAAAAAAAATTGAAAGCTCTAGCTTAAACCTGAAAGAAGTTATGGACTTTTTTGTTGTCACATGTGCTATTCAAAATGGCGGCAAGTCGGCCATCTTGGGAGCTATTTAAAAGCTCATAACTCGCAAACCGTTTGATCAATTTCAATATAATTGATGTTTTTGGAATCAGCATTAGAAATTCTACAAATTCACTGAATTTTATCAAAATTGGTGATGGTGGGTGCCATGGTCTGGGTGATCTGACATGGAATGACCCCGACAGGCTTTGAAAAAAATCACAAATTTGATTGATCGGCTTCGTAAAAATCCTGAATTTTGTCGATTAGCTTCAGAAAAATCGTGAATTTTGCTGATCCGAATTGGAAAAGCGTGAATTTTGTCGATTAGGTGCAGAAAAATCACGAATTTCGTCAATCACGTGCGGAAAAATTACGAATTTTGTTATTCAGTCGCATTAAAATCACGTGTTTTGTCAATCAGGTTCGGATAAATTGCCAATTTCGTCAATCATGCGAAGGAAAATTGTGAATTTCGTCTATCAGCTTTGCAAAAATCATGAATTTCATCTATCAACTTTTTAAAAATCGCGAACTGCGTCTATTGACTTTGTAAAAATCATGAATTTTGTCGATCGCCTTCATGAACATCATGAATTTTGTCTATCGCCTTTGTAAAAATTGCAAATTTCGTACCCCCCCCCCCCAATCATACACATACACTCTCCTCTGAAACCACATATTTTTTTTTCAGATTGTAGGCTACAGATCACCTTCTCTAACTCGAATTCTCTCCATGTTATTGATGTGGCCCGCAACCACCCAGATATATTTGAAAGTGGCCCTTCTCTTCAAAAAATTGTGCACCCCTAATGTAAACCATCTTTAACAAATAAATAAAAGCTGGCGTTTTTCAATTAAAACAGGCTTTTTTAAAGTGTTTTACAAAAAAAAAAAAAAAAAAAAAAAAAAAAAAGGCCAGATGACATATTTGGTTTGGCTAAAAGCTTCTAACTCTGCTAATATAATTAATTTTAGTAAGTTTTGAATCATTTATGGCTGGTTTCACATGCTTATTTATTAGACCTTTTCATTGTTATTAACTGTCATTACGGGCACATGTTTTGTCGATATGTGTATTAAATTTGCACAAATTTGTAAGCAAGCAGCTAATTTTTGTTAGCATTTTCACAGGGTTCATTGCTATCTCCAGTTTTATCGAGTATTTTAACCGTTAAAACCAGTGTAACATTGTCATGTTACATCAGTAATATATGTTTAAATTACACCATTGCATATGTGAAAACAATTACTCCATGAAACTGGAGGCAGCATTTGCCACCATTTTTACACCAATTGTATGAAGTAACGTTTCCAGAAATGTTTTACAGTGAAGAGTGATTTCATAGTCATTTTTCGGTAATCAACCATTTTCGTGAGAGACTATGTGATTTCATTTGTGAAATGCAATTTTTTTTGACCCATGAAATTTCATTAGGAGTTAAACAAGATAAATTTCACACAATGCTATACATTATTAGACTTTTTTAATGATTTTTACATTACTATGCAAATGAAGTTCCTTATTTCTTGTTTAAGAAAAATAACACCACTTTGTTTCGCAGATTGTTGCTCGGTTAAGATTTTTAAAGAATTTATCCCAGCGAACAGAGTCTATTTTAGCAACAAAATTCACATAATACTTTTGAATTCAAGGCAAGGAAGTTCAGAAACTGTTACATGTTTCATTTCACTCTCCTTAAGAAAGGGGGTAGCGGGTTAAAGGGGGTCTGGCGGCCCCCACCGAACCTGGTAAAATCGTTCCAAAAATCTTGAAGAGGGTCGAAAAACAAGCAGTATAAGCTTTTTACCGACATTGAAACCCAAACGAAAACACAGTAATGGCGAAAAATATGATTTTTTGTGATTTTTATTTTTTTCAACCAGTTTAATTTATTTTTAAATGGTTTAAACGCAATTAAAATTTGTTTTGGATGTGTGGAAGTCCCCTGAATTTTTTCAGATTTTTTGGTCAAGTAAAAACATGTGAATTTTAGGTTTAAATGCGAAAAAATCGTAAAAAACGCGTCATTTTCAAGATTCAACCCTCTAATTTTTAGGGTTGTTTTCATTTTCCCGAGGGGTGCTGTATAGTATAGATAGCGGCAATCGTCCTCTTTCGAATGCAGGCAACTGGGTTCAATTTGGTCAATTTTGGTGAGCGGGGCGATTTTTTGAAAAAAACTCGAATTTTCAACTTTTGGTAAATTACGGCACGTACTTGGTATAATGCGTCTTTGCTATAAAAAATACATCTCTATAGGAGTTTTTGAGGTCGCTGATCACGAATTTGATGTCAAAAAATTTTTTTGACAACAAATTCACCCATAAGTATTTACTGCAGGCAACTGGGCTCAATTTGGTCAATTTTGGTCAATTTTTGGTCAATACCCATAAGTATTTACTGCAGGCAACTGGGATTTGCCTGCAGGCAACTGGAATTTGATGTCAAAAAAATTTTTTGACAACAAATTCACCCATAAGTATTTACTGCAGGCAACTGGGCTCAATTTGGTCAATTTTGGTCAATTTTTGGTCAATACCCATAAGTATTTACTGCAGGCAACTGGGCTCAATTTGGTCAATTTTGGTGAGCGGGGCGATTTTTTGAAAAAAACTCGAATTTTCAACTTTTGGTAAATTACGGCACGTACTTGGTATAATGCGTCTTTGCTATAAAAAATACATCTCTATAGGAGTTTTTGAGGTCGCTGATCACGAATTTGATGTCAAAAAAATTTTTTGACAACAAATTCACCCATAAGTATTTATCAACACAGGTTTGATAATGTAAAAAATATCATTGAATCACAGCATTTAAACAATTTTAATATCGTGTTCAACTAATATAATCAATGAAACTAAATTTTCTGGTATAAATCATATTTCATTCAAGCTTACGTAATAGTCACACAGTAATATAAAATAGCATAATACTTTTTTACAGAGCTAAGTTAACAATTTTACAGTTTTAATCCTCGTCACTATCTTCTTCAATAACAGGTTCAACGCTTTGAACAGAGAAAAGATTTGTGAGAAAATGTGCTGGACGAATAATTCGCGACAAATATCTCGCATGCCGTAAGAAGTAAATGATAGTGGCCACATGTGCACAACAACCGACAGTTCTGAGGCCATTCGCACAATCGCATATGTATTCTTCTATACCACTTCTTCCAATAGCGTTAGGAACGTATTTTACGTAAAACCTGTACTTTTTCCGACTTATGTGCCTCGATTTAACTTCGCATTTCAAAATTGATTTATCTTCCAGCAAGTAATGCATATTAAGAACTCCATCTTCAGTACATAATTCTGCTATATAAGAAACGGTCTGTGATAACTGGTAAGACCCAGTAAAAAGTATCTTCAGATCTCTTTCTGTCAACTCCGGAAAGTCTACAACATCATTTGACGTCAGAGGTCTGAAGATCCTTTTTTTCTGTTCCAGTTTTTCTCTTCTACCACTTTCGCTAAATCATTATTAACGTTTTTTCTGAGCAACATTTCGTTAGTGATCTCATCTTATAATTCGCTATCACAATTGAGTCGTTTTCCGAACAAGTTAACCAGAAAATTCGCTATTTTGCAATAAGTTTTAGCTGATAGCAAACGTTTATTGTCAAACTCATGATGCAAGAGTTGGAATTTGCTGTCAATGATCCCATGAACAGCCTCTACTACCCATCTTAGTTTAGTTACAAATCGACTGTCATTCGCCTCTTGAGTCGTGTTAATAAATACTTATGGGTGAATTTGTTGTCAAAAAAATTTTTTGACATCAAATTCGTGATCAGCGACCTCAAAAACCCCTATAGAGATGTATTTTTTATAGCAAAGACGCATTATACCAAGTACGCGCCGTAATTTACCGAAAGTTGAAAATTCGAGTTTTTTTCAAAAAATCGCCCCGCTCACCAAAATTGACCAAATTGAGTCCAGTTGCCTGCATTCGAAAGAGGACAATTGCTGCTATCTATACTATACAGCACCTCTCGGGAAAATGAAAACAACCCTAAAAATTAGAGGGTTGAATCTTGAAAATGACGCGTTTTTCACGATTTTTTCGCATTTAAACCTAAAATTCACATGTTTTTACTTGACCAAAAAATCTGAAAAAATTCAGGGGACTTCCACACATCCAAAACAAATTTTTAATTGCGTTTAAACCATTTAAAAATAAATTAAACTGGTTGAAAAAAATAAAAATCACAAAAAATCATATTTTTCGCCATTACTGTGTTTTCGTTTGGGGTTGTAATGTCGGTAAAAAGCTTATACTGCTTGTTTTTCGACCCTCTTCAAGATTTTTGGAACGATTTTACCAGATTCGGTGGGGGCCGCCAGACCCCCCTTAACCCGCTACCCCCTTTGTTATTTAATTAGCATGATTGAATCAACTTTGTTAAATCAATTACAACAAATGGCAGATATTTTTTCATGTAAGGCTGTACCAACAATAAACCGACGAAGGAAAATGAAAATTAAGAATAAATTTAACTTTTAAAAAAAGATACAATAGAATCATACATGTGATAATTGGGATTGGGAATCTTTTTTTTTTTTTCTTTCTTTTTCAACACAACAGATAAACAACTACAAATATTCCTAGATTTCAATTGCTCTTTTTACAGCTGGTAGACTGTAAAGCCAGCTATGTATCTTAAAGACAGTATTGCCAATTAACAATATTTCCTAATAATCTTGAACACACTATGTGCTGTTTTTATAACAATTTCTTTCCACCTGACATTTAATGATTTTTGTGTCGAATTTAATTACTCATTTATCATAGCGAAAAGCTCAATAAAAAATTCATAAAACCAATTTTGAAGAATTTTAGGTTTAGCATCATAAATTTTTACTTACACAAACCAATTATTTTTCGCTACCACCAACACCATTTACTGAAAATAAAGTATACTTAATATAAAATGAAAATATTAAACAAATTTTATATCAAAAAAGTAAGTTTATATACAATTTTTTCACATATTTTTAATAAAAGGGGGGGGGACAGGGACAAGAGGACTAGTTATCATATTGAGCAAGAAAAAATGAATGTAAATGCTTAAAACTGAAATTGTTAAAAATAAAAAGCTAATTTCTATTTATTATTAATAACAATAAAAATAAAGTTCATTTTGAAAGATTTCTTTCATAAAATTTGAAAACATGCAAATTTTATCGAGGCCTAAACAATGTTGGAGAGAACACAAGGAAATGCACTACCAAAATCCGTGAGGTCATCAATCATAGGTTTGTTTTTGAAGAATTTTCTTTTTTAAATGTAAAATTACACTAATTCAATCAAGATGCAGGCACTGTCATATGGGCCAGACAGTAATAAAGATAATAATCAATTCGCTACATGGACAGCATGAAAACTAAATTTAGGTATAGGATACTTGTGTTTTTTTTTTTTTGGTGGAAGATATAGGTCAAAATTAACATTTTTAGCCAATGGTCATTGGCCAGTACACTAATTTTTCTAACTGGCTATTTTTTTCAACTACTGGCCAGTAACAAAGTTACAAATGCTCCATACAAAATTGTGTTTTTTCAAGCTAAGAACAATGTTATTTACTATTTCTGTTACTTACCATTCAATAGGATTGTACATCACAGGTGATTCTGAAGGGGGGGAAAAAAAAAAAAAAAAAAAAAAAAAAAACTGAAGTTAGGGATGCACCGAATAGTCATTTTGGTCGAATACCGAACATTCAGCCATCCAAATAGTAACTATTCGGCCGAATACCGAATATTTGGCTTTTCAAATACAGTCGAGTCTCTATATAACGAAATCAACCGTTCCAGTAAAAAAATTTTCATATAGAGAAATTAATCTTTTGAATTAAGTATTTGAAATATTTAAAAGTAAATATTAACCTAACATTTTATTTCTTAATTATTTAAGTTGTTTCAAAAAAGAGAACAGACATTTATTTAAAAACTTAATGAAAATCAAATGAGGAAGACTTGCATTAATTTCAGACGAAGAAATCTGTAATTTTTTGTTGTTTTTGATTTTAAAATTGTTACGCTCTCCAATAAAAAAAACTTTTAGCAAGGAATGAAAAATTGTCGTTAACATTTTCCTCCATTTGAAGGCCTCCCTTATGTGCTTTTCATTGATTCCTCTCTTACAAATATCAATCCAATTGACTCTGTTTCGAGAAGGATGTGGAAAGGTGTGTGGTGGGTGGGATGAATTTGTTGCATTTAAAGAACAAGGAGAGAAGTAATATAAAAAAAAAAAACTCAGCACTGACGATAAATCAAAAGTAAGTGATGGAAAATTGATACCATACGAAGCTTTTTAAAACTGAATAAATTAAGATCAATTTATGAAAAAATTCGTTATACGGAGATAGATATTTCGCTAAAGACTGTTTTTAATGTAATCATGCGAAAAGGGGACCGTTCCAACTAAAAATTCGTTATATAGAGAAATTCGATGTATGGAGTTTCATTATACAGAGACTCGACTGTACTTTTTATGTTTCAAAGTTTAAAGGTATTAAAATGTTACTTTTTAAAACAATTTTACATAATGTTTAATAAGAGAAACTTACATTTTGATAAACAAGAGTTTTTTATAAAAACATTCAGTATTAAAAAAATATGCCTTTTTTTAATTAAGAAGCATAATTATTAGGGATGGGACGAATAGTGATTTGGCCGAATACCGAATATTCGGCCAAAATTTAGGCCGAATACCAACTTTTTTTTCAATAAAGGAAATAAATTTTGATTACATATAATTTTAAAAATAGGAGCTCATTAATAATTATTACTCTTAATTGGGCTTTTAGATGTATTTTTAAACTTGTAAAACTCATTTTAACTCAAAAAATTATGAAATTGCATCATATTCTTTTATGCTAATGTACATCAAATTGATTTTCAGCAAGTCAGGATGGTAAGGTATTTCCTTTAAAATATGAGGAATGTAGTTCAGTTTTATTATCAAATGATACTTTTATCCTTTCTTCCATCCAAAATTAATAATATTCTTAATCTCTTTCTCTCAGAACTCACAAGGAGATATTTTCTGAAATAACCTTTAATGAAGTAAATTTGATCATTTAGAGTTTGCGTCCCTAATGATAAGCAAATTTCTAAGAATGAGACTGTTCTGAAATCAGTTGCCAAGCTATAAATTACAAATTATGTTAAAGCAAAAGGTTATGCTTAAAGTAGAATGCATATGTTAACAAAATCTTTGACATTTGAATCGGTGCATACAATATTCAACTTCAATAGTTCACTTATTCAACAAGCATTAAAAGGATAAACAGAAATTGATAACAACATAAATGAAGGGAGATGTAAATTAAAGATATATACATAATAATGTTACATATTTAAGTCAGTAATCAGGCAAATAATTATTTAAAAGGGGAAACTACAGAATAAAAAAAATACTTTGTTCAGTATTTAGAATTTATGTTTAAATATTTATAAAATCATCTTCATAAAACAAGTTGTGTCATCTAAGCATATCTTGTTTGACATCAGTTCTGTTTTCAGATGTACCGCTGTATTTGGAATAGTGATATTTGATGTTTAATTTAAAAAATAAATCTTCGTTAATACATCTAGTGAATGAATTTTTTTATTTCCTACTTTATAGAAAATAAGTTATGAAATTCATAAAAGCCTTTATATATGTGCATGGAATTTGCAGACATTAATAAATATTAGAGTGTTTTAGAATAAGGCAGTGTTTTTTTTTTTTTTTTTTTCTATAAGTGCTTTTATATCTTGAATTGTAATGTATCATTCTCTAATGAAGACATTTCCTGTATAATTAAATCTCCAACTTAGGCTGCATTTTCTAAAATATCACTAACTTTTATAGGAAATACAGAAAGGCTGTATATTTTTTAGTATCTGAATAACTGTATATTTTCTAAGTAAGAATAAGAATGACTTCATGAATGAAGTAGCCAATTTGGATTAAAGAAAAAAAGTTGCAAGAAATGAAATTCTTTAAATCCTAAATTTATTTGGCAAGATATCTTTCACTATTCGGCGAGATTTTAGCAATATTCGGCTAATGGTATTCGGCCGAAGTATTCGGTGAACAAGCCTTCAATATTCGGCCAACCGAATATTCGGCAAAAGGGCCGAATACCGAATAGTGGCCGAATATTCGTCCCACCCCTAATAATTATGAGACTTTTTCAATTAGTAAAATTTTAAAATTCATTTCTTCTACGAATTGAAATAAACATTTTGAAATCAAAGAGAAATAATGAAAAAATAGTTGAAGAAAAACTGTACAGTCTCATTTGTTCTTTTTAAATAACTCAAGGCAGATTTTTTTTCAATATAAAGTATACAGTGGCGGTCAAAAGTTTCCGGCCAGCAAAACTTTTTCAATTAATTTGTAAATATACCCATATGAAGAGAAATCTCAAAGTGATATTTTTACATTTTATTGACATAATAGTTAGGAACTTACTTATAGAAGAACATGTAAATATCAATAAATTTAACTGACAAAATTAAGTATAAAGGAAAATGAATGTTCTCAAAAGTTTCCGGCCACCTTCACAAGTTTGTAAAAAAATGGTATTGTAATAGAAAATTACAGTGATCAACAACATTTACGATCACCTTATTAGTATTTTATCGCACTACTATTTTATTATAGCTTTAGCAATAAGTACTGCGGCGCAGCAACGTGACATTCATACAATCAACGGTTAAAGATCGTCTATGGTAAGTTTTTCCCACATTTTTTGCAATTTTGGTGAAATTTTGGCTGAGTTGGAATATTTATAGTTCCGCAGACTTTTGTCATCTTCTTTTCAAAGATTTTCTATTGGATTCATGCTGGGCGCTTGGGCTGATCATTTCAAAAACGAAATTTTTTGTGCGAAAACCATTGCTTATCAAGGATTGCAAACATTTTTTACGTCGTTATCATTTTAAGAAAAATAGATGCGATCAAATTTTTTATCTAATAAGGCAGAAAATAGGCTAGCAAGATATCCTTATACATTGTATAATTCACTTGGCTGTGGATTTCAAATAATGGACTGTCACTTTTTGAAGGAAATACTCCCCACGGCATAACGTGTCCTCCGCCATGCTTCATTGTACGAATAACATAGGTTGAATCATATCTTTTGCTGTTAGGTCATCGGACGTTGTGTCTGTCATCACTTCCAAAACTGTTTCAAATTCGATTGATGGAAAAATAGAACTTTTTTCTAGTTTTCACTTGACTAGACTTTGTGTTCCTTGGAAAATGAAAGTAGGGTACGTCAGTATTTTTTTTACTTATGAAAATTTTTTAACACAGACTATTCCATAAAGTTCTGTATCACATCAGCATCATTACATGGTAGACTAACTTATTTCAGCAATATTTTCATTCCGTAAATCACAATATATTGCAACGGAATTTTCATGCAGATTATCAATGGTTTTTCTCCTGGTAATTCTGTCTGCAGGAATAGCAATTTTTCGGGGTCTCCCGGACCTCTGAAAGTTCTGAAAGCCATAACCATCTTTATTTAATTTTGTAAATATTGTTTACAGTCGATTTTAGCAATCGATAACTTAGCCGCAATATCTCGAGAAGATTGTTCTTTTAGCGACAAACTAAGATCACTCATTTATGAATAATAGGTAATTGTTGAACTTTTCAAATTTGAATTCAAACTATGCTATATATGTTGATTCATTCATAAACACAACCAAAAAACACTTTATGCATAGAAAAAAACTAAAGAATGATAAGTGGCTGGAAACTTTTGAGAACATGCGTTTTCTTTTATATTTAATTTTGTCAATAAAATTTATTGATATCTATTCTTCTATAAGTAAGTTCCTAACTAATATGTCAATATAATGTATAAGTATTACTTTGAGATTCCTCTTCATATGGGTATATTTACAAATTAACTGAAAATTTTTTGCTGGCCTGAAACTTTTAATTGCCACTGTAAATATTTTCAACTTAATTCTGAATAAAGGAATGTCTAGTTCATAGTCCTTTTCTTATGAATAGTGGCATTTTCCATCCTTCCCATCATATCATATTTTACAGAAATCAAAGCATGTGAGTATGTGAGTTGAAAATATGGTATCTTATTTATTGTTAATGCAGCAAACGAAAACACAAGTTTGACCTAGAGTGAGATGAAATATAATGCATTTATGATTCAATAAGTTGATTACGATTATGGTTTCAACAACAAAAAATTGTCTACCTTGATAGCAATTACTAATCTCAAAAATTTTCCTTTCCTGTTTAAGGAAGGTCTTTTGGGAAAAGCAAGAAACAGATTATTTACTAAATAGAATTTAGGAACTTGCATCTGCACTCGCATCATTTATTCCTAGGAAGAATCCTAATAAATCATAATTTTAATCCTTCTCATGGTTAATTTTCTTAAGTTAGACTTTACAAACAGCAAATAAATAATGTAAAAACATTCTATATTATTTAAATATGTTTTTATTTCTAATTATCTTAAATATATTAATAAATTGACAGTTAAAAGTAGAAATTGTGAAAAGTTTTTTAAAATGCGTTTTAAAAGGCTTTATTAAGTATTGGATTTGGCCGAATACTTTGATATTCGGCCAAACCGAATAGTTTGATATTCAGCCTAACCGAAAGGTAACCGAATATTCGGTAATATGGCCGTGTAGGCCGAAAACCGAATATTCAGTACATCCCTATCTGAAATTAACAACAAATTTTTGAAAAGTGATAGAAGTAGGGGGAAATCCATTTCGGGCACTGTCTATGGGGAACAGATGCAGTATCTTCCCGCGAGCTGCCATTTTGTTTCCCTATCATTTCTCACAAATTGCTATTATTATCATTATTTTGCATTTATTTTTTTTGAAGAAACATAAAATAAATATTTTTAAAGCTTATGCATACTAAAAAATTTATTTTCACTTTACTTGAATGTTTTACATAATAAATGAATATGTAAATCAAGCGATTTTTACTATCAAAAATTTGATCATTCAATCTTTGAATTTCCAAAGTAAATTGTCTTGTTTAATTTCGTATCATTTTTTGAAATGTATGATTCAATCGTTAAATAATCATTTCAATTGCATTTTGTAGTTTTAGATAAAATAATAATGTATGAGAAATAACAGGGAGACAAAATGGCGGCTCGCGGGAAGATACTGCATCTAAGCCAATAATAATTTGATTAATCAAAAACAGATGGTTTATAATCAAAGGTAGATGAAAAACTGTTTGTTGTAAAAAAACTAGTTGGATGTATGAAAATGATAATACACATTTAAAGAATATACTTCAAACGTTTGTAAGCCAATGTAACATTGTCAATGTATCATAAACACAATTCGAACAGAAAATACATGCTACACAAGAATATAAATACCACAGAAAGCAATACTTCAAAATCAATTTAGAATATAAATTATAAAAGCGCTTACCTGTTTTAAATGAGAATTAACGTAAGACAGGTGCTTCAAATAGACGAGAGACGTTGTTCCACGCGACAGACCGCCATGTTTTGTTTTGGGTTGAAATGTTGAAAAGGATGCTTGTCTCTGATTGGTTGAATATTTGTCTGCCCGATTGCACAGAAAACCACA
Organism: Maratus speculifer; assembly: GCA_964019185.1. Taxonomy (NCBI): domain Eukaryota; kingdom Metazoa; phylum Arthropoda; class Arachnida; order Araneae; family Salticidae; genus Maratus; species Maratus speculifer. The sequence continues at coordinate 8,733,021 of CAXHSM010000349.1, read as the reverse complement.
CTTTGGATTTATCGAAGAAAACTCTTAGCTGGGATTAAGTATTTTAATTAATAAAAATACTCTTTTTTTTTCCCCCTTAGTATAGAACAAGATTCTTTTATATAACTTTAGGAACTTGTTATATTATTTTAAGATGAATTTAATAACTTCAGCTAAATATTCTAACATAAAAATGAGAGTTTACCAAGTTACTTTCTTTAGTTTAGCATCTTTTTAAGTTGTACTACACATATTATTTTCAATCACTAAAATTTTGATATGATTTAAGTTCATCGTTAATACGATATATTACAATAAAAATATTATTTCTTTTTTAATAGTGGTTGAAATTAGCTTTGCGAAAGCATTGAGCTCTGTGAGTTCAAAATGAAATTTCTTTTTCAGAAAGTTAGGCAAATTTTTTAAAAATTAAATTTGTATTTGAAAATTTTCAGAGTTGGAATTGGGGGAAATGATAAATATTTTGGAAATTAATATATGGAGAGGGCCCCTTGAAGTCCAGGGCTCATAGGCAAAGTCCCGATTTGGCCATGCAATAAAAAAGACCTCTTCCCAAAAAAGTATATATAATTAAAAAAATTTAAATTCTTAAGTTTCCATAAGTTTCAATATTTCAGATCCAGCATTGGTCAACATCGACCAATATTGACCAATATCGGTAAAATAAAATCGGTCTTTGCCAATAGAGGTCAAGATTGGCTAATATTGGAATTGGTCATGGCCGATATAGACCGATATTGAGAAACAGACTTTTTCTACGTAAATTTACAGAATTTAAGATGTTATAAAAATGTATTCCTACCTTCCATTTTTCCAAAAATGTACAACACATAAATTAAAATTTTAAATTTTAAAAATTCCACGAGTTTTTATATTTTAGATCCAATATCGCCGAACATCGATCAATATTGGCTAATGTCGGTAAAAGGCAGTGGTGTAATGGTAAAAAATCCAGAGAGTATACGCTCAAAATATAGGGTATGGTATACCCTAAAATGTATATACTATAGTTTTCTTGAGAAGCAGAGAGTATATGGTGTTCCTTAAAAAAGTCCAGAGGGTATACGGCGTATACCCCCGTATACCCCCCACTAACATCCCTGGTAAAAGGTAACCTGTCTTTGCCGATGCACGCCAAAGTTGTCCGATATTGGGCAATATCGAGTCGATACTGCTGTGCTACCATGCTTACCTGGGATGATGCATTTTTCACGATTTCGCAATAGCTATATCGCAAGAAATAATACATGAATTTTTATCAAACTTCAGATTCAGTTTTAACCCCTTATTAAAATTAGTCCTGATTAGTTTTTTGTGTATATCACCCTGCAAGTGGCACTATTATGCAGAACTTATTTCAGATTCAGTAATAGCGCTATCTCAGAAACTAATGCACGGATTTTCAGCAAACTTCAGATGCAGTCAAGGGCGGATCCAGCCCAACCTCCAGGGGGGGGTCACAACTTTTGACAGATGATTTAATGAAGCAATTTTAAAATACAGTAAATCTTGTGAAAACGGAATTACGATAAAAAATAGCTAATTTCGCCGATCGGGCATGAAAAAATCGCGAATTTTGTCGATTATGCACGGAAAAATCACGAATTTTGTCGATCGGACGCAAAAAATCTCAGATTTCGTTTATCGGGCAAGGAAAAAAAGTATAAATTTTTTTATAATACTTGAAAAAATTGCAAATTTTGTTCATAGGTTGCAGAAAAATCGCCCGTTTTGTCTGTTTACCGCGCGAAAAAAACGCGAATTTCGTTGACAGAGCGCGAAAAAATCTAATATCGTCAACTGTACATTGGAAAATCGCAAGTTTTGTCTATCGGCCTTCGATAAATCTCGAATTTTGTCTGTATGTCTCAGAAAAATCGCGAATTTTGTCGATCTGGAACGAAAAAATCGCAAATTTCTTTAATAAGGCACGAAAAAAAATCCCAATTTTGTCGATCGGCTTCGTAAAAAGCGCGAATTTATTCGATCGGGAACGGAAAAATCGCAAATTTTGTTGATTGGGAATAAAAAATCGCAAATTTCGAGTTGATATGGAACGCAAAAGTTGCCGATTTCGTGAATCGGGAAATAAATTATCGCGAATGTAGTCGATTGTTTTCGTAAAAAGAGCGATACGGGTGACTGGGTACGAAAAACTCGCGAATTTTGTCGAATCGGTACAAAAAAAATCGCTAATTTCTTTGATAGGGCAAGGAAAAACCGAAGATTTTGTCGATGGTGCGCGGAAAAATCGAAAATTTTTTTGAGCGGCTGCAGAACAATAGCGAGATTTATCAGTTTATCGCGAGAAAAAAAATTACAGATTTCAACAATTTACGGCGGGGAAAAAATGCAGATTTCATCAGTCAGTTAAGAATCGCGAATTTTATTGTTCGGTGCGGTATTTCAGGGACCAAGAACGGATAAAGGCGCGAATCTCGTCGATTGGGCACGGAAAAATCCCGAATATGGTCGATGGCTTTCGTAAAAAGCCCGAATTTATTCGATCAGGAACAACAAAATCGCTTTTGGTCGGGCACGGAAAAATTGCGAATTTTGTCGATCGGGAACGAAAAAGTCGCAAATATGGTCGATCAGTTTCGTAAAAAGCGCAAATATAGTCGATCGAGAATGAAAAAAATCGAGAATTACGTTGATATGGCGAACAAAAATTGACAATTCTATCGATCGGGAAAGAAATTATCGCGAATATGGTCGATCGGCTTCGTAAAAAGCACGGATTCGGTCGATCGAGTACAAAAAACTTTCGAACTTTGTCGATTCGGGACGAAAAAATCGCTAATTTTGTCGATGATGCGCGGAAAAATTCAAAAAATCTTTGAGCGGTTGAAGAAATTTCATCGAACAAGAACGGGAAAATGTACTAGTTTCGTGGATTGGGCACAGAAAAATCGTGAATTTTGTCAATCAAGTGAAGAAAAATCGCAAATTTCGCAGACCATTCGTGGAAAAATTTCAAATTTCGTCTATCACACCCCAAAAATCGTGAATTTCGTCGTTTAGGCATGGAAAAATTGTGAATTTCGTGGATCGGCTTCACAAAAATCGCAAATTTCACCGATCGAGGGCGAAAAAATCGTGAATTTTGCTAATCAAGTGAAAAAAAATCGCAAATTTCGCAGACCATTCGTGGAAAATTTTCAAATTTCGTCGATCACACCCAAAAAATTTTGCGTTTCTGTTTTAGCACTTTTTACTTACACTGTACATCCCTCATTGAAGAGCTCCAGGGGGGGGTCATGACCCCCATGACCCCCCCCTTGGATCCGCCACTGGATGCAGTTAGGAGTTCACGTAAGTTGTTAATGATTAGATTTTGGTGTAAATCACATAACTGGTGGCGCTGTTATACTGCACTTTTCAGGAAGTATTTACATATATGAGATAAGAAAATTTTTGGAGTGCCACCACCGATTAATTTTTCGATAAATTTACCAAAACAGTAGCATATTAAAACCAGACGATAATTTTATGCGATAATTTAAACCAGACAATAATTTAATTAAATAATAATAATATTTTCAACAAACAAAATAAAACGTTCTGTTATGACGTCATCGAAAGACCTTTATTCAAAGGTATTTGTCCGTAAAAAAAATGGCTAGGCAGCAGATTTGAACATCCTGCATAAAAAAACGGGCGTTGCCCGTAAAAACATATTAGTACTCCGAATTTATGTTTCCGCAACGTAAATTTATGGAAGTGTACCGTTAAGCTTCAAAAACGGACAACTACCGTCAAATATTATGGTAAATGCCCGTAAATTTACATTTTTTTTTTTACAGTGTAGATCTATCTCAGCTACTCAATGCAAAAAATTGAAATGTAACCAAGATATTTTTATAAATTTCTGCCATAGGATTAGCGTTAGTGAACAGGTTGTTTTGTCCAACTGAAGTAGCCTTTTAAGGGTCACTCAGGGCTTGAAAATTCTAAAAATTTTAAGGTTCCCAGCTGGGAACCTACATGAAAAATATAAGTTTCCAGATGAAAAGTGTAAGTTCCCGGAAATTTTTATATGTGAGTATTTTATCAAATTTGCCATTTTATCACGATTTTTTAACGAAATTTGCCATTTTTTAGCGATTCTTTGACGAAATCTGTCGTTTTATCGCGATGTTTTAATGAAACCTGTCATTTTTCAAAAATTTTTACGAGATTTGCCGTTTTTGTGATTTTTTTAATAAAATTTGCTCTGTTTTGCACATTCTTTGGATGAATTTTGAGGCATTTTTGCTATTTTTTGACAAAATCTGTTGTCTTATCGCTGTTTTTGGACGAGATTGTTTTTTTCACAAAATTTATTGTTTTCCATGATTTTTTAAAACAAAATTTGCTATTGTCTCACAATTTTTTGACAAAATATGCCGTTTTATCGCTTTGTTTTAAGAAAACTAGCCATTTTATTGCGATGTTTTAACAAAGCCTGTCGTTTTTCAAAAGAAAATCTTTACGATTTTTTAATGAAAATTGCATTGTTTTGCATTAGAGCCGTACCGAGTACTCGGTAAATACTCGGTATTCGGCCTACTCGGCCAATTTGCCGAGTACTCGGCCAATACCGAGTAGTTGTAAGAATTTCATTTTTTAAGCATATGAATTGATAACTGATCTGTAAAAATTATTCGAATATCAATGTATAATATATGTAGTAATTCATAAAACTATTTACTCTGTATTTAACAATATGTCTGCAAAATATAAAAAAAGTTAAGAACAAAATCTCTAAAAAAACTTCACATTTATACAAATAAAAATACTTTTTTATGTATAGGAAAACAGAAACGACTTATTTTGGATAAAGAAACTGAAAATACAATAATTGCAATAAAAAATTAATAATTGAATTTATTATATTTCAAAATATGGTGCAAAAACACCAAACATTCTACATTATCAGTAGACAGGGCATTTCTTTTACTACTATAAATTTGGCCAGCCTCTATTATGTTCAGAATAAACAGTTGTTGAAGGTGCACATAAGAGTTTTTTGCAAGGTTGCACCTAATCGGAAAAGTTTTTTTCCCCTCACCATTCAAATGGAGTGTCAGTTTTACAAGTCTTCTATTAAGAAAGCCTGTAACTCTTTTTGTACCAATTCTTCATGTGGTGATTTTAAACTAGTGCCACAATGTTTTTGTTCATTCACAACTTCTTCAAAACATTGCCAGAAAATAGATGAACTTTTTGCTAGCATTTTCTCTTTTGGTTCGTTGACATTAGCATTCTCATATTTATTTTTAGTGCATTCGTAATTATGTAAATACATAGCACCTATTGTTGTCGTTCAGTCCGTCTGCCTGTCTGTCGCATATAACAACGCAAAAACTACCCAACTGAATTGTTTGAAATTTTAAATACATAATTATTACATAATTTTGTCGAGTTATTTCAAATTTTATCAAAATTGGATGCATAGTTCAACTACAGGGACAATCAAAAGTGTTCCGTTACATTACGGTTAATGAGGGAAAATGTTTCAAATACATTTTAATGGTGTTACACTCATTCGAACGTAATAAAATTGATATGCATCTATAAAGTACATAATATACAATTTGCATAATCTGTGGTGCAAAAAATATTTGTTATTGATTTACAAGGCCATACAAAAGTATTCCATTACATAATGGTATAGGGAGAACATTGTTTGGTGCGCATTTTAATTGTAATTATTTACAATTTTATGAGATTGATATATGAGAGCAATATTTTTAAAACTTCGTTAGCGTATGAACGCATTTCATTTGCTATACTTCACGTGTAATTCCCAACTTGTTTGTTTCTTTGGTGCATTTTCAAGTTCTAGATCATCTAAACTCATCAATTTTAGAGCTTGCTTTTTAAGGCAATTTTAATTTACACATTTATAATTTCCATTGAAAAAGGTTAGTTTTTAAAAAATAATAAATTTAAAATAACATAATATAATCTGTACGCATAAAAAATGAAAAGAAACTGCAAAGCCAATACATTTTTTTTTAATCAGAAGAAAATAAGGTACAGACAGTTACAAAATAAATATGAAATGTTTGCATTATTCATAGAATTGTTACAGTAACCAATAAACATTTTTATTTTTGATAGACAGATTTCAATGGTTGGAATAAATTGGAGGGTTAAAGAATGTTTAAATTTTATATTAGTTAATAACTGTAGTTGTCATGTATCAGTTCTCCTTTTTTATTAGTTTTGAACTGTCAAAAATTGTCTTTAAAAGGTGCACAGATAAATTTCAAATTTAATGAGTTAATCCCTAATAAAATCGCTGTATCATACCACTCATTTAAAGATTTTACATGTTAATGATCAATATTATTTGGTGCAGTTTGCATATTTTGATCCAAAATGTGGTCTGAAAATTACTGCAAATGCAGGTAGAATTCTTTAATCCTTCAACTGACTATTACAATTTTAAAAGGTGCTTGTTAGTTTTTAAGCTCTTAGGGACAAGCAACTGGTATCTAGGCCACTTAAGGTGCTCAGAATCTTTCATTATTCTTGTAAGTAATTTTATAGTGTAAAGTTTACCTTATTTGAGTCAAGTATTTTCACGATTCAAGAACAAAGAATTTTCTGTTTTGAAAAAGCAGTAATAATAGATTAAAAATTAAGCAAAAGGCTTTTGTTGCAAAGCAGTTGAAGATAAAAACTACTAAACAGTAAAATTTTCAAGTATCATTAAATTTAAAACTTCATTAGCTCCTAAAGTTGAGATTTTTATTTTATTAAAAGTTAGTCAATTTTCAATAAAAATAACCCTTTCAAAAGAACATTCAGCTAGTATTATGTAATAAACTCATGAATTTATAAAGCAATATGTCCCATTACCTTTTGTAATTTTTTTTTCCTTTTAGTTTCGAAAAGCTTGCAAAAATGTAAGATTAAATGATATAACATATCACATATGTTGAATCCTTTAATTCACCTTATTTATATACATAAAACCAAAATAAAAACTAAAATTACTTAAAGGTGTTTTTTTTTTATTTAAAACCTAGTACTTTCGAGCATGTCATGCTCACCATCAGGGTTAAAACAACAAAAGAGTAAAAGTCAAAGGCTGAGTTCTTTTATACGAAGTGGACTGATCCAAAAACAATGTAAAAAGAGCAAAGATGTCTGAATGTTCCAAATTCGATAGAAAAGGGGTTTCAAGTTATTTTGAGCAGATTGTACCATATTCTTGGGATGTCGTATGACAAAGTATCGTTACAAGTATTGTTAGCTCAACATAAAATTTCAATTGATCCCATGTTGAGCTAACAATACTTGTAACGATACTTTGTCATACGACATCCCAAGAATATGGTACAATCTGCTCAAAATAACTTGAAACCCCTTTTCTATCGAATTTGGAACATTCAGACATCTTTGCTCTTTTTTATGTTGTCTTTGGATCAGTCCATTTCGTATAAAAGAACTCAGCCTTCGACTTTTACTCTTTTGTTGTCTTAACCCTGATGATGAGCATGACATGCTCGAAAGTACTAGGTTTTAAATAAAAAAACACCTTTTAAGTAATTTTATTTTGGTTTTATGTTTTGCAATGATGTACCATAAAATAACAAAAGTAAGCCTCCTCCAAATGTTATATATTTTGCCTCCCCATTATATATTTTGCAAGCAGTATAAATCTTTGAAAATCTATAAAATCCAAATATGTTTCCACATTTTCCTAATTTTACTTATCTATTTCCCAAAAGTTTGTTATAAATAACCCTTAAAATTATTAGAATTTTGTATTTGCTAAAGGGGGGCTTACTTTCAGTACTTTACAGCATTTATCAAAATAAAAAGATTCAAAATTAAAAGGAGCTGTTATGTAAATTATGAATAAATTAATATAAGATTTGCTTCAATAAATGTTTCCTCAATAAAGTTTGTTTGACAGGTTTTTTACTTATAGTGATTTTAAAATCTTTTTTCCCCTTCTACTTAAATAAGGATGAATTAACTTTTTTGACAAAGAGTGGTTCTTGAAATTTCTTGCCTTTCCATTTCATGAGGCAAAAAAAAAAAAAAAAAAAAAAAAAAAAAAAAAACTTCAATTATAATATGATAATTTTTTTTTTTATGTAAAGAAATAAAAATTATTTAAAGACATTTTCTTGCACTCATATTTTTAGTTGTTAGGATCTTATGTTATACTTACTTTCTTCTATTTTCTTCCATTTTAAATAACTTGTAAGTATTTTCATGTTATTGTATTTTTTCTTGGGAGAAAAGGGGAGGGGGATATTAAATTTTAGCATTGCTAGTCCAAGTATACTTAAGTTTTGTTTGTGTGTGTATTTTGAATATTTTCTTTATGTTTATACCATCTTTCAAAAATTTAAAATAATTAGATGTAAGGGAACTGTTCAATATGAATTACAGTAGACTCCCTCAAATCTGCACAGCTTGGGACCAGAAGTTGTGCAGATTTTAGAATTTTGCAGATTTCTGGTCATTGCTTTGTTTACATTTTTTAAACAGCAGGGTTGGCATTTTTGCCGGCAAAAAGGTATTTTTGCCAGGACAGTGGAAAAAACTGGAAAAAACCAGGAGAAAAATGGAAAAAACCAGCAAAAATGGAAGAAACCTATATGTCTTTAATGTGTAATAAAATCTGCATGCTAATAAGGATAGTAATGGTATAAACAATTAAATTTAACAGTGTACTATTTAATATTTTAATTTCATTTGCTAATTAATTAATATTAAATATTTTAAAAATAGGTGGGATTCAGTCTTACTTAGGAATTTAAGAACAAAATAAAAAATTACATATCTAATTTTTTTTTTTACTTTAAGTCAGGGATTGTTCAGGAAAATTTTTGGTCCTTTAAAGGACCCTTCATAAATTATCTTAAAACAGGACCCTTCACAAAATTCTTTAACCTCAAACAGGACTCTTCATAAAATTATTTGTCTCTCAAATTGACATTTCACCTTTAAACAGAACTTTTCACAAATTTAATCATTTTAAAATAAAATTTGGCCTGTTAATAAACAATCGAACTCACCAAAAAATATATTACTTAGCTTCTCTATATGTGAAGGGTAGAACCTGAAAACCTGATAATTTAAAATTCACAAAACTGTCTAGAATTTTCACAAAGACGAGAAAAGTCTAGACAGACCACTGTAAGTAAAGTATTTTATCAGTCATTAACACACATATTTTTTTAATTATCAAAAGATTTTCACTTTCAAATATGTCCAGCAAGCAGTGCTGCTATTGAAAGATTTTTTTCAAATTTTTCATTTGTGCAAACTGAGATTCGAAATACTTCAACAGATACTCTTTCAAAACTTGTTTACTGTTATGCCATGCTAAAGCAGCAAAATTTAGGTTGTGAGGAAGATATTGCTGAAATATTTGAAATTTAATAGTTTTCCGCTTTAAATATAATTTTATATTAAATTAAATTTAGGTTACTATAACTGTTTCTTCAAATTTCTAACATATATAAACTATAAATATAAATGCTTTACTCAGTCTCAACAGTTCTATTATGAGAATTAATAATTGTATAAACATGAATAAATGAAGTTTCTATTTATTTATATTAAAATTGGTATTTTTTTCATTTATAATCTTGTTATAAAAGTTAGTATTCTTTCATAAAGTGCATAATTATACCTATTTAACTTAAAAGTTTAAATAAATTTAGAATAATATTGATTTTTTAATTAAGTATGCAGTTTATTTTTTCTTTTGTGATATATTTTTCTCTTTCTGGAGAAAAAATTTAAATGGACAGCATTTTTGCCACCTCTTTGGCAAAAACCTATTTTTGCCGGGACGGTTTTTAACAGGTTTTTTCCGTGTTTTTTTCCACCTTCGGCAAAAACTCGCCAACCCTGTTAAACAGTAATTTGAATGTAATTAAACATGTAATCGAAGTTGTAATGAATGCTTACAATATAATAAAGTATTAAAATAAGTAATAAACTAAAATAATTAAAATCTAGATAATTTTTAGAATGATTAAAATATTAAATACAAAGGTCTAAGTTAGTAATCAATCTTGTGTGATTAAATATTCATTGTAAAGATTAAATGTATTTTTTCTAATTTATTTAATGAAACATACCTCATAAAGGTACATTACTAATTCACATAAAAATCATAAAATAAGATGTTTAATTTCAGGTTTAGCCAGACTTAATAATAAAAAAAGCTTGATTAATTCATAAATATATTTGGTAAGAAGATTGTGATTACCAGTGTTATCAGCAATATCTTGAAATTTTCTAGAAATAAATTTAATCTTCCTTTGTGAAAACATGTATTCAGTAATATTTACAAAAATTACAAATTAAAATTCATATGGAAGTGATATGAAACTAAAAAAGTCAAATTTTGTCCCTGTATTTAAATTGAATGTTTCATTGTCATTGAATTGAATGTCCTAAAATCTGCAAATTATGTGCGGTTTTTAGAGAGTTGCAGATTTTAGGATTGTGGATTTGACGGAGTCTTCTGTATATTTTTATAGAAGATTGGTTTATGCAATGCAATTTCTCTAAGATTAGGAGAGAAAAAAGTCTGGGGAGCAATAAAATTTTAATAGCATAGCATTTATATATATTAAGCAAAATAAAATTCATTATTTTGTGCTTCTCATGTTTTAAAAATATGAAAATATATTCCTAAGTAGTGTCTAAATATATTTCTAAACAGTCATATTAGCCTATTTTCTGAACTTTAAGGAACTTCAAGGAACAAGGAACTTTTAATATCAGATTGCATACATTGTAACAATTTATGTATGCATACTTACAATTTGCATATGCAAAAAGTATATACAAATACACCACATACAAATGTTTTGGGAGTATATATATAAATACATGTTTAATGCATAATTACATATGAAACTATACTAATTACATAAAAAGAAAATTGTTAATAAAATTTGCTTAGAGTACTTCTGAACACTAACATAAGAAATGTATTTTTAGGCCAGATTGCTGTCTGAAGACTCTAGTAAACGTCTCATGGGTGTTGAAAATCTTCTACAGAAACACAGTTTAGTAAAAGCTGACATTAATGTACTTGGAGAAAGAGTTAAAGCTGTGATTCAACACTCTCAAAAGTTTGTTGATGAACAAGAACAAGGTAATATTAACATAAATTGTGTGAGTGTTAATCAGTTAAACAAAATTTGAAACCTTGATATTTTTTACTTCATGTAAACTTCAGCTTAATTTTCATTTCTTCCCAATGAATTAGGTATTTATTTTTATTTTTTTAATTACAATCCCCTTCATGCTACATTTTTTGAAAACAAAATAAGAAAAAGAAATCTAGTGCGGGTCGGGAATATTGATTTTCATAACTTATCCCTGCAAAAAATAACTCTAATTTCATTGTTCATGTACAGAAAACAAATTCTGTATCGCCTAAATCACTCTTGGGAAATTAATTTTAAAATTTCATTAATCTATTGCAGAATAAAAGTCAGGGGTGATTCTCGTCTGAAATTTCCGAAAATTTAAGGCATCCTCTTCTGAAAATTTGAAATTGGGTTATCAATTCCGCATAGTTGCCAACTTGTACGGTTTTACGCGCGGAAAAAACAATTACGTAGAAATGCAAATTTCGTGAAAGGATCGCCGAAATAGCATACATTTCGTCAGTATTTCGTGGAAAAACGATGATTTCGTCATTTTTTTTTTGTAAACTAACATTGTCAAAACATCGATAAAGAACATGAAATTCCTGTGCGGATCGCGTAAAAAACGTCAATTTCACCAAATATCGCAGATAAAACGCTGATTTCTTCTGAAGATTGCGGATATAATGCCGATTTCGTTAAAAGATTGTGGGAAAAAACACCGTTTTCGATAAAAGATCGCTTAAAATATTTTGTCAATAGAATATTTGAAAAAAAATATGCCAATTTTATCAAAAGATCATGGAAAAAACGCCGATTTCAGCAAAAGATCGCAATAAATCGCTGATTTTGCTAAAATATTGCTGATTTCATCTGAAAATAGCGGGAAAACGCCGATTTTGTCCAAAGATCACTGGAGGGGGGGGACTCATGACCCCCTCCTCCCCCCGGCGCCAATTTCCGAAAATGCGATGCGAATTTCCGAAAAAAAAATTTCATCCAGAATCACCCCTGATAAAAGTGAAACATTTGTCTGTCAACTGCAAAATGAATAAAATTACAAATTTAATCAGTCGTTCCTTAAAGAAAAGTTGCAATTTTTATCAGCTAGTTATGGGTAAAAAAAATCACAAGTGTTACAAAATATTTAAAAAATGGATTTCTACATCATTTTTTATTTTCCTTATGCTTAATATGTGGAAGCCTTTATACAAAAAATATTAAAATCAATTTGCGGAGTAACTGTTAGCGATAATTAGCTTAACATTTAAAATTGCATGTGTACGTCCTCACTAGTTCTACTAAAAAACAGTAATGTAACAGAAAAGTCAGGTAAGATTGACTTACCTTCAATTTGTTTTCATCTCAGGGCAGGCCGTCGCTAGATTGTTGTATCCGTATGGTGTAACCACTTTCGATCACGTAAAGTTATGAAGACACATAAAAAACACTGGAGCATTTAGAAAAAAGGAATATTGTATTAAACTAGGTTAAATATTTACGGAGCTTTCATAAAATCTCCTTTCTCTGCTGTTACATGTTTTTATCTGTGGAATATACAAGAAAAATTATTATTTTACATTGAAAATGAAAATTTAAGATTTAAATGTTTATATGATGTAAAAGTTAATATAATGTTTATTAAAACAAATAAGCTTTTCATAATAATGTTCTTGACAGTTAATCATCACTTATGTATACTAAATCAAGTTGATTATTTGCAGATTACAGTCTTTTATAATCATCCGAAGGTTTATTTTGCATATGATGTTATTACTTTCATTTTCGATAATAAGAGAAAAAAATTGTTCTTGCAAAAAGTCATTTCCTGATTTTTGTTTAAATTATATGATGATGGATGAAGTCAATTTAAAAAGGCTTTGTTTATTGTTTTCTGAAACCTTCATTTAGAGTTTACACTATAATGTTTTTAACAGTAACAATACTTGGTTTGCAGTTAAATTCTAAGAAACATTTATGTTATATTCATGTTATATTCTAAGAAACATTTGTTGTTCAGAATATACTCATTAGTGAATATTTTTAATTGCAGTTTAATTAGAAGTAACGGAATTACATCTTCTGAAAATCAAGCTTCTTAAATTCAAAATTTTATATCTAGGACAATATACAATACAAGTGTTGATACGATTTTATTTCACATTATACTTTTTTACAAACTGATCATCTTCAAAGACTAAATTATTCCTACGATCCACTTGTGGTTCAGAAAGGGTCATCAAAACATCTTCCTGTTCAACATAATCCAAGACATCTTGAGAAGGCCAGATAAAAGCCTCCCCATTCCGTTTAAAAAACTTTACGTGTAAGTGAGAGGATTGTTTTTAACGTACCTGCCTTATGTAATGGCGTGCAATTTCTATTTTCTTGCTTGAAGTAGCAGGTATATATTTTACCAAAACCCACTATCCACAACAAACTGGCAGATTAAGTTAATTCCTAGGCAGGGTTGGGTTTCTTCCGGAAGAAACCACCAGAAACCAAAACAAATGCTCAAAGTTAAAGTACATTAACTATGTAAAAGAATTAAAGTATAATTACATGAAATCTAAATTGGAAAATTTAATTATTATTAAAAAATATTATTTTTAATAAGTTATATAAAAAGTTATATATAAGTTTAATATTTTTAATAATATTATTTTAAAGTAAATTTTTTAATAACAAACTTCAGGTTCAGCAGACAATTTCAGTTGATGGATTTTTACTACTGTAGAGGTTGGGATTTTTTATTAATTGTTCCATTTAAAAAAAAAAAGAAAGAAAGAAAGAAAATGAAACTACATACAATTATTTATTTTTCATATAAAAATATATTATTTTCATATAAATGTGCATTATTTTAAACTGTGCAACACAGTAAATAAATAAGTTTGTAATTTTTTATATTTTTCATCTAGAATGAATATTTCAATGCTGATTTTAAAAGATTAGTGTTCTAAAATATCTATGGGTATGTCAAAATGCTTTTAAACTATCCTGAAGTGTAGGACTTGGAAAAAAAAAAATCATTTTTTGTTTTCATCCAATTTAAATTGAGAAATTGATTGCAGCATCCTACTGCTAAAAACCTTTTTTGCTATACTAGTTGCATTATACTAAGAAAAACAAAGATTTTAATGACTTTTTTTAATACTGAGGATAAATCGAGGCAGGTTTGTAAAGCCAAAACTGAATTTAGGTGACCTTCCTACTTTTTAACCGAAAATGGTAACATCCAAAAAAATGTTAATTAAATTGTACCTTTTAAAGTAATTAATACTAATGTACATAATTAAAATTAATTATATGTATAGTATTTATTAATTATGTAAAACTGTTAATAATCCAAAAACTTTATTTTCATATACAATAATACATAATTCATCCATGTCACAGAAAGATTTTCTAATTATATGAATTTCATTTAATTAAAAAATATTTTAGTTTTAGGTATATACATCTTGATTTTTCTTCTATAATGATTTTTGTAAATGATCATTTGTTATTCTAGAACTTTCTCAAAGAATATTTGAAATCTAATGCAGTTTAAACTAAAAATTTTCTATGAGATCATTGATAAATAATGATTGATAATTATAAACAATGAAGTTCATTGCAATACATTCATTTGAGCCTATACAATTCAAATCAATAACTAAAATTGAAAATTTCCGAAGGAAGAAACAAGATTTTTGGAATACTAAATGTTTCGATCTGGCCGAATTTTCGCCCTCGTTTTTGGCAAAACTCAGATTTTGGGCCAAAAACAAAATCATATTTGGGTTATTCTCTACAATACTGCAAATTTGACCTAGCAGTCTGACTTGAATGTTACATAGGTAAATTTTCATAAAAATTGGATAAATTGCTAGTAATTGGTCAATTGTTGAAGATTTTAATAGCAGCAGAAATCGTTATAAAATTTTAAACAAAAGTACATATTCCCCATTCACTTTATCATTAACTCATAACAATAAATGTGAGGGAATGATGAAATTAAGATGCTTTTACTAATTGTCATGAAAAATACAAAATTATGGAAAAAACCAAACTGATTCCTTAAAGAAGAACACATAATATATAATGTATGATAAAATTAAAAATTTTGAAAATTTCTAAAAATTTAGCATTCTATGTGAGGGAATGACTGCTAATAAAAATACTCCCCGATTTTCTGATTGAAAAAAATTTCTATTAGAAAATTAACAAAAACTTACACCACCAATTTATGTTGCTGGACTGACAAGTACTCAAATTAGCTTCCTCTCTGTGAAGAATGCTAGACTGCTGCTCATCTTTAATGATAGGATATTTGTGATAATAGCAAGATGTGAGGGAATGATGGTCTAACATGGGGAGACATATAATTGATTGAGTAGACTGCATAATTATAGTAAAAAATAATATTTTTATTATTTTTGGTAAGGTACCAATTAAGAACTTTATTTTGCTTAGGGTGTTTTTAATTATTTTTACTTCTGAATGGAAAAAAATCAGGCAGTAAAGTATGGTAGTATGGGTAGGGGAGAGGTGAGGGAATGATACTTGCATGATATATCTTACATTTTTAAATATTAAATTTGTTTATTTTTAAATTTTATGCCCTGTCCCTAATAAACAAACTTTAGGCTTTCTAATAAAAATACAAATAAATAAAAATAAAATGAAACTTAGAGCATTTATATGGTTGGGAAACACTTTTTGCAGAGAAAAACCCATTTTTGATTGATCTCTATTTAATATAGTAACTATTATACATTATTTACATCAATAAAATTGATGTAAATTAAAAGCTTTTATTTAAATGGCTTTCATTCTACCATTAGTAAAGAATTCCCACTATTTACTACTAGTTTAAAAATTTAAATAATAAAAAAATATGTTGGTTAAATTGAAATGGATAACATTTAACTGATTTTGTGCATTTTGGAAAAAAATTCTTTGCATTTAGCCAATGGTTGAAGATCTCTTGATAAGTGTTGTGTATGATCGTCGCTAAAAAACTGATGCAATTATTAATTTAGCATGTATGCTTAATTAAATTTGTTTTGGTCCAGTGAAATTAATTTATATTAGATTATAGGAAGAAGATATTTATTATATCTTACAAAAATTGAAAATATATGGTAAATTCTTAAAGAAAAACAGTTTCTTCCATTTCTTCCACTTGGAAGAAACCTATTTCTTCCGGCCTGTTTTTTCCATGTTTTTTTCCGTGGTTTTCTCCACTGCCAAAGAAACTTGCCAACCTTGTTCCTTGGCATACAGAAAGGTCCGGGATTAAAGTTGTGGCATGAAGAAATACTTAAAAATGACATTTTTTTAGTTCCAGCATATATTCACTGACAACTTTAGCAAAATGTAAACTACGAACATTAGGAATTGGCACAATGTTTTCCCAAATTTTATTATATTCTTGCATATTATTTTCAATTTCTTTTGTTCCACAGTATAATACCTCAATATTTTCACATCTTGATTTAGGCACACGAAAAAAATCTGCAGCATTTTGTACTTGCTCTTCCCTGGACAATACTGCTACAGACACAATTCTTTTCACCAGCCCGCCAATCCCATCTACGGCACCCTTACCATAGCTTGTGGCAAAAAATTCCCAAGTGATTTTTTTTTTTTTTTTACAGATGAGTGAGAGCATACAACAAATATTTTTGTTTCAGATACAATAACCATGGAATGTACGTTTTCACCTTCCCAAGCACAAACAGTAAACAGAGTAATTTGTTTGTATGACCAATAAGATGATTGAATTTCATTTTGGTTCATTGTTGTATAATTCTATGCAAAATCAACTTGGATTACTCCTTTTGAGATGTCTGTCGGACATCTAATTTTTGAAATTGGAAAGATTCAGCCTGTTTCCTCTTTATGTACGTGTGACGCAGAACATTTGGAATTTGTTCTTCTAATTCAGCAAAGCACCTCTTTACAGTCCCATTTTCAACAATTTTAAGCACTTTGGTATTATCTGTTTTCCATTGGTACCATTCTATTGCCAAATCTTTGACTTCTTCAAAATAATCACTAGCTTTAATAGAAGAAAGTTGAGGGCAGTTGTTGCATTCATAGAACATACATCTTTCATCATCCTGATTGCAAGTAAGAACAGAACAAAATTCCCTGAAAGGTATTGGGATTTGTGGTAAAACTTTTTCTAAAGCATTTAGCAGTAGCCTTACACTTTCATGGTACTTGCATTAAGCAAGTAGTGTGGGGGACATTTTGTTGTAGCAAAACTTGCTTATATTGCAAATTTTGAAAAGCTTATTTTAACATCATTATTTTGCTGCAAAAGCAAACTATGTGCTTCTCTTAATGTTGTAAGCATGAACTGTTAAAGTTTAGTTGTTTGTTTTATTTCACAAAAACTGTACACAACTAAACCTAATGTTTACATTAGAATAATCACAGTGCAACTACTTTTTTTCTCCTTTTAGATAAACAGAGATGAAATTTAATGAAATTTGAATTATTATTTAAAATTAAAAATACTTAAATATGACAAAATATTATGTTCATCTGTTTAAATATGCTTTCCACACTACCTAGAATTTAATAACATTATAAAGAGAAGTACAATGTAATTCCGTTACCATAATTCCATTACTCATTATGTAATTCCTAGTGTTCACTCTAGGGAAAAGAAAAGGGCAGGGTGCTAGTAAAAAAGGGGGCACAGTTGAAGCTGAAAAGGGGCACTTTTCTCAGCTGAAAAGGGCATCGTTTCTTTAGAAAATGTACAGCTTCGTAATTGATATAAAAATGTTATATTACATACTCATCACTGTTTATAATCACATTTAATAACAAATTACAGATATTTTTTTCTTAATTGAATATTTCAAAGATCTAGTAAATAATTTTGGTTCACATACCTTTACTGTAAAACTATTAGCCACATAAAATTATCAGTTTTATGAATAACTATTAGTTTTATGGATATGACAGAAGTTTTAGAGGTAATAGAATTTAGATGTTAATTAGTATTACTGTAAATCACCAAATACAGATTATAAGCTTTGTGAGCTGTGGAGGGAAGGGGAGCAAAGACATAAAAGTAATTTTTTTTCGGGGGGGGGGGGCGAGGGGGGAGGATATTGATTATTTATCATTAGTAAAAATTTTAACATTAACCTCTTCGCGATGGGAGGCCTTTACAAAATTTTTTATGTTTTGTCATCGATTTAAAAAAAAAAAAACAGAAAATTGCGACTTATCAAATCGAGAAAATGCTCCGATTCAAAAAGACGAAATTTACGGTATAATTTTTCTGGTGGGGATAAACATGGATTCTTAAGCCTTTTTGCGGCACGTATACGTGTCACTCGTCCCAAAGGGGTTTAGACAGAAAAAATATTAAAAAATAAAATACTTTAAATTTGATGTGCTTGATAAGACGGAGAAGCAGAATTTAGGTGATTGGTTATTTGCTGTCACAATGAATTGACAAACAGTTGCAAGAAAAAGTTTTTTTTTGGGGGGGGGAGGAATCTGAGAAGAAGTTGATTAGATTGGATGATTGATTATTCACATTGTACTGTATATTTATTTCAATACTTTATACAGATTTATATATGCATTAAAATTTACAGTTAGAATAGAAAAAATTGTAATCCCAGAGGCAGAACTATCTTCAAATGTCTGCAACACTAATCATTTTCAAAAATAGTCTGCAAGATGCTGTAATAGGGTTCATACTCATTTTCCAAGAAAAAATCCCCTGATGTATTTTCGAGGATGTACAATTTTCCCATATCAACAATTAATGACATTTTATCATTACATATAATAATAAAGCACATGAACAGCAATAATTGCCCCCCAATTTCCCAGCATAGACTCTTTTGGCAGTTTTCCCAGGTTTGGGAATTTTTTTCCATTGTCCCCTGAGATTCTCCTGACTTTTCATTCACCAGGGTTCATACTCATCAGGGGAATATGGGATTCCTGGGAAAATCAGGGGAATCTCAGGGGATAATGCAAAAAATTCCCCAAACCTGGGAAAACCTGCCAAAATGACAGTCTATTCTGGGAAATTGGGGGCAATTGTTACTTTTCGTGTGCTTTATCATATATAATATCAAAATGTCATTAATTGTTGATATGGAAAAATTGTACATCCCAGAAAATACATCAGGGGATTCTCAGGGGATTTTTTCTTGGAAAATGAGTATGAACTCTGTTCACTGATTTTCCCAGGAATCCCATATTCCTCTAAGTATGAACCCTGTATAATTATACATAAACGTATTACATAAATAGAATATAAATATATTCTTTGTGCTTTTGTAATGCTAATTATGGCAATATATGTGTGTATGTAAACTTTCTGTCATTTAATTAAAAAAAAGGGAACAAAAAATTTTATTACCTGTAATTTTTTTTTTCATTTTTTGGCGAAATTTGCTGTTTTTTGCGATCTTTTGACGAAGTTTGCTGTTTTATTGGGATCTTTTAACGAAATTTGCCGTTTTTCTGCGATCTTTTAACGAAATCTGACTTTTTTGTGATAATTTTGACAAAATCCCCTCCCCACATTTTTTTACAATTTTTTGACAAAATCTGTTTTATGTGTAATTTTTTAACAAAATTTGACCTTTTTTTTCGCAATTTTGATGAAATTTATCATTTTTTTGCGGGATTTTTCTGATGAAATTTGCGTTTTATGATAATTTTCTGATGAAATTTATCGTTTTTTTGCGGGATTTTTCTGATGAAATTTGTGTTTTTTGATAATTTTCTGAAGAAATTTATCATTTTTAAGAGGTTTTTTTTTTCTTTAATGAATTTTGTCGTTTTTAGCGAAATTATGATGAAATTGTCTTTCTTTCCACGATTCTTTGAAGAAACTGACTTTTTTCGTGATTTTTAAAAGAAATTTGCCATTTTTTTCTCAATGCTTTGATAATATTTGCGTTTCTTCTCGCGATCTTTGGACGAAATTCAGACTTACTCCATGATATTTTGACGAAATTACAGGGCGCATAGAGCTATTTTTATGCCCCATGACCGACTTTTTGTGTAATTTATGCGTTATATGGCGTCCGTGGCATCGCTGAGTCTGCAGATGTCCTTAAAAGTCTGCGACACCTGTCGCAGTGTCGTGTGCATTCTGCCACGGGGATTGTAACATTTTAAGAATTCAAATTTAACATAAATAATTTTAAACATTTAACTAAATTGTGGAGCTGATTAAAATGAAGAAAAGAAATTTCGGAAAGGGGGTGGGGAGATACATACATTTGAAGAATCAGAAATCTGTTAAAATATAAAAGGTTGTATATCCCAGATTAAGAAATAATAGAAATATAAAAGGGAGAATTTTTTGCAGATTTTGCATAAATTATGGACTAGAAATTACCCCTTTCTCTGGGGAGGGGAGAAGGGGGCATACAGCTTGACAAAAATGTGAATGCAAACTGTATTTTAGTTTGTTAAACTGACTGACTAACCCAACGTTACCCGAACCGGTTACAAAATCGCGAAAAAAAAAAATTGAAAACTGTTTTAAATCGTTTAAAATTTAGAAGGCAAAATTTATCATATTTGGTAAGAATTTGAAATTGAATTCCGTTTATAAACTTTCCAAAAGTAATAATGATAATAAAAAGGCTGAAAATCTCAATAGATCTTAATAGAAAAAAAAAATATTTATTATAGTGTGCTTAAAAGTTTGAAATCATAATAAATCTTAATAAAGAGAAAAGCTGTAGAGTGCGAAAAAATGCCAAAAAGTGCGTTAAAAATCAAATTTCAAATTGTTATGAGATAAAAAATGACGGAAGACAAAATTTAATATTAGGTTAAAAGTTTAAAATTGAATTTCTTTTAACAATATTTTAAAAACGACGCTGGGCGCAAAAAATTATTAATAATCTCATTCAAAAATTCACACAAAAAAAATCAAAAATTGCTGTAGAAATTCCAAATAAACTTTATTGAAAAGAGCGCAAAATTAACTGGTGCTAGATGATACGATTCATTTTAATAATTTTAAAAAATCGGTGCAAAATGTGAATAAAACACTAAAAGTTAAAAAATAAATAAATAAAATAAAATAAATCAAAAGTCGAGTTTCTGGGCATAACTACATTTATAGAGATTTATCTTTCAACCAAATATTATGGCTCTGCATGTAGTGCTTCCTGTTAGGCCGTGGATCATTTCTATGTTGATGAGACCATATGTAGGTGAATCATGGCAAAGGAAAAATATTCAAAAATTTTCAAACTAAATTTCTTTATTTAAACTATGTTAATTAAACTATTGCATTAAAAACTTGTTAGAAGTGAACTAAAATGAGCACAGCTCATATCTGCCTCTAGGGCACACAAACACAAAAACTTTCTTAAAAACACTTATCTCCATCCAACTCTGGGGGAAAAAACAATTCTCATAAGTGCCATTCCATTGATGCTACCCTCACTACTGCCATGCTAGTGCTACCCTATCTCACCAACAGCTTGGTCTTTAAATACTATCAAAAATGAAAACAGTTAAAGTCAAAGTCAACTTGATTAATTACAGTTACAGTCAGACACAAAAATTATGCAAAAACTAAAGCCAGTTTAACTGGACACACCCACTTACCATGTCAAAGCTACAGTTAATTATTTACAAGTCCAGCATTGCAGAGTTTCAAAACCAGCAGTGGCAACAATCATTTGTTTACGTTTGACAACCTGTCACACCACTACAAGTTGCAGGTAACACTTGCAATTACATTGCTTTAATTAATATATTGCATAATTTATCTTAAGGAAACTTTAGCTATTATACTTTAAATCTTTTATTCAAAACAGTTTATGAAACTTCATTAACCCTTTCACTACGAAGCCGCCCGAGACGGCTCTTCGTACAAAATACGAGCAACCCGCACAAACGGCTGAATAACAGGATTCCATTTCCACCCCTCTCCAAAATACCCAGGTATTGTCATGCAGTAAGTCCGGACGGAGTGATTGATGAGGAGATTATTGCAGTCAACAGATGGGGAATTTCAGAAGGAAAACACTTGTCCCTTTTTCTACTACTGGTGATATGAATGTTTGAAAAAAATTATCCTTATTTAAAGTTGTATCTTAAAATAATATATGTATATAAGTTTAAATTAGTTATCTGCGTTTTATTCAGTTATTTGCATACGGTACATAAAATGTATCGTAGAGGGAAAAGTCTTACACAAGAAGAAGCGTTAGCAATCATTTTTAATGAGGATACAGACGAATCTGAATCTGATAAATCAGAAGATGAATGTGATTCCAATGAAAAGATGCAATTATCTTATGATGAATCAGTGGATGCTGATATCGATCATGAAAATAATGTGCAAGATTTGAGTACAAGTATCGATTTTGATGGACCAGATAATGGTGAATATTACTGGGAGCCCTGTCCGGATAACGAAAAAATAAAGACAGGCATATTTTCTTCCCATTCAGGCCCAGTACATCATCTTTCCCCTGGTTCATCAGCGTTGGATTATTTAAAACTTTTAATTACAGATGAACTCTGCGAAATAATTCGCACAAATACAAATAAATACGCAATATTTTGTAATACTTTGAAGACTAAGAAAGACGAAAACTGGACTGAAATTACAGACATTTCTGAAATATGGTGTTACTTTGGAGTATTATTAACTATGGGCATTGTACATATGCCAAGAATCCATGACTACTGGTCACAAAACTCTATCCTTGGAAACTCAATGGTTAAAAAATTGATGAGGCGGGATAGATTTTTAAAAATTAGCCATTATTTTCATGTGTCAGATCGGGAAAATGAATACAAGAGAACGGATGATGAATACAAGTATTTTCAAAAATTAGAACCAATGTATTCATATTTGAAAATTAAATTTCAAGATCACTTTCATCCGTTTAAAAATCTGTCAATTGATGAAGCTATGATCAAGTTTAAGGGAAGAGTTGGGATCGTACAGTATATGCCTATGAAACCTGCCAAACGAGGACTAAAAATATGGTTGCTCTGCACATCTGAATACGGATATGTGTTAAATTTCGATTTATATAGCGGCAAATTTGACAACATTGAGCGAAGTGGAAAAGGTTTAGGGTATGACGTTGTAATGCACCTCACAAAGTCCATTCAAAACCAGGGCCGTAGCCAGAGGGGGGCCAGGTCGGGCAAAGCCCGACCTGGAAAAAGTTTTGCCCGACCTAGCGCAAAACTCCACATTAAATTTCTAAGAAAACAAAAGAAAAAAACATTAAATTTATATTTTTTTCAGTTTTTAGTCAAAATGAAATTCGTCATTTCGGTCACTCAGAATCCGATAATTTTATCACTCAGTATTTCCTTTTAAAAAGCTTTTTTGTAATACAACAATGAAATTTCCGTTTTACTTCCTTCACGCCAATTTTCTCCTTCTACCCCTAAATTTAGTTTTCAGTCTGGAAACAGCAAAAAAGCTTTTTTCTCTCTCTCTTTAACAGACCTCTGTCAAAAATTGAGGCGTTCTGGATTCTCCGCTTTTTCGCTTTGTACGAATTATTCCACACCACTCAAAATTGAACAAATCTGGATTAGCTTATTAGCTAAAGATTCGTCTCTTTGTACAACTGTCAGCATACGAAATTTATCGTTAGAAGGCTGGTTGAAACCAGGGGATTCTGAAAATACGGTGAACTAGTTTACAATATTGTTTTCTTTACCGTGTCTGTTTCATGTAAACTTGATCTGATTACAATAAATAGCAAATGTCACGCATTAGGACTTTACTCTCTCTTTTGTTATGCTTACTGGTTTGCTTTGGAAGAGGGTCCTTTTAACAACCCAATACGCTTTTTGATGTCTTTTTTTTTTCTTCTCACCATTCATGAACATATAAAAGAATAATAAAAATATGTGAAGCCAAACAAACACAAAAATTATAGGTGTTATTCACCATAAAGAAATGTACCGTATTTTCGGGTGTATAGTCCGCGGCTTATACAAGAAAAAAACCTCCCAAAAAGCCGCTGCGGCTTATGCACGGTGCGGGCTATACAAAGATTTTTTTTTTTTTTTAAATTGGAAATCTTGATAATTTTTCTACAATTTTTAAACCTTAAAAATTTTTTAAAAACATCGAAATTTGTACATTTTTTTCGCTATGCCTTGAAATTTAAAGAGTTCTCTCATGTTTGTAAAGGCTTTTTTTTACTACTTAAATACAGTTATTTCTGGATTTAGAAGAAGTGTCGCAACTATCGCCAAGTATTGCACTGATAGATGTATAATAGCCATTGTGTTTGTAGAGTACCAAATCCAAAATCCGGAACCCTTCCAATCTCGACAATTCTGAATTTAGATCATTTTTAGTTTATTTTTCAAAAAAATAATCTACCGACCCTGTTGCAAAGAACAAAAAAAAAAGTGCGTGATTTATGTCATTTCGGAACGATTCAGAGCAGTCAGTCTTTTTCGAAACGATTCCGAGGAATCGTTCCTTTACAGAGTCGTTTCATTTCGGAACGAGTTCTAGGAATCGAACTTTTCCGGAATCGTTTCATTTCACATAGAGTCCGAGGAATCGTTCCTTTTCGGAGTTGGTGCATTTCGGATCGATTCCGAGGATTCGATCCTTTTGGGAACCAATGACCTAAGATACGTATATATTTTATGTCCGAAATTTTGAATGTATCACTGATTTTTTTTTTAATTTTCGGAATTTTTTTTTTTAAATATCACGCTTCTTTGAAAAAAAATGCGCGTAAACGCCGCATCGCTTGAAATTTTATTTTAAAACATGTAAACGCCGCGGCGTTTTCTCTGAAAATTACGGTACTGATAATCTTAATTTTTTAGCCCAATTACTGTAGATATTATGCATCACGAAAAAATTTGGTAAATTTGTGTTAAAAATTATGACTAATGGCTTCTAATTTCGAACCCTGGTCGAAATATACGTGCGTAAATGGTGTATAGCCCGCGGACTATACACCGATGCATCTCCGCGGGTTATACACGAACTTTTTTTACTGCACTGCTCGATTTAGGGGTGCGGATTATACACAGGGTGCGGGCTATACACCCGAAAATACGGTAATTACTATGAAAAATTTCATTTATCAATATAACTCCCATCAAATCTCGTATTTATATATTTCGTATTTAAATAATATAAATTTAAATTTCAAATAAGAAATTTACAGAATTATTTTTTTAATATACATGTACGTCTTACTTTTTTCATTCTTTTGTGAGATTTTACAAGTAGTAATTAGCGAAGGAAATTTTTACCATGTTGCATGTATTTCGCTTTAAATGAATTTTATATGGCGTAATATAGATAATTTTTATCTTAAAGTAAAAAATCTTCAAGGAATGACATAATATCAATCAATAGTAAAGTAAAGAAGAAAAGGAAAAATGTAACTGTATAATTTAATTAACATTAACTTTGATTTTATGATAAAATGTTTTCTCTTTCATAAAATGTTACTATTTAATTTTCTTTAAAAGGGATTCAAGCGCAAATATCCATACAATATGGTACAAGTAGGTTGAAAAAAAAAACTCATACATTTTCCTGCATAAAATAAATAAATAAATAAAAATCAGCCAATTAACAGCATAACAAATTAAATCCTTCATGAACATTGACTCCATGTAGTTAGGAGTAGAGAGAAATAAAAGAACCTTTAGAAATCGCTATAGAATTTTTTACAAGGGATACCCCCCATATTTTTACTCCCCTTCCCCATGTGAAAATATAAAGTACATAATAATAGATCTGTCCCTTCATTTCTTCGATTCTCTCCCATTTCACTAAAATTTTAAAAAGTTGGTGCTTCTGAGATAAAACAATTATTATTTTAAATTTAAATAATACAATATGTTAGGTTACTCAAACAATTTTACAAATCGAAATTTATTACTTACTCACACATTCATAAAGTCATTTTTATTCTTAAAATCAAAAATGTTACAGGTGTTTTTTTATTAAGAGACGAAGAATGGTATTTCTGCACTTTTTCTTAAAAGTAAAACAATTTTCAGAGTAGTCGTCTAAGTTGCCATTGTACGCCAATTTTTGCAAGGAGACAGTTTGATAAAAAACATGATAAGATAAATATCTATTGAAACTCAAAGTGTAATGTATTTATTGAAAAATGAAAAATAATAATTCCAAATCACTTAAGTAATTGGCTGTTATTTATTATTAAACATACGATGGCGCAAATTTGTAAAAGAAATTCGTGTATTCGGCCCTGAAAAATAGAGACGTTTGATTGAAATATTGGGACGTTCGGAAAGTCGTGTTCGTTTGGGAAAATTAATTAGTACCGAAAAAGTCTATCATTTAATTATTAGATATTGTTTCCGATATCTAATAACTTATTAGATAATTTAGAACAGAAATAAACACTGTTTTTACAGTGCGTTTTGTGCTTAAAAGTATTCTCAAATATATAAAATGTTGTTTAATATATATGTATCCAATGTATGTGTGTGCGTGCGTATAGAAAGCTGCTTTTCTCTCCCCTACATATTTGAGTTGTCCTAACTCTGCATTATTAATTATTAAAAATAAATGCATAATACATTAAATCATTTATTTATGGAATTAATTTCATTTTTTATTAAATGTCACACTTTGAAATATAAGGGATTTTTGAATAAATACCTTCCAGGATTATAGTAAACTAAAATTAAGTTAAAAATGCCCAATTTGATAACCTTTTAAAAATTATCCTGTGTTTTTATAGAATTTTTGAAAGTGTTGTTTGATTTCAATGCTACAACAAAAGTTTACTCTACGCAAAATTGTTAACTTCTGTTACAGAACTGCAATTTGTCCTCTTACAAACAGGCACAAGAGGAAAGTTTTAATTCGTGTTATTGTATTAAGAATTTGTGGTATAATTTATCGTAGTGTTAACAATATTTTCATAAATTCTGTGTCAATTTAATATTTTTTTCATAAAAATCCATTTAAAAAGTTTATGAAAATATAGTGTTTTTAAGCTTTTTTTTATGTTTCCTATAATTTACGTTTTTTCAAAATTTTACAGAATAACAAATAATAAAACAGGCATTAGAGTTTAAAAGATTTAATGTATTGTAAAAATTAGAACTCTGAATTTGACGCCCCTAGCAAAGTTTTTTCCCCCTTCATTTTATCGCATTTGTAATTAAGATTATACATTTTTAAACTAGCTTCCTAGAGATTTGGTCGCTAACAAATTGCCTGTTTAAGGATCACCAAAGCAGCCGATTTGTTTAAAACTCTTTGGTACTATGCTATTCTGTGACTTTCTTTCATTCACTGGAACACATACCGTCTGTGGCCTGAAATTGTGCTTTTTCCTTTGAAATATTTTTTAAAGAACTTAAGGGATTATTTTTCTAAATAAAGAAATACTGTGAAATGTTTTCTAAAAGGTTGGTTTTTGACAATTTTACAAAGAGGCGAATGGCAAATTGGATCTAGAGATCCAATTTGCCATCCCTGTGATTGTGCGGCCCTTTGTTTGTACTGAGCCGAACCGTTCCGAAATTTTTTTAATTACCTGACAGTGAGTTTAAGAAGTAAATAGAAACTGCCGAAACCTCGCTTAAACACTTTGCATAGTTAAACCCTCAGCTGCAGAATTTTTTTCTGTAATCTGCAACACAAGTAAAAACTTAAAAAACACTCTGCAGACCAATTCCTCGCATTACATTATATGCACTCAAACCTCCCAAATATTTGTGATAGACATAAAAGAAAAATATACTTTTAAAAAGAAGTTGCCTTTGTACTCAGAATTTTTAACACTTCATACATTGTCCGAAAGAGGGTGCTCCCCTTTGACAAAAATTGAGGCGTTTTCACGACGAAATGTCATTTTTCGCGATCTTTTGACGAAATTTGTATTTTTTTTCGTGTTTTTTTTACAAGATTTGACTATGTAACGGGTGGGTGCTCGTACTGGGTGTTAAATGCAGACATAACTCAGTACATAAGATAAAAACACAGTTTATTAAAACGATAAGGGCTCAAGGGGAGTGGAGCAAGTCTGTAATTTTCACAACTGAGAATACTACTAAAAGATTAAACTCATACTCACAGCTCCAGAACTAGCTCAATCGTGGCACCTCAGATTACTTCTCAGCTATCTTTCGGCTAGGCTGCTAGATAAAATCTTATTAGACAGCCCGTGGCTGTATATATTTCTTTATTAAATTTGAGATGATCAACGAAATTACTATTAAATTTCTTACCCCCGGCCAACTTCTCGCGTCAAATTCCAAAACTCCTTAGCAACTCACTGGAGGTGCGATGCTACTTGATACTATTCACTCTGGATCAATCAACGCAGCTAGACACACTCTGCTAGACACCAGCGGGCAATCGCCGCTAGAGACACACTTCGCTGGCTAATATCGCTAGAGACACACTCAGTCGGCCAACGCCGCCAGAGACACTCTCTCTGCTGACTACTGTTGCCAGAGACACTTTCCTGGCTGGCTACTGTCGCCAGAGACACACCACACACACTCAAACTCCAAGCTTTTATATGCTGCAAACTGAGTTACTTCAAATTTACATATTACTACTAACCGCGACCTAACTGCAGAATCCGAAAGAGACACACACGCTCTAGAAAATTAAAGTAAAAGAGAGGATAGATATCGCTTTCACGCTTACACATGTTAAATTATTGACGTCACGATCTCAGAAATACTAGAGTGCCTTTATGACAAAGATCACTCCCTCACAACTATTTTCCCGATCTTTTGACGAAAACTATTTTTTCACGATCTTTTGAAAAAATTTGTCGTTTTTTCGCGATCTTTTGGCGAAAACTGCCGTTTTGTCGCGATCTCTTGAAGAAGTTTGCCGTCTTTTTTCGCGACCCTTAGAAGAAATTTGCATTTTCGTGATTTTTAACGAAAACTGCCCTTTTTCGCGATCTTTTGAAGAAATGTTCGTTTTTTCGTGATTTTTTGTTGAAATTTGCCGTGTATTCGAGATTTTTTGAAGAAATTTGCCATTGTTTCGTGATCTTTTTACGAAAACCACCGTTTTCTCGCAATCTTTTCACGAAAACTTCCGTTTTTTCGCTATCTTTTGAAGAAATTTGCCGTTTTTTTCTCGATATTTTGAAGAAACTTTCCGTTTTTTGTGATTTTTTGATGAAAACTGCCGTTTTTTCGTGATCGTTTGAAGAAATTGCGATTTTTTGAAAAAAATTGATGTTTTTTACAATTTTTTGAAGAAATGTGACATTTTTCCGTGATTTTTTTTTTTTTTTTTTTTTTTTTTTTTTTTTTTTTGTTTGACGAAAACTGCCGCTTTTCGTGACCTTTTGAATAGATTTGCCTTTTCATGCAATGTTTTGAAGAAACTTGCCATCTTTTCGTGATCTTTGCACGAGATTCGCGTGTTTTTCGCGATCTATGACGAAATTGATTTCTTTTCGAAGACTATTTGTTGAAATTCGCGATACATTTTATATCCTAATTTTTGGATTTAGGACCGAAATTTTTTAATTTTTGCTACATTTTTAACAGTTAAAAAATAGTCTGCAGACATTCCCAAGAGTCTGTGACGTGCGTTGCATTGCAGCTTTGCACCGATTCTGCTTCCGAGGTTAAACCATTTTGATTTTAGCAGCTATTTAGTCTTTGGTCACAGAGTGAAAAAGGGCGGTTAACTTTTTCATTGTTGAGCATTTGGAGAATCTTAGTGCATGCGAAACATTGTACAAATTTTCTGAAAAAAATTGTGAACAAAATTGTGCATTTAGCAAATTGTACTTAAAAGTATTATTAATTAATATAAACGAACATAGTACATGTATACATTTAAATTATTTAATTAAAAAATATAGGAATTTATTTGCGCTAAACTAAAAATATGTATTTAACATTTTTTTCCGTGCTTCTGAAGAAACTTTAAAAATTTCACTCTGGCTTTAGAAATTCCTCATATTTTAAGTGAAAAAAATCCATAAAATCACAGTACATGTGTTTGAATAACTACGCATAAAAGCAGGGAGATATATGTACACCGTATGTATATAGATATTGTAGGACCATGTATAAAAGATTAACAAAAAGGGGAAAAATAATCTGCCACCGCTGGAAAAACTTTTGCCCTACCTGGCAATATGGTCTAGCTACGGGCCTGTTCAAAACAAATATCATCATATTTATTTTGACAGATTTTTCACTAGCGTATGCTTATTGACAGACTTGCAAAGATTGGGAAATTATGCATGCGGTACTTTGATGCCCAACCGTAAACATATTCCCTCAGACATGAAAAAGCTATGTCTTACAGAACAATACACAAGCAAAACAATGCAGTGCAAAAATTTTCCAAATTTGCTTTGCACTGCCTGGTCAGATAAAAAAACTATTTTTATGTTATCAACAAACGCAAAAAATGAGATTGAGAATGTGAAGAGGAAAAAAGGTTCTGAAATTAACGCAGTAAATTGTCCAGCATCTTTTGCAAATTACAATAAATATATGGGTGGAGTCGATTTAGCCGACCAAAGGCGTAAATATTACACTGTTTCAAGAAAATCATCGAAATGGTGGAAATATTTATTTTGTTTTTTACTTGACACTGCAGTTGATAATGCATTTATAATTTATTCATCAACAAATCGCCCAAGTAACAAAAAAACTGTATCCTTATATGATTTTAAGCTAGAGCTTATAGCAGACATTGTAAAATCATATTTAATAAAGAAACGGGCAAGTCCATCTTTTTCTCCAATTCAATGTCACAAACATAAAAAAGCAAAAATCGAAGGCAGGAAAAGAACTTGCGTTAAATGTCGAGAATTGAATAATAAAATAATAAGTAATCGGAGTATCGAAAGCTCATGGGAGTGCGAATTTTGTAAAAAATACCTGTGCAAACAGTGTTTTGATTAATGCTGAGCCTATTTATAAATTAATATTTCTTGATATCGATGTATTTATTTGAATGTACTATGCAATCTAAATTTTTTTTCCTTTTCTTTTTCTTTTTTTCTTTTTTTTTTTTTTTTTTTTTTTTTTTAGTGTAAATAAATTTTATCAGTAATGTTTTCATCTCTTGTAATTACTTTCCTTTGAAGGGCTTTTTTATTTTATTTCATTTATTTTTTTCGTTTAAACTAATTTTTTTTCTTTTTTTAGTTACTGTATTTTATGTATGTTTGGAAACTTAAAAAATCCATTACATGAATTAGGTTTGATAAAAATGAATTTTCGATCCTTTTATTATAAATTTATAAAAAATGACAATGTCCAATTTCCATATATATATTAAGGGAGAAGAAAAAAAAGTATTCCTTTAGATAACTTTGTTTTCTAAATGATTTTCTTTTTAAATTACTTTTTTTTCTATATATGTAGAAACTTAGAAAATCCATTAGGATCTTCAAGAATGGCTGATAGAACCATTTACATCAAATCTACAAAAATTGTTAGTGGAAAAAAATGGACAGGTGGAGAAAATTATAATTTCTCTGGGTTGTTTTCTGTATTTTTTTTTTTTTTTTAATAGTTATTGTGTTTTATAAATGTTTGGAAACTTAGAAAATCCACTTACATCATTTATGTTTGATAATAATGAATCTTAGATCCATTTATTATAAATTTATAAAAAATGACAATGCCCAATTTCCAGATTTATTTTATTTTTAGTTATTTATTTATTTATTTTTCCAAGGGGGAAAAAATTCCTTTTGAAGATCCATTAGGATTGTCAAGGATGACTGATAGATCCATTTACAACAAATCTACTAAAATTGATAATGTTCATTTTCCAGAGTGGGAAAAAAAAAAAAAAAAAAAAAAAAAAAAAAAAAAAAAAAAAAAACGGACAGATAGAGTAAATTATAATTTCACTGGGTTGTTTTCTGTAATATATATATTTTTTATAAATGTCTGGAAAATTAGAAAGTTTATTTATATCATTTAAGTTTGATAATAATGAATCTTAAATCCATTTCTTATAAATTTGTAAAAAATTACAATGCCCAGTTTCCAGATTTATTTTATTTTTATTTATTTATTTATTTTTTCCAAGGGGAAAAAAATTCCTTTTGAAGGTCCATTAGGATCGTCAAGAATGACTGATAGATCCATTTACAACAAATCTACTAAAATTGATAATGTTCATTTTCCAGAGTGAAAAAAAAAAAAAAAAAAAAAAAAAAAAAAAACGGACAGATGGCGTGAATTATAATTTTACTGGGTTGTTTTCTGTAATATACAGTAGACTCCCTCAAATCCGCACAGCTTGGGACCAGAGGTTGTGCGAATTTTAGAATTTTGCGGATTTCTGGTCGTTGTTTTGTTTACATTTTTTAAACAGTAATTTGAGTACAATTAATAGTCGGAAACTATAATGAATGCTTACAATATAATAAAATATTAAAATATATAATAAAGTAATAAAAATTTTGATAATTTTTTAAATGATTAAAGTACTAATAGCAAAGGTCAAGTTAATAATCAATAGTTTATGATTAAATATTCACTATAAAAATTAAATGTATTTTACCAAAATTATTCAAAAAACTTGCCTCATAAAAGTGCATTACTAATTCACATCAAAATTATAAAACAAGGATTTTTCTTTCAAGTTTAGCCTGGCTTAATAACCAAAAAATCTTGATTAATGCATAAGTATATTTGGTAAGAAGACTCTGATTACCAGTGATATCAGCAATATCTTGAATTTTTTCCAAAAAAATTTATTCTTCCTTCATGAAAAAAACATGAATAGAGTATTATTAAGAAAATTACAAATTAAAAAATATATGGAATTGATACAAAACTAAAAAAATCAATTTTTGTCCCAATATCTGAACTGAAAGTTTCATTGTTTACATCCATAAAATATGTGCGAATTT
Organism: Maratus speculifer; assembly: GCA_964019185.1. Classification (NCBI taxonomy): domain Eukaryota; kingdom Metazoa; phylum Arthropoda; class Arachnida; order Araneae; family Salticidae; genus Maratus; species Maratus speculifer. The sequence goes on along the minus strand of CAXHSM010000349.1, from coordinate 8,700,017 downwards.
TAGAGAGTTGCGGATTTCTGGTTTGCGGATTTGAGGGAGTCTACTGTATATATTTTTTATAAATGTCTGGAAAATTAGAAAGTTTATTTATATCATTTAAGTTTGATAATAATGAATCTTAAATCCATTTATTATAAATTTATAAAAAATTACAATGCCCAATTTCCAGATTTATTTTATTTTTATTTATTTATTTATTTATTTATTTTTTCCAAGGGGAAAAAAAATTCCTCTTGAAGATCCATTAGGATCGTCAAGAATGACTGATAGATCCATTTACAACAAATCTACAAAAATTGATAATGTTAATTTTCCAGAGTGAAAAAAAAAAAAAAAAAAAAACGGACAGACGGAGTAAATTATAATTTCACTGGGTTGTTTTCTGTAATATATATATTTTTTATAAATGTCTGGAAAATTAGAAAGTTTATTTATATCATTTAAGTTTGATAATAATGTATCTTAAATCTATTTATTATAAATTTATAAAAAATTACAAAGCCCAATTTCCAGATTTATTTTTTTTTTTTTTTAAGGGAAAAAATAATTCCTCTAGATAACTTTGTTTTCTAAATACTTTTTCTTTTTTAAATTACCGTATTTTCTATAGATTTAGAAACTTAAAAAATTCAATAGGATATTTAATAATGGATGTTAAATCCATTTATTTCATCGTTATACAACTTGACATTGTCCATTTCCTCGAACTAAAAAAATGAATGTGTGTGTGTGCGCGTGGGGGAGAAAATTATAATTTCTCCCGATTGTTTTCTGTGTTTTTTCAGTTATTGTATTTTCTACATGCGTAGAAAATTATAATATGCAATGCATCACTTAGAATTGATAAAAATGAGTCTTAGATCCATTTATAAAAAATTTACAAAAAATGTTTCATTTTTTATAATTTCCGATTTCTAATTCAATGCCCGATTTCTATTTTTTTTTCTTTTTAAGGAAGAAGGAAAAATATTTAATTCCTTTAGATAACTTTGTTATCTAAGTGCTTTTCACTTTTTAATCCCAGTAGTAGAAAGTTATGTTTATGTCTGCGATAGCAATGCAGTGAAGTTGAAAATTGCCTGCGGGAGAAGCCGCTTGCTATTTCCTTATATACATTATAAATATGGTTCTCACTGATTAACATTATAAAATACAACTATATTACAATTATAATACCACCTAAATAAGTAAAGAGCAAAATTAACATCTTTTGAAGAATTAAATTATAATGAATATGCGAAGTTGTTTTTTAATCTGAAATTAATCTATTTAAAATTTAAATTTAAAAATGAGTATATCTATTGAACACAGTGTATAGTTCCTTACCTTGCCTAAATATTCAAATATGCAGAAGGAATAAATATAATAATATTAAAAAGGAAAAAGAAATATTTATACTATCAAATACCAAATGGTGATGAAATGAAGAAAACAATTCCATTCCAACTCCATTCCACTTGAAATGCATATGCTATAGTGCTTCCTTAAATTGTTCAAATTTGATCTTTTTTTTTCAAAAGACAGGGGGGAGGGAATGATTTAAAATATTACTATCTCAAAAATTATTCTAAAAGCTTGTGGTGAAAATTCGGGGTCACCATTTCTTTACCACAAAGTACATATGCTACAGTTTTATAGCAGTGATACTTAGAAATACTAAGTAAATATTATGAAAAATAAATAAATTCTGAGTGATAAATTTTTAGATACAGTTGATGTATATCTAAAATTTTGTTGAAATTTGCAGTACTAATTTAAAATATTAAATGAAAAAAATATATTAAATAATGTTCATGGTATGGTATCCTTCTTATTAAATCAACGTTATAAAATATATTGAAACGAAATATAAAAATTACTCTGAAAACATATACAGGGGTCACAGTCATTCAGAAGGTTTTGGACCATTTAAAAAAGGATTTTAGTGCAAAAAATTGATTTTTGAAAAAAGAGGAATTTTGGGACAGGGAAAACAGTCTTTGGAGATAGAAAAAAATGCTTTTGCAGCCGAAAAAGAAAGAAAAGAAAGAAAGAAAGAAGGTTGCAAAAAATATAGGTCTGGAAAAAAATCAACTCTTAATTTTTTTTTTTTTTTTTTTTTGAAAAATTTAGTTTTTTTGTGATTGTTTGACGGAATATGCTGTTTTTCCGTGATCTTTTGATGAAATTCACCGTTTTTTGTGTTCATTTAACGAAATTTGCATTTTTCCGCGATATTTTGAGGAAACTTCTGGTTATTTTCCGATTATTTAACGAAATTTACCGCTTTTTTGGAAGTTTTTAGTTTTTTCCTAATATTTTTAGTGATCTTTTGATGAAAAATCTCTTTTTTTCTGCCATCTTTTGAGGAAATGTGCATTTTCACGATCTTTTAATAAAATTTGCCGTTTTTTGAGATCTTTGGATAAAATCTGTCAATTTTCGCGATTTTTTGACGAAATTTGTCGTTTTTTTCACGATTTTATAAAGAAATTTATCATTTTTTCGTGAACTTTTCACGTACGTTTCCATTTTTCTTGACCCTTTGACTGGTATGCAGTTTTTTTCGGATCTTCGGACAAAATTTAACTTCCTGTGTTATCTTATAACAAAATTAGCATTTTTCGCGATATTTTGAAGAAAATGGTCATTACGTCGCAATTTTGAACAGAATTCATCATTTTTTCGTGACCATTTAACTTTTTTTTTTGTTTTTAGTGATCTTTTTGCGAAAAATATTCTTTTTTATTATTATTATCTTTTGATGAAATGTGCGTTTTTTCGCGATCTTTAGATGAAATTTGCCATTTTTCGTGATCTTGTAATTAAATTTATTAATTAAATTTATTAATTAAGTTTTAAGTTGTTTTTGTTCGGAAATTCATGAAATAAGAGTGTGTTGATGTTCAGAAACTATCTAATAAATTACAAACTCATGTTTCCGTTTTTTTTGGAGGGGGGGGGGGTATTTTGAATTAAATTTTCGCGGGAAAGATGAATAACCACTCAAAGAGGGGTGAAAACGTGTTTGTCACGTGATCAATTATATGCCCTTGAAATAAAATAATCATAAAGGCGCGCATTTGAAAAAAAAAAAAAAAAAAAATCAAACTCGTAAACGTTGCGGCATTTCTTCCATAAAATACGGTATGTAAACGTCGATGGATTACATATAGTATATCAATGTAACGATTTGGAAGAATCTAAATTTTTATTAAGGGTGTATTCCAATCCAAACTACTTATCTTTGATTTATTTTTAATAGTTGTTAATTATATTTATCATTGAATATTAGTACTACATCTGATAATAATGGTTGATCACATAGGTTGAAACAATAAGATAGTCAAGATTTAATCTATAATACGACCAATATTATTGTACAAAGTTAAATAATAATAATAGTTAACCCTTTGCTGTGAGGTGGTTTCATATATATAGCACTTAATTTTAATTCCCAAACACCACATTGGCACCGGAATTTTGTTAAAACAAATTAAGATTTATTGAATGCGTGAAATATAGTGCTTTCTTATTTACAAATAAAGTTGTTTTCAAATTCCGGTGTCAGTCATTAATTTCAACATAGAAGCAATGAATTTGTCCTGCGCAGCAAAGGGTTATAAAATAGATAGTATGCTGTATATATATACACATACATTCTAAAATAAACTCTGTCTAAGGCGGTATCGATCTCATTTTTGAAAAAAAAAATACATAATAGATAATATTTCGCCTTAGATAAATTTTACTGTATGCCTATAAATTCGCAGGGACTTGAAAATCTTTCGGAAATAGGCAGATTTTCATCTTATATGGAGTTTGCTAAAAGAGAGCTTGTTGTATATATAACACTTATTAATATCTTATGATACTTATAAAGCAAATTTACCATTTTCCATTCATTTCAGAGTAAGGATCTGAAATTTCTTTCCCAGTTACCGAAAAGATTTTATTAAAAAAAAAAAAAGGTAAGATTTTTTTCCCTCAGAATTAATAGATTTCTGCCGCCAAAAATGCCTAACAACTGCTTATCATTGTACCCTCAACTCTCCGTGTATCAAAAAACGTTTCTACTCTCATGAATAGAAGTACAGCTTATTTTTTATACTGTTTACATTATAGTGTCCTGCCAGATAAGGACTTTTTTACGCATGGTTTAAAATAACAACAAAGTACTAAATGCTATTTTTCTATTCCAAGTAAAGAATCTTCCTGCCAATCAATTGTAAACACCTTGTTTATAACTGTTGAAGTTTAGACACAAATCCCCTGTTTCATAAATACTCTGAAATATTTATTCTTAAGTTTCATTATTTCTTACAATAGACACTTCACTCTTATTCTTTGAAAAAAATATTTCAATACCATCCTGCACAAATTTACCACGTGCACAGTACCTGACTGATGCAGGGGCATCCGAGGCAATTGCCCCGGACCTCCCGGCTTGAAGGGACCCCCAAGGACAGATGTAAGCTTAGAAGTTTTTCAAAGAGTTTCAAATGATAAAAAATGGACAAAAGTGACCAAATTCTTTTTTTTTTTTTTCAGTTTTAAGGAGCTTTCCTTTCCTACCCCCTCTGTTTTTGTACCCCATGCCCTCTCAAGGTCTCACATTTATCCTTATACTTTCGAAAAAAAAATGCGTTCTATAGTTTCTTAAAGTTATCTTTCTTCTGCTATTATATATATCGATGTGAATAGCACTTGAAATTTATGTAAACATTCCAATATGAATTTTAGTTTTAGTCACTTCAGTATAATTTATAAGAAAAATTTAAAATATAAGGGGGCCCCAGTAATAATGTTTGCCCCAGAGCCCCCCACTATCTAAGTCGGGCTCTGCACGTGCATTTGGATTACTTCTGAGATTAGTCGGAGAATATTCCAATACTGATTTTCAAAAAGTCACAGATAAATAGCACAATATAATTTCAAGGCATTTCTTAAATTCATTTTACAATAGCACAATTATTTTCAATTTTTTTTTCACATAAATTTAGCTATTATTTATGAAAAGAAAAGTATTTGATCAAAGGAAATAGAAAAGTACCTAAGGTAAAGCACTATTTTCGGTGCGTTTTTTTCCCTACAATTCTTAATTTTTATATGCTTGAAAACTTAAGAAAATCCATTACATTTATTAGGATCTATAATAGTGAATCTTAGATTGATTTGTTACAAATTTATAAAATTATTAATGTTCATCTTCATTTTTCTTAAGGGAAGGGGGTGTGAAGAAAATTATAATTTTTGTTGATTCCTTTTTATATGGTTTCCCTTTACTTAGTTAGTATGTTTGGAAAAAAAAAAAAAAAATCATTACACTAATGAGGATCTATAACTGTAAAAGTAACCGTAAAAATTGACTATTTTCATTTTCTAGAAATATATATGATTGAAAAGAAAGAAAATTTACATCATTGTAGGTAATTTTGTTTTCTATTTGCTTTTTTTTTTTTTTTCTATGTGTTAGGAAATTAAAAAAAAATCAATTTTTATTTTATTACTAGTTTCTAGATGAAATAATATGTAGAGAAACATACATATATTTTCTCTGTATTACATTATATTTAAATAAATTTTGGGACAAATAGCTATTAATTTTTATTATTTGTTTATTCAAGTGATTTTTTATTTTTTAATTTAGCGTTAAAAGTGTTTTTTAATTTTTAAAGCTTTATCTTCTTTTAAAAAAAGGCTCTTAAAGGTTAAAAATTTATCAAGAAATATTAAATTTGATTTCTTGAGATATTAAATTTTATATACCGGGTTTTTTTTTTTTTGGGGGGGGGGGGGGGTGCTATGTTTTCATAAATAGTATGCGTTTAGTAATTAATAGAAAATCAATATGAATTTTTAAAATGTTAATAATAAAAAATAAATTGTTTTCTATCACTTTTTCAACGCCATCAATCAATAATTTTTTTCTCATCACAATGAAATTATTAATAGCATATTTTAAAATTAGATATTAAAAATTTTATACTTGGGATTTACAAATATATTGCAAGGAATAGAATTTTTATTTATGATGTGATTTATTAAATAGTTTGTTAGTTAATATTTTTCAGTTCGGCTTCTAATGTTTCTCTTTTAACGATTTATCTTATGGCGTAAAAAAATCTCTGTTAAATCAGTTAAGTAATAATAAAAAAAATGCAGTGGAAATATTGCGATATTTTTTCACAAGTTTCTTTAATAAACATCATAAAATTTTCTTCAATTTGTAGGATGGAATCTTTCTTTTTATTTCTCTGTTTTTTTTAGTTCACCGCAAATATTTATAGTGAGAAAATATATAAAATATGCGATAAAACGAAAAGCAAGAAATTGACATTCCGTCATCAACTATTTATTCATCCTGTGATATATTTCATAATTGGACAAAGATTACTAGATGAGGTTGGTATTTTCAAGAAAATACCAATATAAACAATAATTTTAGTGAAAACCGCAAATCAATCAACCAATTTTTCCGTTTTTTATGTGTATTTGAAATTTTGGACCCCCAAACTTTAATGGCGGCTATCTTCTTTGGAAAACGTTTGGGACCCTTGGTTTCCTATTTACTATTACTCGTCTTGATGTATTCTATCACCACCTAGCGTATGTACCATTTGTTTAGGGACACCCTGTATATATATTGATACCACATGCAGTTTTATTAGTTAAAATGAAAAGAAAGATGTAGCTTTTCTGAAATACTAAGGCATGACATGACAATCGGAGTTAAGGCGAGGGAAGGATGCCCTTGTTCATATTTCTCCTTTTAGTCTTTTTTTTTTTTCTTCAGCAAAAGATCGCAGAGCCGGGGAAGAATCCACTTTTTGGTTTAATTTTCTAATTTTCGGAGATGGAGAGGGGGGGGGGGAGAAAATATTTTTTGAGTTCAGTTGAAACAGTAAAAATATAGTGAGTTGCAGGTTGAAAAAAATATTTTTGAGGGTTCATGTCATTTACCGCATAGCTTTTTTTTTTTTTTAAATAGTGTATGCATTTTTTTAATTATTATTATTATTAAATAGTGTTATAGGGATCCCCAAAAAGACTAAAATACCTTTAAATAGAAAAGGACTTATGAAGAATAGAATGGTAGTAACTGGGCTAGACTTTTTTCATATAGTAAAAATTCAAGACCCCAAAAATATTTCTTGTACCGGGATCATTTAATGAAGACCGATTCTGACCATACAATTATTATTTAAACCTTTTATAAACAGGGCATGTTTATTTTTCTGTGTTTACTTCAAATATGATTCAAGTTTTTTTATTATCGTTTTATTTATCTCACATTTTTTTTCCCGGGTAAAGGTTCAATTTAGATGACATTCACATGGTATTCATTAATTTTGCTGAATAAAAGAACACAGAAAGAAGCAGGTCCTTATGGTCAGCGCCGTGCAAAAGGGAGGGGGGGCGAAGGGGGCTGTCGCCCTAGTCGCGGAAGTTTAGGGGCTGTTAAAAGAAAAAGGAGGGGTAGGGGGCGCCAAATTGAATCTTTGTCCCGGGTGCAGTTTTTTATGATAGAGAACACCAAAGATAGGTGTCACTATCGTATTAAAAAAGTATTTGCAGAGTCTCCACGCTAGTGGAGCGAAAGCGAAAGCTGAATTAGAAAGCCCTACCAAATTTATTCCAACTATGAAAAAGGATTTTTATGTAAAAGTGTATTGATGCAATAACTAAGCAAGTTTAAAAACAAATAACAACTTTATTGAGTAACATTAAAAGTAAAAACAGAAAAAGTAATGTTTAAAATCTATTTCTTAAATATGACATAAGTTCTTCACAATGTAAATCAGACATCCATTGCTTACTCTATATCAATATTCAATGAACTAGAGCACCAAAAAGAAAAAGCTATTTCAATATATAAAAATATATGTAAATGTATTTTAATTTAATTAACTTTAAACCAAATTTAACTTAAGGTTTAATTTACTTTAAATATATGAAATGATAATTTAAATTGTCAAAAGGTAATATCTATTTAAATTGAAAAACTGTTTAAACACCTTATCCAATCCATCCAAATTCATCATATTGACCAAACATATTTAAAACATGCCGACGCTACTTTAAAGACCAAAAAGAAATTTAAATACTTTATTTAAATTTTACATGTTAAATCTCTCTCCCAAAGACTTATCAAAAGACCTTAGTCAAGCCAACACTATTATTTACTGGTCTCCTCGAAACACTAAACTGCCACTTTAGCATTTCCCTAATACAACACTTCCTGCCACTAAGTGTGTATTCCTAAACTAGTGTTCTGCCACAACACCTGTTTGGAGGAAGGAGAAAAAGAAAAACTAAGTGAACCTCCCATCTATAAAGTTAATTTCCAACGAACCTCGCAGCGGTTACCGACTTTCGGGTTCAGGAAAGATAGAAAGGCAAAAAGAATCTCACGCGTCACCGCCAATAAACAACTCTAGGTACCTGGCATGGTCGTCCGTGTCCTAGATCCCAGACCACCATTGCCTATATCGATATTGTGATGCGGAGACGGAAAGAAATATTTCCCGGTTCCTTTGGAACCGTCTAACAACATTCATAGAAAGAGATTCACCTAAAAACTGGATGAGTTGGCCAGATTTATTTAGAATACATTAGATTAAAACTAAACTGAAAAAGACTTTAAAGAAGAGAGATTAAAAACATTTTGAAAAACTATTTTAAAGAATTTGAAAAAATATAAAAGAGCCTTTCTGAACCTTTACTGCCGGTGGCTGACCTCCCATGTTTACTCTTTCACATGGTCTTCATTTCCACGGCCAAACATCCCGCTCTGAAGATTCCATCTTTCCAATGCGAGCTCCGTGACTAAGTCCAAGTCCACAGTAGAATAGTAGCAGTCGCAATAAAACTCAAATTCTAATTAAAACCAATTCTAGTTTTAGATAAAAACATTTAAAAATATAATCCACTACTTTCCCTAATAATATTCATCGCTTCATGTTTCCTATCGGCACTCTTAAAAGGACATTTCAATTCAAAGACATACTTCCATGTTGACACTGGCCGCCGTCAAAGTCGAAAAGCAAAAGTTCCGCCGGGAATATAAATAGTTCAGACTCCTGTCTTGGGCAACTCCCCCTCACGTGACTTCCTCCTCCTGGTCATACGTCACATCCGATCTCTAGAAGGATCGGGGAAAACGGACCAATGGTGTGCTGCTGTGAAGGAGAGGCACGTGTCGGAGATAGCAGACACACTACGCCATCTATCGATGCTCCCGGTAATCTGTTAGTATGAACTTCGGTAATATCGGCGTTTGTTGACTAGGCAGGCTGAAGGAATACGCTGAGCTCGAATACTAAAGGTTAAAATTCAGTATTTGTATTAGTAGCCAGTGGCCAGTAGAGGCTGAATATTTAGTAGCCACTATTGTCAAGTTAGTGGCCACTAATTACTATTAATGACGCCACTGAAAATAAAATATTGTGTAAAGGAAAAATTTACGACGTTTTTCACAACATTTATGCTTAGTTTTTGTAATTTACATTGTATTAGATATTTCATTGACATATTTCTTATGTTAAGGAGTCACAGTGCCTTAAAATTGGTCAAAATATAGATTTTCTTTTTTCAATATTAATTGAAAGCTTCGCTAATTGTGAATGTTTTGACACCTCAGTGTCACCTACACAACAATTATATTGTCATTGTGAGATAATGTAAACTATGTTAATAAATCACGCACAATGACCCATCCCATATAAATAAAAGCTTTGAACTGATTTTGCTCCCTGTTTTTATGTTTTTATATTTTGCTTGTTTGAAAAATACTAAGGCCTTTTTTTTTTTTTTTTTTTTTTAACTTGTTCTTCATGTGTATTTAATATTTTTGTATATGGATTTAACATTCAAGTTTATAGTTATTTTTTAAAAGTTATTTAAATTGAGAGTTTGCTGAATTTTTTTTATATACACAAGAATAAAATTACATTAAAGTACATTACATATATGCATAAATATACAGTATTATTCAAAATTGAAGAGATGGTTTCAAAGGTACTGGTGTCCTCTTAAAATGTTTTATAGCATTTTCTATAATAAATACACTATATTTTCATTGTTGGATATGTGTAAACAAATAGCTATTCGCTACCTGTCAGTATGTATAATTTCATAACACTAACATTATTTTGACCAAGTATAAAATTTGGTTTCTTGGAATTCTAATAAGAATATTAAATAACAATTATTTTATATGTATCAAAAACCATAACTTTGTTCAAACTTATGATTTTTTCCCCCCCATAATTGATTATGAAAATGGTGATTTTTTTTTTCAACCACTTGATGAATTTAGTAATATTTTTCGCTATTGGTCAATATATTTCGCGATCTTTTGAAGAAATTTGCTGTTTTCGAGATTTTTTGACAAAATTTATCGTATCTTCATGATTTTTGGACAAAATTTATCATTTTTTGTGAATTTTGAACGAAATCTGCTGTTTAAACGCGATTTTTTGACGAAATTTGCACTATTTCGAATTTTTTTTGACGGAATTTGCAGTTTTTTTCGCGATTGTTTGAAGAGATCTGTCGTTTTTTTTTAGATCTTTTGACGAAATCTGCCGTTTTTCGCGATCTTTTGGCGAAATCTGCCGTTTTTTCGCTATCTTTTGACAAAACCTGCCGTTTTTTCGTGATCTTTTGACGAAATATGCCGTTTTCTTCGTGATATTTTGACGAAATCCACCTTTTTTTCACGCTCTTTTGACGAAATCTACCGTTTTCTCACGATTTTTTGATAAGATATGCCTTTTTTCGCGATCTATTGGCGTAATTGACTTTTTTCGCGATCTTTTGGAGAAGTTTTGCCGTTTTTTGAGATCTTATGGAGAAGTTTTGCCGTTTTTTTTGCGATCTTATCGAGAAGTTTTGCCGTTTTATCGCGATCTTATGGAGAAGTTTGCCGTTTTTTCGCGATTGTTTGGAAAAGTTTGACTTTTTTGCTACCTTTTGAAGAAGTTCGCTGTTTTTTCGCGATCTTCTGGAGAGTTTGCCGTTTTTTTGCGATCTTTTGGGGAAGTTTGCCGTTTTTTCGCGTTGATGAATTTTGCCATATTTTCATTATTTTTCGACAAAATTTACCCTTTTCCGTGATTTTTTACCGAAATTTCTCGAAGTCCTTTGATTAAATTTGCGTTTTCCCACGATCCTTTGACGAAATTAGCAATTGTTCTTCGAATGATTGGCGAAATTGGTTATTTTCGGCGACCATTTGTCGAAACTCGTGATGTATTTTATGTCCTAATGTTCGGATTTATGACCGATTTTTCTTCTTAATTTTTTGAAATGATTGATCGCCATCCTGGCGATCAGATGCATAGCATAAAGTCGCCAATTTTTTACATTTAGTCGCCCTGTGGCCGGTGGCGACCGCGAATTTTAACCTTTATCGAATACCGCTAGTTGTTATGAAGTTGACAGCACGCAATAAATAAGTAAGTAATGAAATAAAGATTTATTTTATTTTAAGTTGATGTTTAAACATTGAAATAAATAAAAAGAATGTTTAAACTGAAACTTTAATTTACTTAAACTTAGGTATTTAATAAATGGAAAAGTGAAATAGAATTTATTTTAAAAATGGTCTTAAACTTTAATGATAAAGGTTTGAGATAGAAATAGGATGAAAACATGAGTGGTTGAATGGAGGAACAAGAATAGGAGGGAAATATACTCATATTTCCTGTCATTTTATTCGCACGCTCCTGCATATGGTGGGAGTTTAACTACTCTAGACGGGAATTAAAATGCCGTCACCTACTACAATTTTTTTCCCTTTTTTTATTTTATTTGTGTTTGTTGGTTTATGCTTGTACAATAGCAGAATCGATGCATAATCTTGCTCCCTGAAATAGTGGTGGAAAGAAAAGAATGGACATAAAAAAAGAAAAGTTGTAAAATAAGGATACTGAATTGGATTTCAAAAGATAGCATCACAGTGCAAGGAACAGGGGGCATAGCTCAAACAATGCTATTGTCTAGTTCTAACTTTCCCTGACCACCCAGGATTTCCACCCACCAGAGAAAGGGGATTCGTAAAATAGAAAGTATACTTAATTTAGCTGGAAGCTATGACAAGTTGATGGGAAAAAAAAAACAGGATGTTTTTGAAGTGGAGTGTCTCTAATTCATGGATTGAGGAAAATCTTGAACAATCGCAGCGATTGCTGGGAAAGATTCAGGGCACATTTGACTATTTTTTAATATTAGAAGGGCGCATTTTGCCGATGTTTGAAAGGGCGGGGCGGGGTGCTGCGCCCTCCAAAAATGGCCTAGCGCGAACACTATAATTCCATTACCATTAACTATACCACTAATTAAAAAACATTAAAAATTTTTTTGTATTAATTTATCCTTTCAGAAACTCATTAAGAAAAAACAGAATATTTAATTCTTAGTAATATTATTCTTAAAACTAGCAAAAGCCATGCTTTGTTTGGATTCGCGAAGCATTGTTTTATAAAGCATATATTTGAAAGTAACAATGTTTTTTAATATTATTTTTGCATCTTTATTAAACAAAAACGTTATTTTATGTTTTGGCGCATTTTAATTCTACAAATGTAAGTTCAGCCAAATAACTATCAATTTCCTAGGAATTTTTTATTTATGATGTAAGACTGGCATAATAAAATATTTTCGAAGCAAACTTTTACAAAATATTTTTAAATTTTCAACTAAAATTTCTTTTAAAGTTTTTTTTTACAATTTCTAGTAGCCACTGGTGTTTTTGAAAGTTGTTTGAAATATGCATGTTTCCAATCTTTGTAAATAACACAGGGTTCGCACACTCCTTATATTTTGTAAGGACTCTAGCACCACTATTAATGATAAGAAAATTTATATTTAATTTTTAAGAAACAGAATTCGCAACCATCTCCTCGATTCGCTATATCTTCGCAATATTTTTCTGCAGTGAAATACATTGAAAATACTGTAAAAGTTTAGTGGTAGATCTGTGCGAACCCTGTAACATCAAATAATCTTTGATAGCTATTTTAGAATAATATATTTGAAGAAAGCTTGAAGAAATTTACTTCTTTAAAATCCTATTTTCTGGAAAAACATTTGAAATCTGCTCTCATCGATACTAAGAATTTTTAACTGTAAAACTTTTTAGTCTAATTTCTTCGTTTTTATACATGTCAGTGCATGAGAATTTTTGATATTGTAGAATTTTTCGCAAGGAAAATTTCTATTGAATGCTTAATTTTGAAGGATTTTCACTCTTGACAACATTACGTACGTTTTTAAGCCAACTGGTGCCTATATATCCTCAATATCTACAACTGCTTCATATAATGTTAAACCTTGGGATTTATGAATTGTAACAGCAAAAGCTAACTGCAGAAGAAATTCTTTCCTTGAGCAATTTATGCTTCCATTTTTCCAGAATTCAATTATTGGGGGAGTTGGTACGCACCAATTCTTTTAAGTTAAATTATTGTAGTATTAAAATTTATCCATGATTATTCGCGATATCTGGTCTGGTGGCTTGTGATTTTCTTTAATACGTGCAACAAAGTCTAAAGTCCCGTTCACTAAATCCTTTTCGGTCCACAAATAAGAACGTAACATTACTTTCGATACAAATGATAAAGTAAGAAATGGTTGAAGTCGATTTGTCATTTCTGAATCGGCCAACTTTTCCTTTAGTACATTTATAAAAAGCTTGAACCGAGGCAACAAGTTCATGCAATTCTTTTAATTTTTCCTTTATATAACAAATTTAACAATTAATTTTATTTGTTTACAATTCTTTTGTTGCCACTTTACAAAAAAAAAAAAAAAAAAAAAAAAAAAAAAAAAAATCCATAATACAATTCTTTTAAAATGTTTAAGTGCCATTTGTGCAAACGATTTTGCTGAATAATGAAAACATATTTTATTTATTAAATTAATCATGATTCTATCTATAATCACTTACTCCATGATTCATATTTTTTTTCTGAAAATATACGCGTTTCATTTTTTATTTATTTGCTAAAATGCGTCCGTATTGGAAATGCATGTAAAATAAATTAATTAAAATAATATTTTTTTAACGTTTTACTGTAAAAAAAAATTATATTCTGCAAATGTACAGATCATATTTTATTTTTGTGTTTAATTTGAAGTCAAAATATTGAATAGTTTTTTTGTAAAGTGTACGACAAAGTGTAATTTGAGTGGCCTAGTAGAGGATTCGCTTCGCTCATCCTAATAAATAAAACTTTAACATCATCGTAGTAACGGAATTACATCCTGTTAAAGTAATATCCTATAAAGTAATTAGAATCTGATATATTTTTATTTTAACAATATTTTTTCTTAAAGTATTCTCTTTAAAAATGAGCAGACCAAAAACAAATAGAATTTTAACATGTTTTATGTAGTATTTGGGATCTTAAACATTTAGTATGGGAATTTATCTAAACTGTGTTATTCTGGATACCTGTGAAACTTCTCTTTCTGGATTTTTTTAAGATCATGAATTTAAAAAAAATTACTAATAAATACTTTTTGCTACAAAATTCCAGGATTTGATAAAATTCTGAGTTACTTAAGTTTTTGTGACCCATGTGCAGTTTCTCAAAGAATTGCCCTCTCATGAAGGAAAGTAGATCTTATCGATGTATCTTTTATATATTCTAGTAGATCGAACCCAGGCTTCCCGAGTTACATAGTAAAGATAAGCATTTTTTTAAATTGGAAACTTTAATGAATTTTCTACATGTAATATGCATTTTAGATTGCTAACTAACTCCAAAAAAGCATTTTTAACCCTTTAACCCCTTGAAGGGGGTGAGATAAAATTTATCCCACTTAATTTTAATTGCAAAACGTCACATTGACGAAAGTAATTTGAAATAGCAATTTTATTTTCGTCAAATACGTAAAGAAACATTTTTAAATATTTTGAAACAAATTTGTTTTTAAATTCTGGTGTCAATCAATCATTTCAGCATTTTAAGAATTGAAGTGCTTTTTCCTTTTTTTTTCGGTTAAGTATCTTGCGGAATTTTTCAATCATCTTGTATTCATAAGATAATAACTGTGAAAAGTATTGATATGGAGATTTGTATTTGATAACTTTACATATTTTTTTTATCTTATACAATTAAAAAAGTTAACATTAATCTCAGTATTATATTAAATCAATCTTTGAATTAAAATATTATATATCTGAAAAACATGGTTAGGCTAACATGGTTAGGTTAAATGAAAAATATTAATTATGGAATCAAATAAAGCAATGAATTTTTTCAAAAGTCACATTTCCGTATTAGACGCATGCCAGAAGTTATTAGCCAAAGATTTCGTTATGGCAGCAATTTTGTTTCTGGTCATTTCAGTGCTTCGAGCACGTAATTCAATTACCTGTCTGTTAAATTTGTATTTATTTATTTTATTTTATTATTTAGAAAATTTTTTTTTTAATTTTGCATTTTTTTTGTATATTAGCCAGAAACAAATCCCAAACTCTTTATATTTTTTAGGGACAAATAGATTGATCTATCATAATTTCATAATCGAGTTTCTCTCGGTAGAGATAAATTTAAACATAACTCGCATCTGATTTTTTTTAAACCACAGCCAATCAGTAAATTGAAATACAGTTTTCAAACAAATAAAATACTTTAAATTTTTTTTCTTATTTGGCAGTTTCAAATTTTAAGTTGTTTGATTACATGTTGAATTTGTAATTTTTAATAATTTAATCTGTGTTTTTAACTATTCTTTTATTTTATTGGTCAACCAAAATTAATTTTATAATAGAAAATTATCAAGTTTTCAATCAAATTGCATTTGAAAGTAGATTTCTTTTCCTATATGATAAAATAAAAATTGAAAATGTGCGATATTTAAAAGATTAAAAAATTGCAAAAAGTCATTTATCCTGAAATGCTGTCATACGCAAAATAATGTCAGTGCTACTCGCGGACACATTTTTTTGTTACAATATAGATTTTGCGCATATGAAAAATCGGTACTACTTGATTAACCCATGGATCATTTTCACCAAATTAAAAAAATCGCCAATTTATAGCCAAGTTATATATGTTGACATAATTTTTATTTTAAATAACGGAAAAATAAATAAATTAGTAAAACATGAATAAAAATACAAATAAAAAGTGGTATAAACACCTCTTCCTCTTGATGACATTTTAAACATGTGTATCGTGTTTAATATCATTGAATATGACATTCACAAATCATCCATTTTTGCCATTTAATCTTATAATTTGGGAATAGTTTTTTGCTCGATGGGATAACCAAGTAGTACCAAAAAATCTTACGCGCATGCTAAAATGTTAAAAGTAAAGAAATAACTGCACGAACATTTTTTTCAAAAAAGTTTGCTTCAAAGTTAGTTCTATGACAAATTAAAAATTCGTTTTATAAATTAAAATACACAACACAAATTAAAAGAATAAACATTGCACTTCGTCATTTCAACGTGCAAAGAATTGCCGTATTCGCAAAAGCCATGCTTTGTTTGGATTTGCAAAGTATTATTTCATAAGAAAAATATTTGAAAGTAACAATATATTCCTTTAATTACTTTTGCATGTTTATTAACCAAAAACGTTATTTTATGTTTTGGCGTATTTTAATTTTAGAAATGTAAATTCAGCTAAATAATTAAGAATTTCCTTGGAATTTTTTATTTATGATTTAAGACAATATATTAGATGTGTTATGTTCTATTTTAGAACAATAAATAAAAATATTTTCAAAGCAAAACTATACAAAATATTAATTTTATTCATTTACAATTTTTTTGTCACTTCACAAAAGAAAAAAAAAATCATGGTATAATTCTTTTAAAATGCATTATCGTCTGCATAAATCATTTCACAAAATAAGAATAAATTGTGTATTTGAATTCTTAACACTGAAAAATACTTTTATAATTGAATTTAAATAGTATAGTTGAATTTTCACAAAAATTTAATTCATTAAAAATATGCTATAATTTTCCTCAAAAAAGTTATTTTAAAAATTTCATAAAATAAATCGTGAAACTATTAAATGGTTAAAAGGAATGAGCATAGTTTGGAAATCGGAAAGCAGTTTTTAAGATATTTTGTCTGAATAATAAAAATCTATTTTATTTATTTAATAAATCATGTTTATATCTGTAATTACTGACTCCGTGATTTATATTTTCTTCTGAAAATGTATGTGTTTCATTTTTTATTTGAAAGAATGCATCCATAATAGAAAAACATGTAAAATAAATTAAAATAATTCATTTTAAGGCATAATCCATGGCAATTCAGGCAGCCAAAGAAAAAATCTTACCTTCATAGTCTCAGAAGTTCTTTGTTGAACATATGTTAAAATTCAGGGAAAAATAAAATTCCCGTATTTTTTGGTTTTCCCCCCAAAAAAAATTTTGGACCGAGATACAGGGTGCCAAAGATGGCAACCTGAGCACGATTTCCCGTTCGCGATTTTTGAAATTTTTTTTAAAGTAGTCTATCTCTGGAACGGTGCAAGATATTTTAAAAGATAATATTTTTCTGCTTAAAAAGATATACAGTCAAAGATCTATAATCTGCACACCCATAATCCACTGTTTTCTATAATTCACATTATTTTACGGATGTAAACAATGAAATAAACAGTTAAAAAATTTACAAATTAGTGATCCCAAAACGATTTTTTTCAAAAAATTTAAAAAAAAATGAGAAAATAATGGATTATGGGTGTGCAGATTATAGAGCTTTGACTGTACTCCATTTTGAAATGTGTATTTAATTATTTTTACAGCAGCCTTCTAAAAAAAATTTTTTTTAATCTTTTTTAGAAATTTTTTTTTTAATCATTTAATCTTTTTTAATCATTTTTTTTAAATTTTTTTTTTTATTAAAAATTTTTTTAAAGGAGTAGTACTCTCCTTTACAGTGAACTACTCACAGTACGAATGCACCTCCTTTACAACGTTTGACGTGTGATTTCTAACTTGGCTACATATGATAGGCTACATATGATACAAATAAACAAAAATGGAGAACTGGAACTTTTACTGGAACTTTTCTTGTAAAATTCTCTAAATTCTTGAAATGTTTCTAAAACTTGTTAAACTCAAAACTGGAAGTTCTCCTTTACAGTGAAGGTAGTACTTAATGGTGTTAACTAACAGTAAAAAAATCTAAATTTTTAAGATTGGCAGTTTTGAGAAAAAAAATTATTTTTGATTAAAAAAAATTTTTTTTGAAGGCTACTGTCAAAATAATTAAATACATATTTCAAAATGGAGTATATCTTTTTAAGTAGAAAAATATTATCTTTAAAATAAAAAAAGCTGCAACAAAATATCTTGCTCCGTTCCAGAGAGACCACTTTAAAAAAATAAAATAAAATAAAATAAAAATAAAAAAAATAATCGCGAATGGGAAATCGAGCTCAGGATGCCATCTTTGGCACCCTGTATCTCGCTCCAAAAATTTTTTTGCGGGGAGAGCAAAAAATATGGGAATTTTATTTTTTCCTGAATTTTAATATATGTTCAATTAAAGAACTTTTGAGACTATGGAGGTAACCCCCCTGCCTGAATCGATATGTTCGACCTTAAGCTTATTCTGTAAAAAAAAAATATATATTGTGCAAATCTACAGTTCGTAATTTATTTTTATGTTTAATTTCAAGTCAAAATAATGAATAGTTTTTTTGTAAAGTGTACGACAAAATGTAATTTGTGTAGACTAGTAGAGGATTCGCTTCGCTCATCCTAATAAATTAAATAATTACCGCAACAAGCAATATATATAAGTAATACAACATATTAAATCTCTCAATTGTTCATGTTTAAATTCATTAAATACCATTTACAGGAATTCTAAAAATCCAATAGTTTTTTGAGTTGCATTAAAATCGTTTGCTTTTGATGACGAAAAGTGCTGCTCTCCCAGTCGCTTTCATCTTTTAATGCAAATATTCAAATGCACTTTTTTTTATTTTTATTTTTTTACATGTTTTCTACTGTAATTTTGCCACTAATTTTGGTTGATCCATTATTACCTACTGCAGAAAACTGCTAATTCGGATCCCTGCTAATCTGTATCTCTGGATAATCTGGTTCAGTTTAATTTTTTTTTTTTTTTTTTTTTTTTTTTAAGTTTGAGAAGTGGCATAATGGCAAATTTTCATAACATAGATTTATTTCAGCCTCATATTCTGAATGAATAAGTATTTTCAGAAATCTTTTCGGAAAAATACCTCAAGCTTCCTTATTTAAACTCTTTAATGTTATCTATTAAAGGAACAACTATGCATCATTTATGTTTTACCAATTCCAGTTTTCTATGTAATCCATTTGGAAATGTCAACTAAAGTTCACTGCTTAATAAATTTTTACTTAGAGCATTGCAAGAAAGGAAAGTAAAATAGTTCATATAGACACACTGACTGATAAGGATCGCTATCCTATCTTTGTCAGCCAGTCCATAGGTCCTTTTGGGACTGTTTCCTTGTCTTCGTGCCAAAACCCTTCTAGAAATCACTTGCATAAAATCGAAATAAAAGTAGGAATAAACAAGAATGCTCAAAAGAATGTATGACCATGCGGCTTGCAAAACTGACGGAGTATGACAAATTTTATAGTTAAAAAAGTAAAATTTTTTTTTTCCTACTGTCTGTAAATATTGAATATGTACAGTATAAAGGTGATTTTCTTTGAGTATGTTTTATTTTATTTCATCTGTTCACATTCACCGGATAATCTGGATTTTCGACAGTTTAGATTGGGCCTGGTCCCAATTAATCCGAATTATGGGGGTTCTACTGTAGTTTAATTAGTTTTTTCAAAAAATCCTGTTCAGTATGGAGACCTTCCTTGTTAGGACTTACATGGACTCACCCTGTATTTTGAAATGAAATTGTTCATAAATTCTGTAGGCTTTTAAGTTTTTAGAAATGTTTTATCTTGGTGTTACTTATGGTGTTATTTTTCTCTCTCTCAGCAGTCTTTTGAAGAAACAAAGAGCTTTGGAGTCGGTGACTGGTGCAAAAACTTTGAAATCACTTTCATCGGAGAAGAAAATATGTATGCCTTTTTTTCATCTTTTAATGTGCCTCTAAACAATATCATGTTTAAATTCATCCTATTATTAAGTTCTTTCTCTTTTTTTTCCCCCTTTTTACAAACATAATTTTTGGTAGATTTCATAAGAAATACTACCAGTTGCATCATTACTTAGTGTTCACTCTAGAAATAAAAAAAGCATGGTGCTATTCACTAAAAAGGGCACTTTTGCAAGAAATTTTTTTTATTGCTTTTAGAAGCTGAAAAAAGAAAGCGGCAAAATATATAATTTCTAAATATGATAAATCAAGTAACATTAATTTTGAATGATTTTATGGTATAAAAATTAAAAATACAATTAAATTAAAACATGATTTGAACAGTGTCATGTTCTTTTTCCGAAGGAAATGAAAAAATTCTATCATTTTTAGGCACACAAATTTAGAAATTCTATGGAATAAAAAAAATATTTATTAAAAATCTCTGGGTAAAAGCAGTGGTGTATTTTACTACTTTTAAAAAGGGCAGAGTGCATTTTGTAAATTTGAAAAAGGGGGGGGGGAGTGTGCTGGACCCATGGTTCATACTGTGCTTGAAAGTACTTGAAAGTCCTTGAATTTTTAGGAGAGGAAAGAAGTCCTTAAAAGTGCTTGAATTTATTTAAATTTTAATGAAAGTGCTTGATTTTTGTTATATATTTGTTTTTATAGGTGCTTAATTTTTCTTATTCAGATGTTCAAAATACATTAAAAGTTCCAAGTGTTGGAAAAGATTAATTAATCAGGCAAAAATATTTGTTCTGAAATTTTCGTTTCTGGAGATCAGGCACTTGTATTTTGCTTTGTTCTCCTATACTGAACTTGATCAGTTGATATATGTGCACATGCACATACTCTGGTCTTTGTAACAAATAGTTTTTCATCTGCCTTCTTTAATTATTTTTTGAGATATATATCATAACGATATCAAGAAAGTGTGCTTTCAATAAACTGTGGATGGAATAAGAAAAATACAAGCATTACTTCAAAGCAGTACCAAATTGCATATCAATTGATATGCAATTAGGTACTGCTTCAATGCATACTTATTTCAATGCATGTAAGCTATGCTGTGTTACTTGAAAATTAGAGAATAAGGGAAAATCTGCATTAAAAACTCATATGAGAGATATTTTCCATAATAATCATTTCTATTGTACAGTCACCGCAAAAGAAAAATCTTGACACTTGCATTTTTAAATGTTTTGTTAAATATCTAGAAATATACATAAGGAATTATTCTGAAACTCCAGTTATGTAAAAAAAAATAGTACAAGTCATATATTTTCATGAAGATTTTTGTCCAAAATTCAATAGGGGACCATCAACAAATTGAAAAAGAACAAATATCTTTTGAATCACCCTGTCAAAACTAATGTAGCAAACACATTCAAACTTCAGATTTTGATTAAGTGCCTTACCGGGTAAGTCTCCATCAACCTGAACCGCGATTTCAGCGCTTAACTCTCCATTCAATGTAAATTCTAATTCACCGTCAACTCAACCTGCCGAATTTTGAGCAGAAACCGAAACAAAAGTTGAGTTACTCAACCTTGGTATGGAACAGGGGTTATTCGACCGCGCATGCTCAATCCAAGCAAAGATGGAGGCTGTTTTGAATTGAACATTGGTGGATTTTTTTTCACAGAGATCTGTTTGTAACTCACTAGGTAAACGAAATGTTAATTATAAAAGATGTTATAAAAGAATGAGTTGCTTTAAAATTTTGAGGTTTTTTATTACCTATATTAACGAAAATTATATTGATTTGTGATGAGTCTCTAGGCTTTGAAGGTTTGTCTAGCATTTTTGATATCAGGTAGCGCCATCTGTTGAATATGAATAGAAAGAAAGTTTTGATATGAAAAATTTTGGTTAATAATTTAGATTTTTTTAAAATAATAATAGAAAAGTAGTTTTTTCTTATATTTCAGTTTCTGCTTTTTTATGTTTGTTTAAAGCATGCAATCGCAAAAACAGGAATTTTGTGACGACAAAATAAAAAGACGTTAAACTATAATACAGTAATAATTAATTTTTTTTTCTTGCTTTAAATTAGCGATGCACAACTTTTTTGCCAGAAAATCGTTTGACACCAGAATATTTCAAAAGTGACGTTTGTTTTCTTTCATAGTAAAGTTTCTGTGATTATTATAAGGAAAATTATTCTGCATAAAATTACTGGTATCAGTTTGGCCCGCGGGCCACAGGTTGTGCACCCCTACTTTAAATAATTACTTTTGTTTAGAAAAAAGCATTTTTCTTGAAATTTTTCGCATTTAAAAATTTGCACATCAATTACATTAGTTAAATTAGTTAATACATTAGATTTACATTTGAAAAAATATATGAAAAAATAGATGCATTTTCAATATTTTAATTTTCGTTGAAAAATAAATAAACTAGCTCGTTAGTTTCTTTTATTCTAATTACTATTGCTAGCCTAGTTAGAAAATCGGTTATTAAATTTAATTATTAAAGAAAAAATATAATTTTTTTAAATCAAGTAACTTTTATGAAAAAATGATACTGTAACGCAAAATTTTGTAAAAATAAAAATCTCATAACTGTATTGGTATTTCTAATCTTTGAATCTAATTTTGTGAACAAATAAAACTACCAAATCACAACTTAATTCGAAATTTATCGATCTAAAAATTAAACACAAGTATGTATTTCAAATCTTGGTTTTGCTTCGCAATTAAAAATTAGTGGTACGCGAGGATCGAACTCATGAACGCAATAAGTATGTCATGTGATACCTTTAGCCAATCAGATACATCATGACCATCACATTTCAACCTGAAGTTCACTAACCCAAGGTTGACTAATCTTGGCTGTAAAGTTAGCGATGAATTTCAAATATTAACCGGCGGTTAGAATTGTTAACCTGAGGTTTCTCAACTGTGAGTTGAATCGCGAGTTGAAGGTTGATCGAGACTTGCCCAGTTATAGTAAGAAATTGTGTTCATTTATATGCGGATAACATGTATACTCGTAGAGAAATTAAGGTTTTTATAAAAATGAACCCAAATTTTGAAAAGTTTTTTGCTTATAATTTGCAGAGTTCTTAATATAAAACAAGGTTCTTTTCTGGAAATATCAGAAACAACATTGTACATAATACTCTGTAATCAAAATTAAAAAATATTAATAATTGTACTGAAATTGAGCAAGTTTACTAAATAAATTTTCACTGTGGAGTCAACTGTATTAAAAATTTCATTTGCATATTGTGTTAGCTAAGTGTATAGAGCAACTTTTGTTAAAATTTCACAATCATAGCTTGAAAATTCTGAAAATTATCATTGAAAGAATAAGATAAAAATCCGATATTTCTGAAATGAAAGGAAAACATGAGGAGCTGTATCCATATTCCATTGATTAGTGTCTACACAAACTTGCACGTACTACTAATATTTGGATATAGTAGTACGCTGCTCAGCTTTTTGCTTCATTTTGGGAGTAACGAATTTTCATCTAATTCTTTCGACGATAACTTTCAGAATTTTCAAGCTATGATTGTGAAATTTTAATAAAAGTACTCAATACTCTTAGCTAACATAATATGCAAATGAAATTTTTATAGAGTTGATGCATGCACTGTGAAAATTTATTTAGTAAACCTGCTCATTTTTCATACAATTATTAACCCTTTCACGGTTAAAGCACTTCTATTCATAAAATACTAAAATGATTGAATGACACCGGAATTTAAAAACAAATTTATTTCATAATATATAAATGTTTTTTTTTACGTTCTTTGTAAAATTAAAATTTTCATTTAAAAATTCTGGTGTACGTATACGCGCTTATAACCACGAAAGGGTTAATATTTTTTAATTTTGATTACAGGGTATTCTGTACAATGTTGTTCCTCATATTTTCTGAAAAGAACATTGTTTTATATTAAGAACTCTGCAAATTATAAACAAAAAACTTTTCAAAATTTGCGACTGTTTTTATAAAAAACCTTAATTTCTCTACAAATATGCATGCTATCCGCATATAAATGAATACAGCTTATTACCATAAGGCACTTGATCAAAATCTGAAGTTTGAACGTTTTTGCTACATTAGCCCTCCAAGCGTCTTGCAAAAAGGTAAAATTGTAATGTTGTTTTCTCAACATTTTGTTTTAAATGTTAAGAAAATATGATCCTTTCAACATTATAATAAAAACCTTTGTTATAAGCATGCATGTAATCCTCCACAGTATGAATAATTCTTTGATGTATTGAGAATTCATTAAATCTATAGAATTATAGTATTTTAAATATTGATTATATTGCAGTGAAAACTGGAGCTTAGTATACGGAATGTTACGCTCCAGATGCTTAAAGGGTTAGTTTTGACAGGGTGATTCAAAAGACATTCGTTCTTTTTCAATTTGTTGACTGTCCCCTATTGGATTTTGGACAAAAATCTTCGTGAAAATATATGACTTGTACTATTTTGTTTACATACCTGGAGTTTCAGAATAATTCCTTATGTATATTTATAGATATTTAACAAAATGTTTAAAATCTCAAGTGTCAAGATTTTTTTTTGCGGTGACTATATATATATATATATATATATATATATATGTATATGTATAAATCTGATATTGCAAAATGTAGGTGAATTGGAGGCAATATCTTTGTTATTCATGTGTCATGAATCATGGCTACCAACAAAGAGGAGCAGGAAAAGGTCATGACCCTTGTAAGATTAAAAAAATTTTAAATTAGACAATTTATTTAGATTTACTTTAATTTTGATTTTAAAAAATGAAATTTAATTTTTCTCACATGATTTTGTATTTGATTAATTAATATATTATTTATTAATAACATAGCAATTGAACTCCCTTCCACTAAAAAGAAAGCACAAGTATTCTTTTCATCTAAATTTACCTTTGATGCTGCCCATGAAATGAATTGATTATTATTTTTGTTGCATACTTCCTAACCCACCCGGCGTTACCTGTTTCCTGATTAAAATTTCCATAATTTTATGGAAATTTTACCCATGCAGAACAATGCAACAAACCTATGATTGATGACCCTGCTGGTTTCGGCATCATATTTCCATGCATTCTCTTCAATATTGCTTGGGCCTTGATTGAATTTGCATGATTTTACATTTTTAAAAGGAAATCTTTCAAAAAGAACCTTATTGTTATTAAAAATAAATAAAAATTGATTTATAATAATTTCAGTTTTAAGCAATTGCTTTCATTATTTCTTGCTCAATATGCTAATTAATCCTCTTATTTTTTTTCTTCTTTTTTTTTAATTTATGAAAAAAAAAATGTGTTAACGCATGTTTCTAATATTAATTTTTAATATCTTTATTTTATATTAAGTATTTTATTTTCAAAAAATGGTGGTAGTAAAAAAAGAATTTATTTATGAAAGAAAAAAAGAAATAGGATGTTAAGCCTGAAATTATTCTTCAAATTTGATCTTATTCATTAACTATTATTATTAAAGAACATTCTTTAAAGTTTACAAATGTACTTTTTGCTATTATAAATGAGTAATTAAATTCATCACTGAAATTATTGAATCTATTGCTAGAGTCAGGTGGAATGAAATAGTTATTAAAACAGCACATAGTTTTCAAAAAATGTCTAACAAGGTTGCAAGATTATTATGAAATATCGTCAATTGGCAATAGTGCCTTTAATTTTCATTTATAACTTGATAGTTTGTTAGCTATAAAAAGAGCAATTGAAATCTTGAAATATTTATAGTCATTTATTTCTTGTGTTCAAAAGAAAAAATCTCAATCCGAATAATTACATGTATAACTAACATTACTAACATGTATAACTTTTACAAAGACACAACTATTGTGTCTTTGTAAAAGATACAATAATTATTAAGTTGCATTTTCCTTCATCAATTGTATCTGTAGTGCAGCCTTTCGCGGCAAAATTTCAAACTGAAAAACCAGTGCTGCTATTTTTTTGCAGCTGATTTTAACAAAGTTATTCAGTCATGCTAATAAAGAACAAAATTCTTAAGGATGTGAAATAAAAAAAGTAACAGTTTCCAAACTTCCTTGTGTTGAATTCAAAGCTAATACAGTAAAACTTGTTTAAGATATGAATCAAGGTACCGAGGAAATTTCGTATCTCAAGCGAGATCGTATCTTATCCAGGTAATTTTACATAGGGGTCATTCCATGTCAAATCATCCAACAATTTTACAAAATGTCACCCACCATCTCAGATTTTGATGAAACTTGGTACATGAAAACATACATATATAAGATACTATTATATGAAATTTTAATTGAATCCAATTAAAATATTTTAAATTATAGGCATCTGAACAATTAATACTTTTTTTTTCCTATCGGCATTTTTAGAGCATTGATTTTCTGTATGGTTACACAAATTACTTCATTACTCTCCATCAAATAATTAAAATGGTTAAAATTTTTGAAAGAACATTCTTTATATATTTTGGTATAATTTATTTCATAAAGTTATACCAATTTTTATTTTCTTTTTACAATAAATATCTTTTTGTTATTTTTCAATTTTGAATATTTATATAAAATTGACATTTAATATATGAATTTCAAAAAAATAGTTTTAAATGTGCCACCCATTTTATTAAATATTTTTTATGAGCTCTTTATTAGTCTTTTCTTAAAGAGGTGTTTTCTTAAATTAAAGAGGTATTTTTTGAAAATTTTGAGAATTTTTTTTTTTTAATTGTTTGAATATTCACATAAAATTGACATTTCATGTATTAATTTGAAATATTTTTTTAGATGTGCCACCCATTTTATTTTGCTAAATATTTTTATGAGGATTTTATTAGTCAATCTTTTCTCAATTAAAAAAAAAATTAATTAATTAATTAATGGAATGTTTTTGAAAAATTTGAAAAAAAAATTATTTCAGTTTTTTTTATACATGTGTATTTTGAAGATACATAAAGATGTATAAAGAAATAATCTAGCATAAAGATGATCTGGAAACTCATAAACTTTATTAATATTCAGTCAACTCATAAATTATTCCATTATTGACAACAAAGTGGATGCTTCTCTCTCTCCCTCCCCCCCCCCCCCTACTCCTACATTTCAAAGATTCTTGAGATACTCATTTAGACAGATTTTTCAATATCCTGCCAAAATAAACATAATTGCCTTACTTTACTAGCAAATCTAGTTTTAACTTTTTTTTTTTTTTTTTTTTTTTTTTTTTTTTTTTTTTTTTTTGGAGGGGGGAGTGGGCATTTTTATAATTTTTATCAAAATAATTTCAATTACAATTAATATATTATATAATATAAAAATATTCACTGTTAAAACTAAAATGAAGTCTAATCTTCATAAATCAAAATGAAAGTACAATCTCAAATCTACACTGCTTGGAACCGGAGATTGTTCGGATTTTAAAATTATAAGCTATTTAACTACCTTTTGATTTATTATTATTTTTTTTTTATATATATAGAACATAGGTATCTACCAATCTACTTTTAAAAACCAATATTCTTGTTTAATGAAACACATTTGTTTTAATTCTTAACCCTTAACTCCTGGCTTCTCAGACATGCTGATGTTTTTAATTTTCATAATTTAACTTGTAATTTTCATTATATTGTTGTTGTTGTAGTTTAATTTCGAGTCGTTTAGTAACTTAGTAGTATTGTTAAACATTTCTGAATGAGAGCTTTTATTACAATAATAAGTTTTAACATAAAGTTTAGCACAAAAATAATATCTTATAAGTCAGTCGGCCCTTAATTCATTCTACAATCAAGCAGTCTCTGAGACTGCTCAGATTATTTATGGAACAATTTTTGTCGCGGCAATTAGAAGTTAATTGCTAGTTGCAATCTCACATACTTTTTTTTTCCATTTTTTTCCATGGTTTAATTTATCATTTTCAGTTTCACTATAAATTCTAAAAATTTACTTATACTTTTGTATAACTCATTTGTTTTAGGAGAAACAAGATAAAAATATGCACTGCATATCTTTGCACCACCACTGTATACTTTTATTCCCAAACAACAGAACAATGATACCAAACAATGACCAGTGTTTTTTGAAAATTACAATTTGAATGCTAGTTGATGGTGATACATGCCTAATGTTCTAATATAATATTTTAATCATTCATCACATAAGTTTAGACCAATTTGTTTGCTAAAAATCAAAATTTACGGAAAGTGTGTGTCCTACTCTATATATTCTTTAATAGATAATACTTATTTTTTGTTACATATATGACCTGAATATTTGATTATGATTCTGCAATACAAAACACAAGATTTTAAGCTGTGTCCTACAATAAAATAATCATAAAAAGTTAATTTAATGAAAATTTTTTAAATTATTTTTTTTTTTTTGAATTATATTAAAAATGTATTTATTTATCAGTGGATTTTTATACTTGTTGATTAAACAGTTTTAGATTCTAAATAAAAGGGTGTGGTTGTTATAATATTTATGTTTATATTATTTTTACTATTTATATCATAATGAAGACTATAGGTAAAACAAAATTTAAAATACCGAGAGCAAGCCAAAGCTTTAGCAGACAGGAAATTCTAATAATTTTAAAGGGGATGCTTATAATTAGTACTTTTGTGAAATAGATAGGTGAAATTAGGAAAGCGAGGGGATATGTTTGGATTTATAAATTTCTCAGAATTTATGCAGCTTGCAAAATATATGAAAGAGGGAGTAATGTTTGAAGGGGTTTATTTTTTGTATAAATTTATACTTTCCACATTTTTTAAAGATGCAAAACTCAAATTGTTTCAATGAATAGTTTTATAAATCAGTTTATATTTAATCTTATTGATTGTTTTTCAGTTAGTATAATAGAAGATTTATTTGAATGCATACAAGAAATTAATTTACTATAATATGAATTTTATACTTAATTTATTAAAATAAGTTTTTAGAAACAAAATTACAGCCTAATTACAATATTTATTTATTTATTATTATTACATGCATTTTTGAAGAATTTTGAACTATAACAATAATTTAGATATAATCTATATAATAAAAGAAGATATAAATATTAAATATAATAAAAATATTGAAATAAATGTGAAAATAAAGAAAAATAATATATTAAAGTCTATTTACATTATTTATCCTAAACCGTGTAAGGTTTTAGCAAATCCTAAATCCCACGGAGGTTTAGCAAAAAAAAAAAAAAAAAAAAAAAAAAAAGTAAAATGAGCTTGGGCTAAGTTTTTTTGTGAAGATGCAAATGCAGTTTATCTATAAATAAAGGTATTTACTATTTTGCAGCCTTTTCTCAGTGGCATTAATAAACCCAATTTTATAACCTACATCTACATCTCACTGATAGCTCATAAAAATTTCCCATTCTAGATTTAAAAAAAAAAAAAAAAAAAAAAAAAAAAAAAAAATCAAAGGACATTTTTTCTTGCAAAGGCTCTTAGTTTTCCTTACAAATTTTTATTCAAATAGCAAAAATCTTTAATTTTTGAGGTTTTTACTACTGCAAATGGGGCAAAAGGAAAAATAACATAATAGACCCTGATTCAAAACAAATAGGCCAATGATATCCAGCATTTAAAGCACATGGGCAATTTATTGACATTTTTGTTGTTGTTGTTAATGGATCCTTGTATTTTCATTGAGTGCCCGAGTATCTCTTATCAACAGTTGCCACATTTGCTGAGATGCTAAGTTCTTTTTGTTTGCAGAGGGGTGTGTTCAGGTTGAATTTAACAAACTTAAAAAAAATTGTTTTAAAGATTTAATAGGGTGGAACCATGGTCATCTTTAAAAACTTAATAGGTGGTGTTAGACATTAGTGGGCTTACCACAGTTACCACGGTCATGTCTAAACCAATGGCTGAATTTTTGGAAAATGTTTTTAACATGTTTTTTAGAAATTGACAGGGGTAAAATACCTGTTCAAATATATTTTTTAATGATATGGTAATTATTAAAAATTTTAATAATTAAAAATGGTTGGGGTAGCCAACTCACTGGGTAATGCAATAGGGAAGGAATATAATATAATTTTTAAAACAATGCTAGGTAAAAATACTAAATTAAAAACTCAAATATCATAATGTAAAATGTAATATTTAGCTACACAAAAATCTAAAATGAATAATAAATTGTGTAAAATTATATACTTCTATATATGAAAAGAAAAACTTGGAAAAACGAATTGAGCATGTCTTTTATGCAAAAATTAAAATACTTACATACACAAAAATGTTTGAAATATGGAGTAAAATAACACATAAACTGACACAAATATCTATTTACAAATATGTGGAAACTTGAATGTGCTCATTTGAATTTATAAAAAAAAGGATTAATAAAATAGGACTCTAAATACACTCAGGAACATTGAAAATAGCGACCCAAGAAGAAAGCATCGGATTGAAATGAAATTTAATACACATAATGATACGGATGAGAGATTGACTTGATCTCAAAATAAAGACAATTAAACAAATACAGGGTGTGCAACGACGCAAATACAGGGCAACTTCAATAGCGCGTTGGACCACCTCCAGCTGCAATACATGCCGCCACACGGTCTGGCATAGAGTTGATTAGACACCTGATGTTGTCCTGAGGCAGATGGGTCCATAAATCTTGCACAGCCAACACCAAATCATGCACCGAATGACACGATGGCATCTGACGTTTTAGCTGATCCCACACATGCTCTATAGGGGACAAGTCGGGAGAGCGGGCCGGCCATGGAAGAGTCTGAAATTGACGTAGGAAGTCTTGAGCAACTCTTGCTGTATGCGGACGAGCATTATCTTGTTGGAAAATCGCCCCTGGGAGACCATTTAGGAAAGGTCCTACATGGGGTCGAAGCACCTCATCAACATAACGTTGGCCCGTTAAGTTTCCATGAATCACAATTAGAGTGGACCGGCTATCATAGGCTATGGCCCCCCAAACCATTACACCAGCTGTGCGGGCAGTGTGACGTGGAACAGTGTGGGAGGAATTGTACCGCTCACCAGGGCGCCTCCACACCCGTACACGGTTGTCATCTGTCCCCAAAACAAACCGGGATTCATCACTAAACACAACCTTTTGCCAATCTGTGACATTCCACGTTGATCTGGCTTGGCACCACTGTAGACGCAGTCGCCGATGTTCCGGTGTTAAAGGGAGTGCACGAAAAGGGCGCTTGGATTTTAAACCTGCTTCTGCAAGGTGTCTGGAAATTGTTTGGGGAACAATTGCTACGCCTACGTCTGCTCGAATCGTTGAACGAGTCACTGTGGGGTCCACGAGTGCTTGCCGCACGATCCTTCGATCCTCTCTTCTCGTGGTCTTTCTGGTCGCTCCAGACCCGATTCTCCGCACGTGGGTACCTTCTCGTGTCCACTGCTCCCAACATTTTCTAACGGCACACTCCGAACGATCCACCTGGCCAGCAACACGGCGCGTCGACCAGCCTGCAGTTTTCATTCCGATGATCAGGCCTCTCTCAAACTCGCTTAACTGTGAAAAATGTCTTCTAGCACGTTTACCTGGCATGTTTCGCTTACCAAAGTCTTCCTTCAATCAGTAGGTAATCGTCGCGTTTATGAATCTTCGATTTTGCGCTGGCTTATATAGCACCTTCTTCCTGATTGTAGCGCCATCTCGGCGTGTATGAGCATGCGTATTGGCACAAAAATTGCATCATTTGCATATCACATTACGCTGTACTTATTTGCAAAGTTTCATAATTGTACATAGCTTTCTTCTTGGGTCGCTATTTTCAATGTTCCTGAGTGTATATGCAAAACAGGACACTAAATGTTGGACATCATCAAATTGCATGTGTATTATTGATAATATTTAGTTCAAAAACATAAAAAACAATTGTCTTTATTTTTTGGTGATCGCACTTATGCTTCACCGGATGAACAAGAAAACAAAAATACTGTAATACTGTCACTTTAATTTATCACAATTTTAACACGTGTGTAAAATATCAATCACAAAATTTTCTAAAATGCAAATTATAAATCTTAAATTCCACAAGAAATAAAAAATAAAGCTAATAAAAATCGTAAAATAATAAATATGAATTTTGTTAAAATCTTTAAAATTCCTTTAATACAGTAACATCCTTTTCATTAAACTACTTTAAAACTCCATGAACACTGTCAAAAATTTAAAATTTTCATTCTAATCACAGTTTTTTTTTTTTTATTTATTTATTTATTTATTTATTTATTATTATTATTATTATTATTATTATTTTCTCCTTTTCATTATTAAATACTTTTCATTCACACAAACACTTCCATACATTGCTACTTTTGGTAATAATACATTCATAGTCAACATAAAATAAAAAATAAAAACATTGTTTAATGTGAAATAAAACAATTTTTTAATGGGAATATTTTGTAAAATAAATGATGGAAATGAAGAATCTCCATTTTTACTAAAGTTAGTAACAAAGGTTAAAGGAAAAATAAATACATAATCTGCACAATAACTTTTTATTATTATTATTATTATTAAAATTATCTGTACTTTTAAGCTGAAAAAAAAACATCAATCTGAACTAAAAATAAAGAAAAAGAATCATACCTGTAAATAAGATTATCCTAGTTTTGTTTTTCTTTTTTAAGAAAGAAAAATTAATATTTAAAAACTACTGAATTACTATTTTTTTTTTTTTTTCCATTTCAAATAAATTTTAACGATTAAGAACTAAGACATTGTCCTGGCCTTAGTTCATCCGCTAAGTTTATCATTTGTCCGCTAAAAAATAAATAAATAAAGTTTTCTACATGCAAACTCTTGAGTGAATCATCTGTACGGCGATACAGGGATAGGAGATCTTCTCGACCTTTGCTCTTTTTGAAAACACATGGCTCGTGGCATAAGAAGTGGACTCGGAAACCTCTTGTTGGATCAGACTCGTTTATTTAGCCGCACATCTTACAGATGGAATTCGTGAGTCCGGTCGGAGGTTGCCCGAGCCGTTTACGGTGATTACGAAAGTTTACATGACCGGAGGTTAGGCAAGCACCTCAAAACTGCAAAGTCCCCCATTTTTCGCACGTGTTCTGGATAATATGTTGGGGATTGTAATATTTTCCAGCAGAGGGCAGAGTTGTGAATTTGGGAGGTACACTTAATTTAATTGGTTCTTTAGCTTTTGATTGATATGTGGTCAAGGCCTGCACAATTCCCGTGTCGGTGATGCATGAGACTGTAACCACAAATGGCTGCAAAAATCCCTTAGATCATCAATTTTAATCTTAAGGAGCGTCCAAAAATAATCTCTGAAAGTAATAAATGTTAGGCTGGGAAAGAAAGTTAACAGGGACAAAATAGCATTCAGCTTCAGAATTAACATTAAAAAATATTAATTGGAACTTTAAGCTTTTGAATTCAATTTTAAATTTTAGTTTTTAAAAAAGGGTTAGTTTTTATCCTTTCATATATATTATATACACACACATATATATATATAGGCTATTCATTTTAATTATTTATTTTTTCCCTCCATCTTCAATGTAGTATAAGTTATTAAATTCAATGATTCATATATTATAATACAATTATGGTTTTATATATATAATATAATATAAGTATTATTATTAATAAATAAACATATATATATATATATATGTATATATACATACATATTAAGGTAATATGTATATAGTATATATTATGTATTATATTGTATAATACAAAATAAATTATATATATTTGTTGAAAAAAAGAAATGATATCCACTAAAAACAACTATTCAAAGGTTAAAAAAAAAAAAAAAAAAAAAAAAAAAAAAAAGTTAAAAAATGATATGATTTCTAAGCTTATATTATGGCTCTTATTTTAGTTTTTAAAAAAGGGTTAGTTTATATTTTTCATTTTTCATTAAAAAAATTGTCATTTGCAAGTAGAATGTCCTCTAATATGTTGATAGAAATCTTTTTCTCCTATACTAAATATATCATAATGTGTTTCTGAAAATTCAAATGTTTTAAAATTATGCATGATGGGCTTGGCGGCCATCTTTCCATAGTTTACAGAAATGTCTAAACACCCAAGTTTGTAAAGGAAAGCGTCAATATGTTTGCATTAATAATAATTTTGAACTTCTGATTTTAACTACGGACAAATAAAATTTAAAGGATTTTTATTTTTAGAAAAGAAGTTGATTGCTGCTAATATAAAATGACTAATTACTCTAAAAAAGCAATCATAAGAGAAATGGCAAGGATATATCACCATTATCTTAACACACAAATTTCTAAGCATACAATTCCGTAAAGAAAAGGCATAAAATGTTTTCTTTAGTAAAATGTCGAACTTTGATTTTCAATTGTAAACAAACAAATTGGAAAAGATTGATAGTTTGAAATAAGAAAATGATTCCCATCGCTTTTAAATAAATAATTAACAACGAAATAAATTACAAGGTAAATCCTTTAAATAAATCAATATTGTTTTATGAGATAAAATTCTATGAATAAAAGTCCATAAAGAAAAAGCTTAAAATGTCTGCTTAAGTAACAAATTTCGATTTCGACTATATACTTCAGTAGATAGAAATTTTTGAACATTATGAAAAGATGGCCGCATGCATAATGCATAATTTTAGAACATTTTAATTTTCAGAAACAATTTATGATGCATTTAGTATAGGAAAATAGGATTTCTATCAACATATAAAAAGGCATTCTACTTACAAATGACAATTTTTTTAATGGAAAATGTTAAATAAGAACCATGATATAAGCATGGAAATTTGATATCATACAATTTTTTAGCTACAACTTTAACTTTTTACTTTTGAAAAGTTGTTTTTTAATGGATTATTATTACTAATAAATAAACATGTGTATATATATATATATATATATATATATATATTATCCAAAAACCAGTTAACCGGAAAATTAGTTATACGGAATGATACTTCTAATAGACTGATGTTAGAATCTTTAGAAAAAAGTGTCATACACAATCAGTTTAACATATACTTTGATTGAAACAATTGTATAGCTTGATAACATCATCTAGTATTTGAAATAGAAGCATATAATCATATTATAGATTAATAAATAATATTATAGATGTTTTCATTTTTATGCCGAGAAAACAGAAGAATTTTTGTTCCCAAGGAGTTCCCATAAATTATCTTAAATTATCTTACTTGCATCCGATTCTTGGTTCAGGTAATCTAATAATCAATTTAAAATTAGAAGTAATACCACAACTACATATGTTTCACAAAACTTATCAAATGGATGCTGCTTTAAAGCCCAACCAGTTACTTGGAATACATCTGACCCCAAACATTCCGGATAAATGATTCTGTACTGTATATATATTAAGGTAATTGTATATAATATAGATTATGTATTATATTGTATAATACAATAATAATATTTATATTATTTATACTTATTTATTTATATTTTTTAAATTTACATTTTAATATTATTTATAATTTTAATTATACATAATGTATAATATTATTATTATAATTTTATGGAATAATATTTTATATTTTATTTATATCTACTAAAATATATATGTATATATAATATAATAACTAAACTATTAATATAATAAAATAATTATTTTACGCTCTTGTTCAAATATTTACAGTGCACACAAATAAACACTGTGTAAAAAAAATTGCTCATTCATGGCCGCCACTGCTGCTAGCATGGAGCATAGCTAATTTTTAATTAATTAGAAAAAATAAATACAAAATCAAAAGTTTAATAATTTTTTAATAAAAATCATGCTTCCAACTATGCAGAAAAAAATTCTTAAACTCCTACGTTAAACAAATGGGCACTTCAGACTGTTTGTGCCCAGCATCATGTTGATGTCACAACTTCAGCGGTGTATTGCAGCACCCCCTTCTGGTAGATTTTTTTCAAATTCAGGGAGGACCAACTAGCCATAGCCATACACAACAAATTTGGTTCAATTCGATGTATAACTTCATATACTTTTGGTCAGTACAATATTAAAAAAGCACAAAAATCTTGATTGCAGCACCCCCCCTTCCAGTGGATTTTTTTTTTTTTCAAACTCAGGGAGGACAAATTTTATAATTATTTATAATTTTAATTACATGTTTCAATGTAATTAAAATTAACAAAGGTGTAAGCCATAGTCATACACTTACACAAAAAAATTTGATTCAATTCGATGCATAACTTCATATACTTTTGGTCGGTACAATATTGAAAACGGCACAATAATCGCGATTGCAGTGCCCCCTTCTGGTGGATTTTTTTTTTTTAAATTCAGGGAGAACCAACTAGCCATAGTCATACACTTACACAAAAAAATTGGTTCAATTCGATGCATAACTTCATATACTTTTGGTCAGTACAATATTGAAAATAGATTTGATCGTGACACAAACATCGAGATTGCAGCGCCCCCTTCTGGCAGAATATTTCAAAACAGAAGAAGGAACTGCTTGCCACAGCCAAAAACATTCACAAAAAATTTGGTTCAATTCTATGCATAACTTCATACACTTTTTGATGGTAGAATGGCGACTTATGGGCACACACAGACATTTTGTAAAAACAGGTTTTTTGGAATCTCTGACCCCTAAAACGTGTAAATCCGTCAAAAACCGGAAGTAAAAAAATTTTCAATTACAATACTTCCTTCTATTGAAGATAGAAGAAAGTAAAAATAAAGTTATTTAAATAAATATTTTAAGACATAGTTCAACATGAAACATTTTTATCTTAAAAAGTATTTGACAAAAAAAGGTATTTTTGTTAAATTTATTTTGTCACAAACCGGTGAAAAATTGTCAAATAAACGAAATATTCATTATGAATGTTCTATCAGAGTTCTGCCAAAAAAAATTTATAAACATATATATCCACTTGAGAAGAACGTTCTGTATTTTTTTCAGAATTTTCTAAGTATGCCTGTATGGAGACCTTCCTTGTTAGTCAAATAACTTAGAGTTACTATATACAAACCTTTATTACAAACTTTTAAGGATAACTTTACCTGATATATGTATTCAAAATTAATTTGTCAAGTTATTTTCTAAATATGTGACAAAATATCTGAAATTGAAAATTTTAGTCATAGTCATTTAATCTAGCTCTTATAAGTCTTTTTGTCTTATAAAAACTAGAAAATGGAAGTTGTTACTCATCAAATGCAACTTATTTATTCTTTTAAGGGACAACTGAATTATGTCTGCTCATCAAATTTTATGCCTATATTACTTTATTTTTTCTTAATGAGCTCTCGCATAAAGTTTCTACTTTGTAACCTTACTCATAATGTGCTACTATACAGTGGGAATTTTATATTCTGTCCATAGATCTAAATTATCAGTGACTTTCAAAGTTCATGCCTGTA
Source organism: Maratus speculifer (assembly GCA_964019185.1). Classification (NCBI taxonomy): domain Eukaryota; kingdom Metazoa; phylum Arthropoda; class Arachnida; order Araneae; family Salticidae; genus Maratus; species Maratus speculifer. The sequence goes on along the minus strand of CAXHSM010000349.1, from coordinate 8,662,595 downwards.
AATTATATAGTTTTAAAACTATATCTTATTTAATCTGTTATTTTTATTTTTCCAGATTTGTGATGCAGATTTGAAAATTTTTGGCACAATCATACACTGGCTTGGTGCATTGATATGGAGTTTAAGTGCAGCAAGAAAAATGTTCGAAGAGGGTAGAATTCAATCGGATATATTCCTTCTGGGTGATAGTGGCTACCATTTAGAGGTTTGGCTGGTGACACAATTTTTAGATCCATCAAGCCCTGCTGAGGAAATTTTTAACTGAAAGCACAGGTCTGCTAGGATGTTTGCTGTTGTAGAAAGATGTTTTGGCATGATGAAATCGAGATTTCAAATAATTCATCAAAGTGGGGGCACACTATGCTACTGCCCTGAGAAATCTGCAATGATCACGATAACCATAGCTCTACTTCACAACATTTGTATGAAATTTAAGTTGGATCTTCCTCATATTGATAATTCTAATGATTCTGATGATCACCCACAGCCAACAAGATCAAGATCCTTTTTTGGCTATTATAAAGTGACACCAGATTGCTAATGCTTTTCAGTCTGCAAGATAGGCAGTCTATGTTTTATATTTATACATCTTATAAAATAAATGTATATTTTATGTTTATTTGACTGTTCATTATTTTATTTTTGGAAAAAATTTTCCCCTAATTTTACCTATTTCATTTTAGAATGATTAGTTTTTTTTTAATTACTGTATGGAATTTCGAATGATGTTTAATTTCATACATCTATTTTTTTCCAGTTATTGAATTTTAATTAATTAATTTGAAATATTAATTACTATCTTATTCAATTAGAATTAACTCTTTTCACTGAAAATCAAAACAATAAAATTAATACATCTGTATTCCATCTGTACACAGTAGACTCTCTCAAATCTGAAAAGCTTGGGACCATAGCTTTTTGCAGATTTCTGGTCATAGCTTTGTTTACATTTTTTAAACAGTAATTTGAATCTAATTAATAATGCAAATCGAAAATATAACCTATGATAATAAACTATAATAATGAATTATTACAAACAAATATGAAAATAAGTAATAAACTTAAATAATAAAAATTTACATAATCTTTAATATGAATAAAATATTTTAAAAGCAAAGGTGAAGTTAATAATGAATAACATACAATTAAATTTCAAATAATAAAAATTTACATAATCTTTAATATGAATAAAATATTAGAAGCCAAGGTGAAGTTAATAATCAATAACATATGATTAAATTTCCATTATAAAAATCACTTGTATTTTTCTTAAATTATTCAATGAAACTTGTCTCATAAAGGTCTTGTCTCAAAACTTGTCTCATCTAATTCACATCAGAATCATAAAAATCAAGGAATTTTTATTTCAAGTTTAGCCAGACTTAATAACCAAAAAAAGCTTGATTAATACATAAATATGTTGGGTAATAAAATTGTGATTACCAATAATATCAGCAATACCTTGAATTTTTTCAGAAATAAATTTATGCTTCCTTTATTAAAAAAACATAAATTATAGCAAAAATGAATATTAACAAAAATTACAAATTAGAATATACATGGAGTTAATATAAAACTAAAAAGTCAAATTTTCTCTATATCTGCAATAAATGTTTCATTGTTTACATCCCTAAATTATGTGCAGATTTTAGAGATGCAGATTTGAGGGAGTCTACTGTACTTAAGAACAAAGTATACAGGCTACTTCTTTCATTTTGTCCCCTTTTTTCCCTCTTTTTAATATTTTTCGTATCAGAATTTACAGTCAAAGATCGATAATCCACGCTCCCATAATCCGCAATTTTCTATAATTCAAAATACTTTACAAATGTAAACAATAAAATAAACAGTTAAGAAAATTTGCAAATTTGTGATCCAAAAATGATTTTTAAAACAACTTTCCCAAAAGTGCGAAAATGGAGCTACCTCCTTTTTTGATGCAAACCTTGATTGTTCTGCGACCCATAGACTGGGAATTGCTGATTCAGATAATTTTTTCTTTAAAGGTGAAACTTGTTAAGTCATAGAAAATTTTCATTTCTAACAACACTACAATCAACTTTTAAAATGTTATCTATAATTTTCTACCATGCACTTTTGTTATTGAGACTTTGATTGCACAAAATTTTACATTCTCTGCATCCTTCTTTAAAAATGGATACTTAAAAATTATCTTAAATTTAAAAAAAACTGTATATAATGCATTATTCGTGTATTTTTATTTATTTTATTTATTTATTTATTTTTATTTTTTTTGGAGGGGGGGGGTTATAAAACATTATTACATTTGCATGCCTTTGTGAGGACTGTAGTAAATTAAATAAATACATACCCTACCCATTCTATTAATATTTTTAAAGTATGCAAAAATAGTTAAAAAATTTCAAACTTATGATACATTCTCTTCATTATTTGAGACGTCTAGGCCAACATCAACATCTGTTGCCTTAAATGTATAGGAATTTGTGTATTGGCAAATCTTGACTAACTGATAATAAATCACCTCAAAAATTAATGTTTCATTATTTTTTTTTTAACTTTCTTGTATCATCAATAGAAGGAAGTATTGTAATCAAAATTTTTTTCAATTTCCAGTTTTCATCATATTTACCTGTTTTTAGGGTTCAGAGATTCCAAAAAAATATTTTCACAAAATGTTTGTCTGTTTTCACAAAATGTCTGCCTTGTGTTTGTAAGTTGCCATTCTACCATCAAAAAGTGTATGAAACTATGCATGGAACAAAATTTTTTGTATATGTTTTTGGCTATGGTCGACAGATCTTACTTGAATTTTGAAATATTCTGTGAAAAAGGAGCATTGCGATAACACAATGCTCTTTATATTATTTTCTCAATTCTCTGTCGTTCTATTGTCCGTCAGCTCATATAGAGACAGAAACTCATGTCCTGCTAAGCTGGCTATTTGCAAACAGCTGATGATAAGAGAAAAATTGATTTTAATTAATATCAATATCCACATTAACACGAGACGTTAATTCCCCGACTGGACCAGCTGAGCTCAGCAATCTGATTGGCTAAAACTGGTGGTAGTGATGTAGGTTCAAACTGGTGCTAAAAAAAATTAAGAACAACTGGGCCCAATCTATTCAATGAGGTTTATGCTATTCAGAGGTTTTACTGTATTTGAATATTAAAAAATACAGATTTTCCATTTTTCTATATAATACATGAAAGTTAGTTTAATTAGGATTAAGATAGTTTGGGAATTAACAGCTCGTTGTTCGACATTTGTTTTTACTATAATTAATTGACAGAAGCAGAAATTCTAAATGAAAATCAAAGTTGATATAGTATTGAATTAATTATATAAAAATATTAGCATGTGTAACTCCTTTTTTAAATTTTCAATATACGTATGAGATTGAAAAAAGTTCTGGCATTGGCACATACAACTAATTTTTTCCCCTTACAAACAATGCAAAGATTCTATGAGAAATTTTTTTTAGAATGTATGTCAATGCAGCTTCTGTATCATCTGTTCTATTGTTTAAGCTGCATCAAAATGCATTATAATCAGGAAAAAAAAATATCTGGCATAGTAAAATTTTGATTTACAATAAAACTAATGGACATAGGTTTAACATGATTTCCTAAAAACAGGGTTCATACAAACCTTAAGTACGAACTTATGGAGAAAATCTTTTCTTCTTAGTTACATTGAAATATTTCTTGTAAATATCAGAGTATTTCAAATTTATATGCATGAAAACTGTCAAAACTCGTAGACCTTTTATTCTGTATAAAAAATACATGCAAGATACTTGTAAATCTTGTGGGTGTAGATATATATATCAAGGATGATATTTCTACATTTTTATACACCAGAATTTTGTTAGAGAAAATGTGCTGTCAAATAACAAAATGTGTGCAAAAATGCGAAAATCACATTCCTAATATATACAATAGACAAAATAAGTAAAGTAATAAACTAAAATGAAAAAAAAGTAATTTTCCGTTAGCCGGGCACCAGTGTTGCATATACATATAAATGTTTATATAACACTGGCACCCAGCTAACCAAAAAGTATCAAAAATTAGTTTTATGTTACACTCATTTGGATATAATAAAATTGATATGCATTACTTAAATATACAATCTGTGGTGCAAAGAATATTTTTTATTAATTTATCCATGCAAAAGTATTCCATTGCATAAAGTATAGGGAGAAACGTTTGGAGCATGGCTAAATACAAATTTGATGATAATGGTAACGAAGACATGCACAATACATTTTAACTTTACTACTTCAGAAAGTTGTAAATGTCAGTCGATCAGTACAAAAATTAAATTTTTACCTCCTTGAATCCAATATAAAAATACCCATTTTTCTAATTTCTCGTACTTTCTTTAGGAAAAAAAAAAAAACAATTGTAAAAGTTTTTTTTTTTTTTTTAAATATTTTAAGTCTCATAAATTCACAAAACATAATAGACTGGCAGGTGGCATCACAGACAATCACCCCATCAAATTCATGGTTGAAATTTCAGAATTAGTTAAATCTCAATTTGCATATTAAAGCACAATTGATCTGCCAAGTCATATCTTGGTGGAAAACACCTAACACCCTGATTTTAGGGTGTTAGGTGTTTTAGGCTGACTCGATTTTAGGCTGACCCGAGTAAACTCCTAAGTTTACTCGTAGGTTTAACATTGTGTTTTCTTGCTCCCAGTTCTCCATGTTTTAATACTTTTAGATGCAGGAAGACACAATGGTAAATCTGAATTAATCGCTAAAATTAGATTTTTAGGTGTTTTCCATTAAGATATGACTTGGCAGACCAATTGCGATTTAATATATGAATCGAAATTTGATTTATTCTAGAATTTCATCCGTGAACTCGAGTGATACACACGCAAACAATGTCTCTACTGCCGCTTCCTGGTCTTATCTTTCTCTAAATATCGCTAAAAACTTATCTTTCTAAGTTGGAATGTTTATTTCATTCATTTCCAATTTTTCAAGTATATTTTTATTTTTATTTATTATTTTATTTTTAAGTATACTTTGATTGGATTAAATATTTACCAGGAGAAAATGACAATGCTGGTTAAAAATACTTTTATTGATCAGCATTAAAAATTTGTACTCCTTGTACCTGAGCACTTATTGTTGCTAATATTGTTCTTTGTATATCATTACTTCTCTGCATCGATGGATTCTAGAAAGTTTGAAAGTTTATTTCAGTTTGCGTAGTCTTTGTGCAGTTTTGTTTGTCACTGTTTCGATTTCTTTTAATTCCTCTTCTCTGCAATTCTCTTTCAGTTTTCTTGCTCTAAGTGCTTGCTCTTAGATGCAGGAAGACACAATGGTAAATCTGAATTAATTGCTAAAATTAGATTTTTAGGTGTTTTCCATTAAGATATGACTTGGCAGACCAATTGCGATTTAATATATGAATCGAAATTTGATTTATTCTAGAATTTCATGTTCATAATGTTCATATTAATGATCCAGTTTCTATGAGTAAGAAAAAAAAAAAAAAAAAAAATTAAGAACATATGAAAATGTAGCTTTATTTAAAGAAAATATTAACATGTTCATACTCTTTCTTTTCTGTGCTTGTGGCATACTAGCTGATAAAGTATGGCGTACTAGCTATTAAAGTTTGTGGCATATTTGACATAGTGTCTGAACCTAGCAAAAGAATTTTTAATGATTTTCATTCATGTTTTCTAAATAATAGTAATAATGCTAATGTTGATAAATCAACCCTTACCTGAAGGTTGTGCATGATCTGCATCTATTGAATTCTAAACAATAAAGGATAGAAATATATACAGTAGACTCCCTCAAATCCGCACAGCTTGGGACCAGAGGTTGTGCGGATTTCTGGTCACTGCTTTGTTTACATTTTTTAAACAGTAGTTTGAGTGCAATTAATAGTGTAATCAGAACTATAATGAATGCTTACAATATAATAAAATATTAAAATAAGTAATAAACTAAAATAATAAAAAATTTGATAATTTTTAAAATGTTTAAAGTTCTAATAGGAAAGGTCAAGTTAATAATCAATAGAGTATGATTAAATATTCATTATAAAGATTAAATCTATTTTTCCAAAATTATTCAAGAAAAATTGCCTCATAAAGTTACTCATTCACATCAAAATCATAAAATAAGGATTTTTTTTTTCAAGTTTGGCCAGGCTTGAAAAAAAAAAAAAAGAAAAAAAAAAAACTGGATGATACATAAATATATTTGGTAAGAAGATTGTGATTACCAGTGATATCAGCAATATCTTAAATTTTTTCAGAAATAAATTTATTCTTCCTTCATGAAAAAACATGAAATCAGTCATATTAAGAAAAATTACAAATTAAAAAAACATATGGAATTGATACAAAACTAAAAAAAATCAAATTGTGTCCCAATATCCAAACTGAAAGTTTCGTTGTTTACATCCATAAAATATGCGCGGATTTTAGAGAGTTGTGGATTTCTGGTTTGCGGATTTGAGGGAGTCTACTGTATATATATATGTATACATGTACGCACAAATCATAAAAAAAGGAATATTTAAAAAGATTATACAAATTGTAATATCTGATGCATCCCAGTCTTCGGATTCCTCTATATCAATGAAAGAACTGCCTAAAAATGAGATGTATTTCAGGTGATAAATCGAGTACTAAAAGACAATATTAGCATATAACATGCTATATAATAAAGTAGTGTTTCTAATATTATTGTTCAATAAGCTACCTTTTTTGTGGAGTATATAGGTCTGCCTATGCCCACCTTTGGTTACTGCCATAATGATCTCAAAATCTGACAAATCACTTATTGGACTAATAACATTTTTTTTTTAAGGTATTTTTTAATAAAAGCTAGTCAATAAATAATATAAAATATTTAAAAAAAAATTAAAAATTCTTTCAAGAATCTATGAATTTGATTTTGAAAAATTATAACATTATATTAACATTTTTGCTTGGGAAAAGTTGGCACATTTTTCAAAAGTATACAGCATTTTGGCAACCCTAATTGAATGTCATAAGTGCTTGTCGCATATGAGCAATGGTTTGGACTTCACAAGAAGCCATAATGTCTGGCTTAACTAGGCACAGTAAATTTTATAAAAATATTAATTTGCTTTTATCTAAAGACAGAAGATTTAATGCAACATTTCATTTTAAACAGTCAAAAATTTATTCCATTTAATTTCAAAATAAAATAGTTTGCTTGTTTTGCATTTCTCTAGAAAAAATAGCTTTTAATGAACCTGAAAGCTTTTTACAGAAATGTAATTGATATTTAAACATTTATTATCAGTCTCAAATTCTTGTTTCTTATATTAGGGCTATGCTTAGCACAGAGGTAGTCTTAAATGATGCATTTTGAAACATTTTTTTTTTTTAATACATTATTTCATACTAGGTAGACATTAATTTGACCATGTTTTATATCACATTACACCTAAAATTCGTATACAGACAATTTACAACAAATCCTAAAAGATCTACAAATCGTTGCTTCATTGCTAAGTTAATTTGCAGGCAAATAGCCAATTTTATAAAGATTTATTAGCTAGATCATATGTAACATAAAAAAGAAAATTAGTAAACTTACTTAAATTCAATCCTAAACTGCTAGCAGGAAAAAACTAGAGAATAAAATTAAAAGTAACAATGTAAATATTATGGCTGATATGTAATGCATATGGTTTTTATTCATAATTAAGCAACTAATAATAAAGATAGTTCATAGACTCCCTGAAATCTGTGTTGCTAGGTCCATAGGTTGTAGGAATTTTAGAATTTGTGGATGTCTGGTTATTAATTTGTTTATTTAATTTAATTATAAACTGAATGTTTAAATCAAAATTATAATGAGTGCTTACAATATACCGTAAAATATTAAAAAAAACAAGTAAAGTGATAAACTAAAGTAATAAAAATTAAGATTATTTTAAAAACCATGAAGTTAATACAAATTAATGTCAAGCAAATAATTTAAATAACATAATTGAATATGCACAATAAAGATACATTTCTTGAATTTTTCACTGCAACTTGTCTCAAAAGACCCTACTGATTCACATAAAAATCAAAAAATAATTTTATTTCAAGTTTAGCCAGCCTTAATAACCAAAAAAGCTTGATTAATACATAAATGTATTTGGTAAAAAGATTACATTTTAAGTATGCACAGAATGATATAATAATGTAACTTTGAACCTACATCTGAATTAAAATTTTCATCATTTACATTCATGATGATGTAACGTAACATAAATTCATTTAGTGACCTTCGAATGTTTTCCAGGTGAGGCTCAAAATGTTTTAGGAGGGGGGGGGGGGGGGGGGAGGGTGAGCCGCCTATATCACCACTTTAGCTACAGCCCTGAGTCCACTATTAAGTATTATTTGAAACTCAGTAAGTTTATTTTTTATTGATTTAAATACTCTTTATTTCTCTTTTACCCCCAAAAATAACGTAATAATGCAATTTTTTTCAAATAAAATATGTACAAAACAAAATAGAAAAAATATAAAAAGATTATAAGATTATTATACTTTTTAAATAACAACAGACTGATACAGAGACAATTGAAAATAAGGTGAAGTTATTAAATAAAATAAACTCATCCTCATGAAAATTTGAAAATGAAACTCCAAAATACTTAGGAGCCTCAAATATTCCTGAAATAATTATGGATAATAATTTGGATATGTGAGTGATTTTAAGATAACACTGATACAAACAAATTAGTAATCATAAAGTTTTGATTCCAAATTTATTTTATGTTACATCTAAAATGATTAATGAAATTTCAGAATTTGCCAGAAAGTGTTTTATTTTAATTATTTTACTGTTTATAGTAAAACATTTGTATTGTTTAAAACAATACAAGTATTGTTTTAAAAGCAGTAAATACAAACCAAAATATTTTTTATTATGATACATAGATATTTTTCTTTGTTTACTTTATCTTACAGTTAATAACTATTTTAAAACAATATTTATCTGTAGAGAATAAGCATTTATCAAATATTTTAAAAATTCTGCATTACAATAATATCATGGACTGTATCCCAGAACTTGTTGGTCCCCATGTGTTGGCCCCCATGGTGCCCCATGTTTAAATTCAATACATTCTTGTAAAATTAATATTTAAAGCTTTCTTTTTAGCATATTAACTGTAGTATTAAATCAAAATTTTACCTTTATATTAAAAAAAAAAAAAAATCTCAATAAAATATTAGGGGTGGTCTACTGTGTACTGAGTACAATCCCTTATTTTTTGTGTCATTAACCAGCATATAAGAATATTTTGGAAATGTAAACAAAGGTATGTTTTGTCATTCACATTCTCCACTAATGAATGAAGAAACGGAAAAATAACTGTCACATTATCAATAAGAGGAAAACAATATTGCTCAACATGGCCTGGAAATAATAAAATGCAGGTTCAGCATTTAGGCTGTGAAAAGTTCAGCTCAAACTCGGCCCAATATAAGTTTTCATGCCAGGTTTGAAAGAAAACTTTTTGAAATAAATAAATAAAAATAACTAGGGAATCTCAAAATTATTTTGCTGATTTCAATCAATTTAATTAAATAAAAAAATGTACTTTTTGGTTAGCTGGGTAGTAATGTTATATATGGGTGATTCTCAAAATAGGGGACGATTTCAAAAATGAAATCTTAAAAAAATTACTGTTAGCAAAATTTCTGAAAAAATAGGTGTTGTTAATATAGTATTAGGTATACTTTCCGTGTAGTCAGCAGAGCTAAATATTTAAAAATTAACTTAAAAAAATAATTAGTATATTTTAGCCATGCTAATGACAAAACAAATTGCATGGAATAAATATATTATGAAATTTTTATTTTCTTCCTGTCTAAATATTTTTTTTCTATATTTATTAGCCTTCCTTTTCAGCAAATGGTTTCCATTTTTACATATATACATATAAGGAGAATAAAAACATTACCAAAGAGCAAACTTTGTTACATGAGCAACATTCTGACACTAACAATGTAAGAAGCTGTCTTAGTGATTTTCCTACAGATTTAATGCATATTTTAGAGATAATAAATGTAATACCTAAATTTATACGTAAAATTAAACTTTATAAAGGATACAATACAAGCACTGGTTACATTTATGTACATAGGAGTCTTTAGCATGGACAGAAAAACCATGCTAATGACACTGATATCTGTCCATGCTAATGACAAATTTTAAGCTCATGATCAGCCATAATATAATCACAATGCAATAGTCCTTTCTGGGGCTTTTTAGAACACAAAAGTTCTATGCAAATAAATAAAATAAAAATTTTAACTATAAAATAAACATGAAAATTATTATCCATTCTAATGATATCCATTCTAATGCCCCTAATATTCAACTTCTATTCTTAAAATACAATACATGCTTCTATTTTCTGGCTAAGATAAAATGGCTACTTGTTGCCATGGAGAAACTTTATATTTTCAAACTATTGTCATATGTGAAAATGAAATTTTGATTAATAACCAGCTGTTTTAGTATGATCTTGTTTTGAAAATCGAATATGGAAGACAAACTTTAATTCTTTTTTTATGTACTATAATTTTATTTTTAAAAAGAAATTTATTGGATAAATCCTCTCCTTGATTAATATAAAGAAAGAATAAAATTTGTTTATTTTATAAACATATTAACATTTGAAAAATGCTAGTATACACAAGGCACAGCTGCTGTGGACATCCATGCTAATGGCATTTTGAATCTTTATTCTGTTATTTTAAGGTGTTTTTAACTAAAAAGTGAGTAATTCTTGAGTGCAAATAATGAATAATATTAAGAAAAACATATCTAAATATAAAAACATGACAGAAAACCTCTCAATTTTTTTTGTATGCCGAAAGACATAAATTGTCCCCTATTTTGAGAATCACCCATATACACGCATATATATTTGCATATGTATATAATTTTTTTGGTACATATATACACACTTCACACTGGTGTCCGATTAACTGAAAAATACTGAACAAAAACTTACAATTTTACAATATAAAATTATCAACCACATCCACAGTTATGAAATTTTAGGAAGAAGCAAATACAATTAATCAGTCATCAAACCAATAAATCACATGGCATTATGTACATAAAAAAACCCCTAATGATCCTATTGTATAATAAAAAATTTTAAATCTATAATTCAGCTTCTGTACTGTTTCAGGTAGCAGATATGCTTCAATAATTTTTTATTACTATTTATTTCAATATTAATCTTTAGCCAGAATTCAAGAATGAAATATAAACATTCACTTTTTAAGCGGCCTCACTGGGTTTTTCCGTCACATAACTTTCAGAAACAATGGCTGATTTAACACAAAATCACTATTAAAATTAATTTTTTGAAGTGAATAAGATAAATAAATATGTAAGTTTGTCAAATAAAAATTTTCAAACCAATACCTTTTATAAATACTTTTTTATGAATCGTTAAACATGAATGGAACATATCTGAAATACATTAAAGAAACATACCTGATGTGCAGTTAGATCTCTGGCTATGGGAAGTACACCTTCCACTGATTTTTCTCCTCCTAGAAGATCAAAGGATTGTTCTTCCCAAATCAGTCAATCGGGAGATTTTTTTACGGTTTCCTGTTATTGTTAGAGCCATTCCGAGTATTCGGTAAATACTCGGTACTCGACCAATTTGCCGAGTACTCTGTAGTCGGCCAGTAGTTGTAAGAATTTTGTTTTTTAAGCATATAAATTTATAACTGATCTGTAAAAAGTTATTTGAATATTAATATATAATATATGCAGTAATTCATAAAAGTATTTACTTGGTATTTAACAACATGTCAGCAAAATATAGAAAAAGTTAAGAACAAAAACCCTCATAAAAAGCTATTTTTATTTGTATAAATGTGAAGCTAAATTTTAATCTAAATACTTTTTTGATATATAGGAAAACAGAAAAGACTATTATTTTGGAGAAAGAAATTGAAAATATAATAAAAAATTAATAATTAAATTTATTATATTTCAAATTATGATGCAAAAACACCAAATGTTCTACATTATCAATAGACAGGGCATTTCTTTTACTATTTTAAATTTGGCTTGCCTCTGAAAATATACATTTAGAATAAACAATTGATGTAGGTGCACATCAGAATATTTTTGCAAGATTGCACATAATTGGAATTTTTTTTTTTCTTTTTTCACCACGCAAATGGAGTGTCAGTTTTACAGAAGTCTTCTGTTAAGAAAGCCTATATCTCTTTTTGTGCTAATTCTTCATGTGGAGATTTTTAGTGTCACAATCTTTTTGCTCATTCGCAATTTACTCAAAACATTTCCAGAAAATAGCTGTACTTTTTGCTGGCATCCTCTACTTTTGGTTCATCTACATTAGCATTCTCATGATGTATTTTTTGTTTCTTTGGTGGATTTTCAAGTTCTAGATCAATTCTAGAGCTTGCTTTTTAAGACTTTCTTTAAGCAAACACTTATAATTTTTATTGAAAAAGATTAGTTTATAGCGAGGATCAACAGCAGTTGCTATAAAGCAATCAAAATTATCTTGGATTCCACTTTCAAAATCCTTGTAATTCTGTTTTTTTTTTACAAAATTTTTGTTTATTTTTTGTTTTTTTATTTTTTAATGTGTTAATTTATATATACTATATGTGTATATTATAGATATGTACACACAGGTATAGATATTTGTGCACCTAAGCTCACATTATGCACACATAAGTCTGTTTTTTTCTTATTACACAACTACTCAGCACTCAGTAGTTGGCCTCGGTAGTTCAGCCGAGTAGTCAGTGGCCGAGTACTTGGTACTCGGCAAATTAATATAAAATTTTTTTGAGGCAAATTAATATAAAATTTGAGGTTTGAGGCAAATTAATATAAAATTTATTTCTTCTTCTGATAAATTTTTTGCTTGTGCCATATTTTATAAGAAACAACTATCAGAATTGAAAAAAGAATGAAAAAGTATTCAAGACTGCGGTGAACTCGGATGAAATACTTTTGATTGTCCATGTAACTGATCTATGCATCCGATTTCCATAAAAATTGAAATGACATGGCAAAATTATGTAATAATTATACATTTTAAATTTCAAATGAGTCGGTTGGGTAATTTTTGCATTGTTTTATGCAGATGGATGAAATGAATGACAACTATAGGTGCTACGTATTTACATAATTATGAACACACCTAATAGGAGATCTAAATGCTCAGAAGTTCAAAAGCGAATAAATATCCTACTGTTTTTAAAGTTAATAAAAATGATATGTTCAAGCTGCTATATTGAAAAATTGTCTAATGTATCTGAAATGCAGCCCAAGAAATTACCATTTGGAATTGACTTATCTAATTATAATCTTAGCTAAATTTAAATATAATTACATATATCAATAAATTTTAATGTATTTTGTGTAGTAAGTGTAATTGTTCTGAATTACACTTACTATACTACTTTAGACTTTCTTATTTCCAAAACCTAATAAACAATAAAATGTATGAAAAATTTATGTATATAGCTTCTTGATTAATAAATGTTGAAGGATATATTTTATTCACTAAAAACAAGTTTTTTTTTTTTCCATTTTTAGTAATAGGACCCAGGTACACCACTAGCGGTGTACCTCAATCCTATTTTCATTTTCTTTTTATTTCAAAAATTTTCATGGAAATTATCTATATAAAAATTTAAGACAAATATATGTAATGTATAACATCATAAAGTTTTATAAGATCTTTTATTTTTTAATTTTAGCATTATTTTTTTTAAACTAAAAAATCAGAATAGATCTGAGATACACCACCTTCTCCTAAATGTCACATTCACTTGACATTAACTATTACACATGTGTTTGTTACATCATCAAGGGATTTTTAATTCAACTTTTTGTTTGTATTTTTGATTTTGTTTTACTAATTTATTTGTTTGTTAGTTATTTAAAATAAAAATTATGTCAATTTATACTGGCAAACATTTTAACAATTTGCATAATATGGCAAAATTAATCAACGAGATAATGAAGTAGTACTGTTTTACCACACAAGACAACGGCAATTTGCTTCTCATGTTTCTATTGACCAGACATAAATAAAATTTAAAATCAGGATATAAATAAATAACTTAAGACATTAAGATGATATATCATCATCTGCCAACAACATATAATAGCTGCCATATCTTGAGAAATTGGAAGCATTATTCGCTTCTGTTTCTGAAGCAGAGTCACGGTATAAATACATATGAAAACACTGCACAGGCCCATCGTAAAACTGAAAGGTTTGGCCTGGCCAGACACAACTTCTATTGCTAAAAAATTCCGATTTTTAACATATAATTAAGATGGGGTGATTTTATTGTATATTTTGCTGGAAATATCCTTTAGCAACATTAATGATTAACAATTTTTTGTCTAAATTGTCCGACAATAATGCTACAATGCGAAATTTTCCCCATTTTCTGTTATAATTACATCTCATTATTTCAAAAAATGGGAATTTTTATAACAAGTGCAGTAGTAATAAACACATTAATATTCCTTTTATGTAATCTTTCAAATAATAAACTTTCGTCTCATTAGTAATAGATTTCGAAAATCTATATATTTTATAATGTTTAATAAATGAAGTTTGATGAAATTTTGTACATTAGTTTTTTAGTTACACATATCATGTAAATCTGGAAAATGCAGCATAGAAGCGTCATCTGCTGTCTGATTTATGCCGATACATAAACAATGTTTATTTATCTTAAGCTGTAACAGACTAGGAAGTTTGATACAAATTGAGGCATTAATTCTTGAGTTATTTCTGAAATTGGGGAAAAATGCCACAAAGTAGCATTTCTGTTGGGAAATTTACACCAAAAATTAATCACAATATATTTATCACAAGGACTAACAGAATGTTAAGTTTTATGAAATTATGTACATTAGTTCTTGAAATATTATGACTATTATGAAAATCTTGAAAAAAATCCCACATATCAGCACCAACTGTTTGGATATTTATTTCAAAACACAATCAGCATCTATATCTGTGAAGGTTTAGCAAATTATGGAGTTTGATAAAATTCCATACATTAGTTCTTGAGATATAACTAACAAAAACTGCAATCCCCCCCCCCCCCCCTGAGCCACAGAAATCCCTCCCAGAGTAAAAAACACTGTTATAATTGAGGTTATATAAAAATCACACCTTACTTGCTTTGTAAAAATTAGTTTCTGAGTTTCTGGACAGTGACACATAATTTAAACTACTCCCCCCCCCCCCCAAAAAAAAAAAACAATAATTAAGATAAAAATGTGTTTTAATTCTACATGAGATCAAATGAGAATCTCCATAGAGATCAAAAGTTATGAATTATTAAATTATTTAAAATTTATAAAAATTATACACAAGATAAAAATTTACTCCAAAAAATTTGATTGCTTTTAATTTCTAAAAATCATAAATCTATTAGAATAATCTACGCTATTCAATATTTTTGAATGGCCTGCATTTTGATATTTGTCAGTATGATCTCGTATTTTAAAAAAGCAATTGAAACTCCGAGTTGCTTTAAAAAACTATGTATCTTGTGAAGAAAATTTCAATTAACCAGATATTTACTTGTGCGATTTTTTAAAAATTCAGATTTTTTATTGAAAATATTCTAAAAATGAAGTCTTTCTCATTGAAAAGCTTTGCAGAAGAATAGATAGACTGTCTATCATCAGCGGTGGTGCCATCTATCGCAAAATTTTAAGACTATTCCCTCCTATCTCTTATTCTGTGATGTTTGACTGGTCGATTAACTATCCCACACTAGGAACGAGCGCCATCTACAGGCTTTTCATTTAATATTATATTATAAGCTAGTAAATTGAAAATGAAGGTTTTTTTTTAAGTAAAATTAATAAAAAGAGAGGGGGGGAGGTACATTTTAAAACTAAATATTTAATTTAAATGATTTAATATTGAAGTTACGTTTTGTACCTTGACTTAGGACTAGGCTCTTTTATTAGTAGTATGTTTTATTTATTTATTAATTACAGATTTACTAGTTTATGAAGTCATGCAATAAATTGAAAAAATTACGGTTGGTCATTGAAAAATCCATATTTAATTATTATTATTATTTAAGAATTCGAAGAAGAGCTTTATTTTATTCATTATTTTTGCATCTTGTTAAAAAATTAGAAAAGTTTACGTAAAGAAACCCCCATAATTTTATTTTCCATAGTAATATTTTGAATTTATATTTAATAAAAGAGAAATGGATATAAATATGGAATGAAATATTAACAAATAATTTCTGATAATTTTAGCTGTCAATTACTTTCCAATACCTTAAATATCTAAATGATTTGTATAAATTAAATAGACAAATTTATACAAAAGTATTTATAAAAAATTATCTTGGTAATTTTTTAAAAAATAGTAGAGAAAACAAATTATTTTTCAAGTAGAAAACAGCAACAAAAATGTACAATTTATTTACCCTATTTCGGATAAATAACTATTTAAAAGCATGTTATATTAAAAAAAGAAGACATACTCAGTGGCGTAGCAAGGAAGGGCAATCACCCTGGGCGCCAAATTGAGAGTGGTTTAAATCTAAATTACGAATTGCTCCACTAGTGGATTAGAGGTTCTGCTCCCGAAGCTGGTAAATATAAAGGTATTGGGTTCGAATCTAATCGCGCCCGTCGGCCTGATCGTTCGGAGCCTTGTATTTCGTACCTTGGATTTCTTTGCGTAAATACGGATTAGGTTCCCTTAGAAAGACCCCCACGGAGCGCACCTTCCCTAGGGCCTATATCCCTCGTGCAGATAATTGGTCATCATAAATACAACCAACAACCCAAAAGCCATTTTCTTCTTTTGAGTAAAAAAATAAATAAAATAATGTTGTTATTTTCCTTTTTTTTTCTTTTTTATGGGGCGGTGTGTACGAAAAATTTCTTCCTTCCCCAAGCACCAAAAATCCTAGCTATGCCACTGAATATACTCTTATATTTGGGCTTAAAAATAGTATAAAGGTTTGTTTTTAAATATATTTTAAAATTTAAATTTAGTATAACACAAAAATTAAATACGATTTAGGTAAAAGTTTTGGAAAGTAATTGATAGCTAAAATTATTAGAAATAATTTTTTTTTTCTCTCCCTTTCTCCTTTATTAAGAACAAATTCAAACTATTACTATGAAAAATAAAATCCTTGGAGTTCTCAAAATATATATATTTTTAATTTGTTAACAAGATTAAAAAAAAAAAAATCTTACTTGAATTGTTCCATAATATTAATAATCGAATATGATTTTTCTATTTATTGCATAACATCATAGATTAGTAAATCTCAAATAATTTTTCTTAAAAAAAAAAAAAAAAAAAAAAAAAAAAAGGAAAAGAAAAGAAAGAAATAACAAACAAATAAAACATGCTAATATTAACAGATGTTAGTCTTAAATCAAGTAAAGTATTTCTTTATTTTTACTTTTTTTTTTTTTTTTTTTTTTTTTTTAGCAGAAAAACTATTTATGCATTTATTATATTGCAGTACACGTACACCATGGGTGCAAGTTTGAAATTCTGCCAAGACTGAAAATATTTTGACCCCCCCCCCCCCCACTAACTGAGAACATAAGCACGTAACTCATGTTTTTTCCCCCGATCTTTTGATAAAATTTGCGAGTTTTCTATGATATTTTGCCGAAATTTGTGATTTTTCTACGGTTTTTAGCCGAAATTTGCAATTTTTCGACAGTTTCCAGCAGAAATCTGTCATTTTTCGATGAAATCCAAGTATTTTATATGATCTTTTGACAAAATTCGCGTCTTTTTCACGATCTTTTGACAAAAATCACGTCTTTTTCGCGATTCTTGGACAGAAATCTCATTTTTTTCCCAATCCTTTGACAAAAATCGTGTTTTCCCTGCTATCATTTGATGAAAATTGTGGGGTTTTTTTTCGATCATTTCACGGAAATCGCGGTTTTTTTCTTGATTTTTTGGTAAAATTCGCGTCTTTTCCACGATCCTTCGATTATATTCACATCTTTATTGCGATCCTTTGACAAAAATTGTACCTATTTTGTATTCTTTGACCGGAAATAGCGTCTTTTTCGCGATTATTCGACGGAAATAGTCTTTTCCGCAATCCTTTAACAGAAATCGCATCTTTGCACGATGCTTTGCCAAAATTCGCACATTTTTCACGATCCTTTGACAAAAATCGCATTTTTTCTGCAATCTTTTGATGAAAATCGTGGAATTTTTTGCAATCCTTTGACGGAAATCACGTCTTTTTCTTGATCCTTTGGCAAAATTCGCATCTTTTCCATGATCCTTTGACAAAATTCACGTCTTTCCCACGATCTTTTGATTAAATTCACGTCTTTTTTGCGATCCTTTGACAAACATTGCATCTTTTTCACAATTCTTCGACCGGAAATAGCGTCTTTTTCGCGATTATTCGACGGAAATAGTCTTTTCCCGCAATCCTTTAACAGAAATTGCATCTTTTCACGATGCTTTGCCAAAATCCACATATTTTTCACGATCCTTTAACAAAAATCGCGTTTTTCCTGCAATCTTTTGATGAAAATCGTGGAATTTTTTGCGATCCTTTGACGGAAATCGCGTCTTTCTCGATCCTTTGGCAAGATTCGCATCTTTTCCACGATCCTTTGACAAAATTCACGTCTTTTCCATGATTTTTTGATTAAATTCACGTCTTTTTTGCGATCCTTTGACAAACATTGCATCTTTTTCACAATTCTTCGACCGGAAATAGCATCTTTTTCGCGATTCTTTGACCGGAAATAGCATCTTTTTCGCGATTCCTCGACTGGAAATAGCATCTTTTTCGCAATTCTTTGACTGGAAATAGCATCTTTTTTGCGATTCTTCGACTGGAAATAGCTTTTTTTGCGATTCTTCGACAGGAATAGTGTTTTTACTGCAACCTTTTGACAGAAAACACATCTTTTTTGTGATCCTTTGACAGAGACTGCATCTATTTTGCATTCTCTGACCAAGATGACGTCTTTTCCGCAATCTTTTAACAGGAATCGCGTTTTCTTCACATGCTTTTGACAAAAATCGCGCCTTTTTCTGCAATTCTTTGATGATATTGGTGTTTTTGACGATCTTTCGACAAAAATAGCGTGTTTTTATGATCCTTCGACAGGAATCGCATTTTTTTCTGCAAGCTTTTGACGACAAAAGGTGTCTTTTTTTGCAATCCTTTGACAGAAATAGCACTTTTTCCCCCCACGATCACTTCACGAAAATCATGTTTTTTTCCAGCGATCTTTTGCCGAAAAGCGTGTGTTTTTCCGCGATCCGCTTCCGTCTCGTTTCTGTCCTCGAAAATTTTTAAAAGACGGAATTCCGTCTCAGGACGGAAGAACTTGCACCCATGACGTACACGTACATAAATATACTATAACTTCAATTAAAAACATATAAATGAAATAGTTGATATTAAAATATATTTCCTCTCTCTTTTTCAACTTTATAGATTTTTTATACAAATTCAGTAACTTATGATATCATATCATAAACTGAAATTTTTATGGGCAGTCACTGAAAGAATTATATTACTATTTTAAGAATATTATGAAAAATGTTTTTAATGAATTACTAAGAAGAAAAAAATGTAAAATTAATTTGGATTTAAATTTTAAAGGTAAGTACCATTAAAATACATTTTAAAATACGTTTAAAATACCTTTAAAAAAAGGTTTTAAACAAAAAACTTTTTAATACTATTTTAAGTCCGAATGTAAGAGTTTTTTTATGTTACATGCTCTTAAATTATTATTTATCAAAAACAAATTAAATTAATTGTGCATCCTTATTTTTGTTTTTACATTAAAATAATCATTTACATATTTTTACATACACAATAAAAAAATCATTTACATATTTAAATTATTTATGTATTTAAGTAAGATTTGGCTAAAAGTATTGGAAAGTAATTGATAGCTAAAATTATTAGAAATTATTAGTTAATACATTTAATTTCATATTTATTTTTATTTCTCTTTTATTAAATATAAATTCAAAATATTACTATGAAAAATAAAACTATAGAGGTTTCTTTAAATAAACTTTTCTTGTTTTTTAATGATATACAAAAATGATGAGTAAAATAATGCTCTTTGAATTCTTAAATAATAATAAAAATTAAATATGGATTTATATCCATAGAGTATCCATAATTTTTTTTCAGTTTACTGCATGACATCATAAACTTTTAAATTTGATATTTATTTTATTTATTTATTTATTTATTTTTGAGGAAAAACAAATAAAACATTCTATTATTAGAGGCTAACCTTATGTCAAGATACAAAACATAACTTCAGTGTTAAAGCACATATATTAAATATTTGGTATTAAAATATGCACACATACCCTTGTCTCTCTCTCTTTTTTTTTTTTATTAATTTTACTTAAAAATATTTTAAATTTTTTAGCTGGTGTCATATTATAAAATGAAAATGCTATGGGTTGGGTAAGCACAGAAAAAAATATATTATTATTATAATTATTCTTTTAAGAATATAGTGAAGAACGTTTTTAATTCATTGAAGCAAAAAGAAATTTAAAATTAAAGAGCTCTGCGTGGCGTATTTTTAAAGGGCTCGTCAGTAGATGCAGCTCACTTATTAGTGTGGGAGGAGCTTCAGTTTGTTTATCCCTAAGCGTTGTGCGATCTCTGGTAAGTTTTAATTCATCATATAATTAACAAGGGGAAACAATTTTCAACTGTGCCGAATAGAGCATTGTGACAGAAATGTGACAGATTCATTTTCCTTATCTTTAATTTTAATTAATAAGAAACATAAAACTCAAAAACAACCGAAATAATTTGAGAGATTATTTAATAATCCATAAAATGAAAATTCACACTTGTTATGCTTACGCGATAGCTGTTAATCTGGAAAGTTAATATCAGAGTGTTTTCTAGTAATATATGTATATTTTCTTAATTTCTTTTTGTGAAACCGCTGTACAATGAAAATTTCAGCTAAATTATAATCTTTATTGATACTATTAACAAAAGTTTTGTTTTTTAAAATAGATATTTATCTATTATTGCTTCAGTACAAGTATTAAGTATTTTAATATTATTTTGAAATTATTATGATAGTTTATTTGTATTTATACATGAAGTAATTTTACGTGAGCATTCTGAATAATCCTAATAGATATATCTTTGTATTAGTAGAAAAAATTTCCTTCCTATTATTTTTGATTTTCCATATTTACAAAAAAAAATTATTCATCTTATGTAAATCTGTCTTCTCTTGTAATAAATTTATCTCTTCTGAAATGTCATAAATTAAAATAGCATAAGCTTTTAAAAATTTTAAATTTAAAATTTAATATTATTAAATTTAAATTTTTTAACTTTAAATTTTTAAAAATGCATCAGGGGCCGAATTAAATATTAACATTTTGCATCAACATTACAAAAACTCACAAGTGTTTGATGGCATCATCACTCTGTTGCTGCTTCGAGGTTAGTTCAGGCATATCTCTCAGAAATTCTGCTAGGACCTCAAACACTGATTATTTGAAAAACGTGCTTATAGAGGTCTACACTTGGTGGGATGGCCATAAAACTGACCCGCAGGAAATGGATGACTATATTGTTCAGGCTTATTTGACTATAAATGGCATGGGGAATGTAAATTTAATAAATTGTTTCACACTTATCAGCAGGGTTGGTATGGTTTAAACCAATTGGTTTTTTTCTCAAAAAAACCAGTTGGTTCTTTTAGAAGAAATTTAATTACATTTTCTATTTTTCTGTATAATTAGTTTATTTAAATTATTGGATATGAATAATTTCTACTTTTAACACTTTATTTCAGCAATTAGCATTAGGTATAGTGGGTTTAAGTCATTTTTATGTATGAGATTAAAAATCAGTATGCATTGGTGAACATATCTATTGCTTTAAAAGAAAGCTTCGAACATGTAAATTGAGCAAACGTAAAATAGATTAAAAGTATTCAATATTTAGTATGAAATATTTTAATTTTTAAAAAAATGCCCATTATTTAATGCAATTAATAACATAACATGTTGATCTTTAAGATTTTGCTCAAACTGTAAAAGAAAATTTTTTTGATTGGGAAGATTATCTTGAAGAATTAAAATCAAAATATGAAGTCGAATAAGAGAGTATTCAAAATTGAGTGCTAGTTATAGCTTGTAAGAAATAACAATATTGTTATTATGATTTCCATATTATTTGCTAAATCTAATGACCAAAAATGTTGACTTCAAATCTTCACTCAAAAAACAAAATCCCTAGAAGTATTTGAAATTTATTATTTGAATAACTGTTTAAAAGAATATAATATATTTATCAAACTACATCCAAATGTGTATCATTAGTAATCAAAAGATTATTTATAAAGATTTTCAGAGTAATAATGTTTCACTGTGTAGAGCAGTTTATTCTTTGAACATAAGGTTGTTTTCTAAATACTGTTTAATTGTAAATATGATTTTTTAAAATTTTCTATATAAATTCACTGTAATTATTTAATTAATTTTTTTAATGAAGTTACACTACTTATAATCAACAATGTACATTTTTATCAATAAATATTCATTGTATATGTAATAAGAAAGGGTGTTTTTTAAAAAAACTCTGTTTAAACAAAACAAAAAAAGTTTTTTTCGAAAAAAAAAACAGGTTTTTTGCCTATCCTGCTTATCATGGACGTATTCGTAAACGCCACACTAAACGTGCTAGTTTTCGTGCAAAAACTGAAATCAGTGCAGTTAGTTGAGGTGTGGTGTAACCAGTTTTAGATTAGTTTACGAACGCCGTTGAATGCGTTTAGTGTCGCACTGAAAATGAACGGTTTGTTTACGTTTGCGATTTTGCTCATATTGGAGATGAAGAAGAATGTAGTATATTGTGATTAAAGTAAGTTTTTAATCCTTTATTATTTATCATAGTAGAATATAATTTATCTTATTGTAATCAATATAATAGAAAAATTGCATTTCTCAAATTTAAACATAGATCGAAATTATCGTAAAAGTAAATAAATAGTTAATGACGATTGTTTATAATGCCTAAACGTTCAATGAATTGGTGATTTTTCCTTTATTGTATTTAATAACAAGATTCTCAGTTGTCATTTTAACATGTATGATAAGGTTTTGTATAAATAAAATTGTCTTAAAAAGGATTAAAGGCAGATTTTTTTCCGCAAAATTTTTTATCATACTACTTTGATTTTGTAGTATACTATGTAAACTTTTAAGCAGTTTATTTAAGTGAATTAAAAGGGAAAAAAATGCATAATTTATTTCATGGTATTTCATGTCATTTTAAAAGTAAACATGGGGTATATTTGTAATACTTAAACCTTATATTTTATTAAATCTTATTCTGTGTTCTTTCAAATTTATAAAATATGGATTTTTTTTTCTTTTCAGCGTCATTTTCTGCTCATCACCATCAAGTCCCAGCATATTAATTGAATGTGTATTGTCTGTGCTGTATGGTTTGTTAATTCACATCATACCATTGACAATACTTCCTCAATTATTCCTACTTCTGTATACTAATGTTAGCTATGGAAATGGAAAAAAAAGAGAGGAATTTTCTGCTAAGTTCAAAGTGGTGAAGGATGGAAGATAATGAAATTACATTCTGCTAATTCAATGCTAATTCATGGTAAAATTTTAATTAATGATATAATTATAGTAATTCTTATTTATTTACTTTTGCT